>CM053592.1:14738015-14759674 GCA_028646515.1 Pseudochirops corinnae
AATATTAGGGCAATTTTCCTTGAGAATTTCTTGAGGGATGATTTCTAGGTTCTTTTTTTTGATCATGGCTTTCAAGTAGTCCAATAATTTTTAAATTGTCTTTCCTGGATCTATTTTCCAGGTCAGTGGTTTTTCCAATGAGATATTTCACATTGCTTTCTATTTTTTCACTTATTTGGATTTGTTTAATAAATAGTATCTTGATTTCTCATAAAGTCATTCACTTCCATTTGCTCCACTCTAATTCTGAAGGAATTATTCTCTTCAATGAGCTTTTGAGATTCTTTTTCCATCTGGCAAATTTGGTTTTTTAAGGCCGTCTTCTCCTCATTGGTGTTTTGGGTCTCTTTTGCCATTTGAGTTAATCTATTTTTTAAGGTGTTATTTTCTTAAGTCAGGCTGTTGACTCTCTTTTCATGATTTTCTTGCATCATTCTCATTTCTCTCCCCAATTTTTCCTCCATTTCTCTTATTTGGTTTTCAGAATCCTTCTTGAACTCCTCCATGGCCTGTAACCAGTTCATATTTTTCTTGGAAGGTTTTGGTGTAGGAGTTCTGACTGTGTTGTCTTCCACAACATGGAAGACAACACAGTCGTTCCATGCTTTAATCCTTCTTGTCCCCAAAAAAGGAATCTAAAGTTGGATGGCTGTGCTTGCTTTGCTTCCTTTGCTTGCTCATGTTGCCAGTCAATTACTTGATTTTTGAGCTTTTTGCCACAGTAGAACTCTGCTTCCAGAGGGGAGAGCTTTGTCCCAAATCACTGGGGTTTTCACAGCTGCTGGAGCTATTAGGAGGGAGCTGTCTCTACAGCCATCAGGTCTTGGAGTACAGGGTAGATTCATGATCAAATAAGGGATAGGAAGGATCACAGAAGATAATAATTTTGTTTACACAAAATAAAAATAGTTTTTTGCAAAAACAAATCTTACACAAGTAAGATTAGTAGAGAAACCACCAGGAAAAAAACTTGAAGCTTGTTTCTCCGATAAAATTCTTATTTCCAAAATATATAAGGAACTAATTGAAATTTATAAGAATAAGAACCTTTCCCAATTGATAAATGATTTAAGAATATGAACAGGCAGCTTTAAAAGGAAGACACTCAGGCTATTTATAGGCATATGAAAAAATGCACCAAATAATTAATCGTTAGAGAAATGCAAATTAAAGTAATTTTGAGTTTCTACTTCACACTCATCAGATTGGCAAAGATGATGAAAAAAAATAAAATGAGCAATGCTGGAGGATCTGTCAGAAAGCAGGGGGCTGTGAATGGGTCCAGCCATTCTGGAAACTATTTTGTGATTATGCCCCAAAATTTCCTAAACTGTGCGTGCCTTTGACCCAGCTATACTACTGCTAGGTTTACAGACCTAAGAGATCAAAGAAAGAGGAAAAGATCTTCCTTGTACAAAATTGTTATAGCAGCTCCTTTCCAACCTGGAAACTAGGGGTCAGGCTGGGTGTTCCCACTGGGGAATGGCTGAACAAGTTATCATCCATCAACATGTTGGAGTATTATTGTGCCACAAGAAATTAGGAAAAAACAGTGGTTTCAAAGAGACGTGGAAAGACGTGTAAGTCCTCATGCAAAATGCAGGAAGCAAAAATAGAACAAATTATATGAAAATATCAATATTATAAAATTGAACAACTTGACAAGAAAATTTATTAACTGAATAATCAATCATGATTCCAAAGAACTTCCCACCTCATGACAGAGATGAACTAAAATGCAAAATAAGAAATATCCTTTCTTCCTTCCTTCTCTCATTCCTCCCTTCCTTTCCTTCCTCTTCCTTCCTTCCCTCCCTCCCTCTTTTTGTCCTTTCTTTTTCTTCTTTTCTTCCTTCCTCTCCTTCTTTCTTTTTCTTCCTTCCTTCCTTTCCTTCTTCCTTCCTTCCCTTCTTCCCTTCTCCTTTCCTTCCTTTCTTGTGGGTGAGAGGAGATTAGGGGAAAAAAATGAATCCTCAATAATTGGGGGAAAAAAACATTTTTAAGACAAAGAAATTGCTCTAGAGGCAATGGAGCTTTTCGAAAAACACAGTTAAATCTATACTTAAGGAAAATCATCTTGGCAGCTGTGTAGATCACAGATTGGAAGAGGTGAGATTTAAGGCAAGAAGAACAATTAGAAGACCACGACAATAGTCTAAGTGACTGGTGATGGGGCTCTGAACTAGGATGGTGTCTGTGTGAGTCAGGAAGATTTGAGATATCCAATGGAGGTACAAGCAGCAAAATTTAGTGATTGGCTGTGTGGGGTGAGAGTGAGAAGTTGAGGATAAAGCTGAGACTATCCTGGAGCCTGGAGGAATGGTGGTACCTGGGACAGAAATAAAGAAGGTAGATTATTTATAAAGAGAGACAGACTGGGATGGAGGAAGAGATAATTTTTTTTTTCTACATGTCAAGTTTCATAAATATTTCCGGGATGCTTAATCTACATCTCCCTAGGCAACTCTCTGACTATAAATTTCAAAGCATACACTAGTCTACATTGATAGAGGGAGTTTACTCATTGGGAGTTTCCTATACCAACAACCATTATAGGTCTGAGCAAACTGACTGAATGAATGAATGAGCAAATGAAAGCTTGCAAAGCTCTTTCTTCAGAATTCCATGAGCCAGCTGGCACAAATATTATTCCCATTTTATTTTTTTACTCTTTATTTTTTTAAATGGGGTTTTTTGGTGAGGCAATCGAGTTAAGTGACTAGCTCAGGGTCACACAGCTAGCAAGTGTGAAGTGTCTGAGGTCACATTTGAATTCAGGTCCTCCTGACTCTAAGGCCAGTGTTCTATTCACTACACCATCTAGCTGTCCCTAAAAAGATCTTGTTAATGTCTTCTGTTTTTACATCAGTGATGGAGCACCCTACTGACACCACCCTTATAACAAATTTATTGCCACTTTATAGATCACTTGCCGAGGTCACATTGGCTACTAAAGGTCACAGCTAAGTCTTCCAATGCCAACAACGATGCTCCTTCCATTACACAGTACACTAACAAGCAGCTTGGCTCAAATGACCCAAACATCAATGCCATCAGTAACCATAAGATGTTGGAAGATACATCTTTTCTCTCCTTTCCTTTCCAGGCTGTGAGCTTCTAAGAACCTACCTCAAAAATGCAGCAAGTGCAGCCAGTGGTAGTTGTGACCCAGCCCCAGGCGGGTATTTATTCACAAGCCTCTAATTGGCAGACGGGACTTCTAGATTGTTGCAGCGACTGCGGAGTGTGTAAGTCCTGATGCCAAGTGAATACTGAATGTGACTGATATAAAATCAAATCTCTGATCTCCCTTTTCCATTCTTCTATCTCTATCAAGCGTGTTCTAAATGATATCCGTCAATTCAGTCAATATAATGCTGCCTTTTTTTAAGCACATAATAGTGATCACCAAATGATTTATATACCTTGTAATTGCCAATCAATGAGTAATCTTACTTATGTGTAACCTGGGACTCAAGATCACTTGTATAAGATTCTCCTCATTGGTGGAGAATGGTAACTAGGCTCTCTGCTCTCCCAAGCTCTCACCGTGACCTTCACACAAAGCAACAAAATGCGTTAAACTAGCATTACCTACCAGTGAGGAGAGTCTTATGCAAATAACAGTGAGCCCCAGATTATATTGGAATATATTTCAAGAATGAGATAACAAAGGGATTCTGCTTTATTCCATCACTAATAAGTAAGTCTGTATGTTTATAATTAGAGCTAAAGTTCATTTTCTTTCATTTTTTAAAATTTTAATGTTTTTTCTTCTTTCATTTTTATTAAATAAAACACCATCAATCAATAAAGAAGCATTTTTTAAAACACCCGTGCCAGAAATTGTACTAGACTCTAGCATGTATGTACTAGGTACATACAAAATAAAAAATTCATCTTAAATGTCTACCAGAGAAAACAACATGTAGACATATATACATATAGTATATACTATTTAAATAAAAAGTAATTTTGATTAGTTCATTTAAATTAACTTAGTTAAAATAATTAATTGATTGATTGATTTAAATAAGAAGCATCTTGAAAAGGCTTCACATAAGAGGCAGCATTTGAAAGAAGCTAAAGATTCATCGTCAGAGGTGGGAGTGAATACGGAAGGCATTCCTGGCATAGGAGATTACCATTCTGAGGCCAAAAGCAGGCAATGGAAAGACATATGTGAGGAAGAGCATCTAGGTTGTTCTAATTACCTCTAAACACATATCAAAACCCCTGCCAACCCTTCAAAAAAGTTTGGTTAAAGGAGACAACATGCTAGGTGATACACAGTGACAGCATTTATTCCCTTAAGACTAGCAAACTTGTACAAGGAGTTAGAAGTTAATTTCTAACCAATGAACAAGAAAATGAAAAGGTTTAAATACATTTTAGAGCCAGCCCAATTCAGGGTAAAATTTATGATTACAAGGAATTGATGAAGTGTCAACCTAGAACAACTTTGTTTTCTTTATCATTAACATGCCATAACCTAATACATGCCCCACAAAATATTTAGATAAGAAAAGATTCCATTATTCAAGATAGTATCTTGGTTCAGACTCTTATTCTTAGAAGAAAGAATGCTCCCAAATTAGCTCTGTCTGCAGGAAGAGATATTCTCTGAGTTTACTCAGAAAACAAAGAAGCTATTGGGTCTGTTTGGCAACTCCCCTTAAGGAATATGACCCAAGATAAGGGGAAATCCCACTTTCAACCTTATCTGGTCTCTGGAGTCACTGACACAGAAAAAGACATTTTTAAAGTAAGGCAAAGCAGTCTATTTGATTAATTCAGACTTTGATCAAAAATATATTTAATGATTATCACCCCTACACAGAAATCTACTAGGTGACTTTATAGCGACACCACAGTGTAGGAAAAATGCCAAAGACAACGTCAAAAGACCTGGTTCTAGCTCTGCCACTTTATATAAAATGGGCAAATCACCACTGGATGCATCACTTTTGTTTTTGCTTACCCTGCTGGCGTAGCCCAGATAACCCCACCGCCTGGTCTGATTAATCTGCGCTTAAATGAGCTGGAGAAGGAACCACTCCAGGATCTTTGCCAAGAAAATCCCAAATGGGGTCACAAAGAGTCGGACGTGACTGAAACAAGACGACCACAACAAAGTGCTGCATAAATTCTGGCTATTTTTAAGAGCAAAGATTTAAATCCAATGGCTATTTCCTTTTCAAGGGACGTCTCCCTCAGATTTTTAGTTTTTAAATTTTGGTTCTCTTTTTACATCACTGCTTGTTTTTTTCAAAGACCCTAATAGGAGGTGTGATTTAGAAGCTACTATAGACTTTTCACCCTGTCCACCATGTTGGCACCTTTGGTCATTCTTTACTTTCTAGTTGTATCAAGATTATCTGGTTGAAACATCAACTCCTAGGTCAATTTGAAAGCTGATGATCTTGGCCTGTTCTGGAATTTTTGTGTGCAAAAACCAAAAAATAGTTACTTTCTGATCTCACTGAAAAATCACCTATACTCATGATGTAAGCATGCTTAATTTTTGAGAAGAGGAAATCTGCACAGGCAGATTTCTCTTGTTTTCAATATGTCATGTTCCAACCTCCCACTGTATTCTTGAATAATTCTATATGATGTGAATACGTACTTGTTTTGTCTGAGTTGAGCCTGATTTGGGTCAGTTTTCTGGTAGTTTAGATTGATCTGGGGACAAGATAAAACATTTTTGGGTCATTCAATAGTTAACAAAAGGAGATTTGGGTTGGCTTGGTGGTGCAGTGATTAAAGCACTAGTCCCAGAGTCAGGAGGACCTGAGTTCAAATCCGGCCTCAAACACTTAACACTCACTAGCTGTGTGACCTTGGGCAAGTCACCTAACTCCAATTGCCCTGCCTTCCCCCCTCCAAAAAGCAAAAATAAAATATAAAAACAATAACAAAAGGAGATTCACTTATTCTTATGAGGAGAAAGATATTCAACAAAGATAGAAGCCCTTGAGGTGATATAGCTAAGCAAAGAAACCTTCCATCTTAATTCACCAGCCACGTATCAGAGTCCCCTCCAAGCTCCTTGTGGCTGCTTTGTACTCAGGTGACAAAGAAAACATCCAATGGTTTCAGCCTTTAGTTCCCTGAGACGCATATCTCAAGGAATGTCTCAATGCCTTTTAAGGAAAAACTAGTTCAACTTGCACACAGAAAAAGTTTAGGCTATTCCTCCTACCACACTCTTGATGTGTAAATTTCACCTTTTTGGTGGCTTGTAGGATTTCTTTTTTGTATTGAAGCCCTGGCACTACGTTTCTGGGTGGATAAAAATTGGAGCTCTTCTCTGTCAACATTCTTTGGTTTCTAGCGAGGGCCTTGCTCCATTATTTCTAAGCAATTTAATTGTATGACATACTAGATTATGTTCTGGGGGGAAAGGAGGCCAGTAATTCTTAGATTTTTGTTGTTTAGTCATTTTTCAGTTGTATCTGACTCTTTGTGATCCAATATGGGGTTTTCTTGGCAAAGATACTGGAGTGGTTTGCCATTTCCTTCTCTGGCTAATTTCACTGTTGAGAAAACTGAGGCAAACAGGGTTAAGTGACTTGCCCAGGGTCACACAGCTAGTAAGTGTCCCAGGCTGGATTTGAATTCAGGCAGATGAGTCTTCCTGACTCTGGACCTGGCATCTATCCACTGTCTATCCACCTAGCTGCCCTATATAGGCCAAAAACATTAAATCTGAAGAAAAACCACTTAGGCAGAACTCCAAGACAATAACCATTTATTAAAGGGACCTGGTCCCCTTTAATGAATGGGACCTCAGACCTTTCTCATGATCTGAGATGCCTCCTTCCTCCAGGGCCTTACTTTTATAGTGCTTGCTACCTGGAGAATACAGGTGGAACAGGTCAAAAATATAGAGTCAGATTGATGGATAAACTTTGCCCTTGACTCTCCAGGAGGGTCTACACAAAATACAGAACCCCACTGGTTGACAGATAGACTTAGAAGCAGAACTTACCAGATCTATCTTGACCTTCGAGGAGGGTCCTACCAAAACTGGAGGAACAGACTCATGGGGTTGGGCTGATGAGTAGATGTTAAAACATTGCATGAACCAATGGGGCAGTAGAAAGGCAGGCTGCAGCCCAGCAAGCAGGGTCACTCATTGGCCAAATGCTCATAACCATCTCCCCATGTTGACAATAAGGAGATAATGGAAGGGTGCAAGGGCAATGGAATGGCTGTGGGACTTTCCGTGTAATTTGAGTCACAGTTGTCACACTGGGCTTGGTCCCTTGCTCAGGAGGAGAAAAAGGTAGGGGTCCTCTAATTAGCTTCCTAGGACCCGGCCAGTGAACTACTTAGTAACTGACCTTCTGATTATACAATATACAGTTTGGGCCTTTCCTAAAAGGTCTGAGCCTTTTTATAAGACTTTGGGGTCCTCTTATACAAAAGAATCTATCCTATTTGATCACTTCTGATCAATATATATTGGTCATTATATTAATTGATTAACTACATGCATATGGATAACAGGTATAATATATTCATTGGTTAGCTGAAAATAAATGTATATTCATTAGTTGGCTAATTTGATTGACTAAATGTATATTGATTGTAGATAAATTGATAATTACTGCCAATCACCACCCCTATAAAATCACCAGCCTATTAATACTAATTGGGGTAAAAGAGGGATCCAGCCATCTATTCCACCTAATTATGATAGCCTTGCAGAATTCTGTCCCATAGCTAGCTCTGTTACTTTGGTTTGCAAAAATATGAGGGCTTCTAGTTGTTTTTTTTTAATTGTTTTATTCTTTGTTATTTCATCTCTGCATTTTTTCAATCTGCCTGAATCACTCTGTTCCTCAGAAATGGTACAGCTTCAGCAAAATTTTACCACCACCTTTGCTACTTATTCATTCTTAGGTTTCTCTTCTCAACAACAAATATGCCAGCTCCATCCATCTACAAATAAGCCCCTGTACACACAGGAATTAAAACTGATTAGAGGCCATACTCAGGTTTCAGATAAGCCATACTGGACCAGTAGGGGACTATTCAACATTATTATTCATGCAGATCTTGTGGGAGTTCATATATGCTAAATGGGCACAGAACACCAGGCTGGGGAGATGAGGAGAGCATAGGATGGTTCATCACTGTTGAAACGATGGTATTGCACACACTGTAATATATTTCCTCCTCTCCCCAATGGACTTAGCAGTTTCTCTTTAAGAGGGCCTTGGAGAATTCAAGATTTAATAGAAAAAAAACTTAGAGTAACTCCTGCTTGTGGTTTCCTCCATGATTAGGCCTCTGTGGGACATTCTGTACCCTCTGCCTCTCATGCCAAGTGGCTTCTGACATGAATGAATGCTGTTTATGTGGATCGAGCGTAGCCATGAGGACCCTCTACCGGACCAGATATGGCATCCCTGTGAGTCACCTCCTCAGCCTGACGATCACACCCAGCAGCAGAGTGTTACACAAATGGATAGATGTGTTCATATTATTAGAAATTGGGCTTTGGTCTTTTCTTTCTATCACTGGTGCTCAGCCCAGGGCCAGGAACTGTGTGTGGTAGGTTCGAAATGAATGGTCATTGATACAATTTGACCTAGTTGGGGAGATCCTCAACCATTAGCATTCCATGGGCAGTCCAGCCCAGTGGCCTCACCCTTCCTTTCTTGTCCAGAATAAAAGAATTAAAATGGGGTGGGACTAGAGCTAGCCCTCTTTCTGCTTTTCTCTAGCTACTGGAATCCCCTTGGGGCAGGATTCTTAAACTTTTTTGTGTATGTCATGGGCCCCTTTGGCAATATGACCACTTCTCAGAATGTTTTTAAATGTATAAAACACATAGGATTCAAGGAAAGCAATCATATTGGGTTTTCCCATTTTTTTTTTAAACCACCAAGTTCATGGACCTCAGGTTAAGAACCCTTGCTTTGGGACATAATAGAATGCCTTGTATTTAACAACCCTTGCACTTACTCTGTGCATCTTACTTGAACATATAATGCACAATATATATTATTTCACCAATTGTATTAGTCTCTCCCTGTACCAATACTGGTACAAATAAACATGAGGTATTTATTCTGTAGTAATTGGGATGGGGGGAGGAGATGGAGAGGAAAGGGAAGGAGTAAGTATTGATGTAGACCCACTAGGTACCAGTGGCCTTGCTAAGTGCTTTACAAATACTTGAGAAATAGAGGCTATTATCCCCATTTCACAGTTGAGCATACTGAGGCAGAAATTAAGTAACTTCCCCAGAGTCACTTATCTGAGCCCAGATTTGAACATGTCTTCCTGACTCCAGGCCCAGCATGCTGTCCACTGTCAAGTCCTGGATGCTCCATCTTTATATGGAAGTGACCAGGGATCTTTGCAGGCTGTATCGGCATGAGCTGGAAAGGTTTAAGCACCGGTCCTACGACCTCTGCTCTGCCTGCTATCCATGAACCTGTTTAGCTAAGTTCAATTTGTGGATAGAACTCTTAAAGACCACCTACCGAATTATATGGATCTGCATCAGTGGGTCAAAATCACAGGTCTTAGAATAATGGAGTATTTCTGCATGTATTAGAAAAATTAAATATAAAAAGAGAGATTTGTAAGAAAAAAAGGAAACCTCCCTTACTAAATTTTGTGTGATTTCATTAAACTGGATTCTCTATCCCAAGGATCTGTGTCTGTTTTTGCCTCTCTCATACATCTCCGAACCCCTTTAAAGCCATGAGCTTCACACATTTGGCACTTACTAAGTAGCTGTGTGCCTCTGGGCAAGTCACTTAACTCTGACTGCCTCCAAAAAACCAAACCAAACAAAAAATAAAATAAAAAATAAAAGCCACGATTTTAATGGTTTTGATTTTGATTCCTTTCAACAGGGATCCATTTGCGATGACTTCATGGTGATTTGGTGTTGTTCTCCATGTTCTCTCTGCCAAATTAAGAGAGACATTAATAAGAGGAGGCAAATGAATGCTTTCTGAAAAAGCTAATGGTGAGTTGATAGGGTTTCTTCATGGACCCCTTGGGTCTTTTAAGAACAACTTGGGACCTCTTTAATTTGGTAAGTTTTCAATCAAGAAAAATTAGATCTCTCATATTATCACAATTGTAAAGGCCGATTTCATAGCAAAATAAATTTGATTTAGTTCAGTGCCCTATTTTTCAGTAGACAGGTACAACCAGTTGGAGTGGCTGATTTCCCAGGAGTCTACTCAGGATTCCGTCAATCCCTCAATAACCACTTATTAAGCACATGTAAAGTCCTTTACCAAGTACCAAAAGGAGAGAAAATAACCTCAAGGGGTCGGACTAGGGTGAAAATTGCAATATATCAATGTGTCAGCTCAGGATGGCTATAGATGAAGGGACTGATCAAGGGGAAGTCCTACTTGGGGAGATTTGAGTTTTGAACTGGATAAGACAATCAATCAAAATCTATTTGGCTTCCCCATGCCCTGGAGCCAGTATCTAATGTCCTCAAAACACGTACACGCTTTGTACATGTCATTTTGTTTCCCACTCAGCTTCACATTTCAATAGGACGGAATCTGGACTCAGAGGCCTTGAGTTTGAATCCTCATTTGCAAAAATAAGGGGGTTGGATTAGAAGGCTTCTAAGGTCAACTGGATGAACAATTTATTAAAAACCCATATGTGCAAGACACTGTGTTAAGCACTGGGGATGTTAAAACAAACCAAAATATAGTCTCTGACCTCAAAGGCTCACACTCTGCATGGGGAAAGGACAAGAAAATAAGTACAAAAATATATATAAACCAAATACAGGTAATTCTCGTGGTGGATGCCGTCAGTTAACAGCTTTTAATGAGCACTTGCTATGAGCAGGCCCTGTGCTTAGATAGAAACACCAATCAAACACGGTCCTGGCCTCAAGGGGCTCACTGTCTAATAGGAAAAGACAACATGTCCTAAGACTGTATATACAAGTACACACAGGGTAAAGTGGGGGTGATCTCAGAGGGAAGGCTTCCTGAAGGAACATGTTGCTTCAAACAAGATCACTTATGAAAAGCTTTGTGTATGGGCCTAGCACTTGCCTGAGCCTTTACAAGTCATACAGAGGAGGATAACTAGATCTGGGTGGACCACGGGCGTGAAGGCAAGCCATTTAGAATCAGTCTGGAAAGACAGGTGGGAGGCAGCTCATCAAAGGCCGAAATGCCAAATAAAGGAGTTTCTACTTTACTCCTGAGGCAGTAAGGAGGTCACTAAGGCCTTTTCCTGGGCTTTAGGCAGATTTTGGCAGCTACAGAGAGGATGGATTGAAGTGAAGGCAACCTAAAGGTAGGAAAACCAATTAGGAAGCCACGGAAAAAGGTGATGAGGGTCTGAACAGTTGGGCATTAATGATGCCAGAAAAAGGTTGGGGGTGGAGGGAAACAGGACATGAAAATTTTTTTTTAATGAAGAGAACAGGCAGAAGTTTAGAAGGAAATACAAAGTGGGGGGGGGGAGGGACAGAATTTGGAACTCAAAACTTTTTTCAAAAAAGTTAAAAATTATTTTTACATGTAATTGGGTGAAAAATAACATTTTTAAAAAGAAGGAAATACAGATAAATCTCGATAGTGATGTGTTGAATTTGTTATATACTTTTTTTTAAAGTGGCATGAAATGAGGAATTTGGTTTCATATGCAATCTTGTTTTTGTAGTCCACTGTGTATATGAAGATCATTGGTTTTTTTAAAAGATAATGGGGCCTCTTAAGAGGAGAGAGAGGGAGGATGTGAGAGCTTAACTCTAAGGACCTTCATCTTCTCAATAAAGTACAAAGTGAGATGATCAACTGAAAATGAGAGGGCCTGGGTTGGGTTTGGGAATAGAAAAGATGCGGAACAAGAGGTGAGAACAAGAAAGAGCAAGAGAAAATGGGGAATCAGCAGGAGGATGGCTCATGGGAAGGTAGGCTGCACAAACTGACAGTGGATCCTATGAGTCCTAAGATTTAATACGGAGGAAACCACTCTCTGAACTGGAGATTCCTTTGTAAAATCTTAATTCTCGCTCATTTCTTTGGTCCACTGTCCTGTTCACTAAACTCTAAAGAGGAGAGTTGAAGAGATGAGAATTAGAACAAGATTAAAATTTTAAATTACAAGATTCTAATTCCACTGTTTTCCTTGCAGACGGAGTTGGTGTTTCTAGCCAGTTGGCATCGTTTTCACACCTGAAAACCATCTTTCTTTAAATATTCCTTGCAATCTTGCTCCTAAATTACTAGATGCCATAATGAAGCTAAATCACAACGGCGTGCCATGTCAGTGAAGCTCTTCTTACTTTATGGGAATGTTTATCCCTAACGCCTTCTCCCAGGAGGTCTTAATCTGCAGCTTACTGTGACTCTTCTAACAATGCTTGATTTTTAACACTTGGCTTGATTTTTTGAATGCAAAAAAAATAAAGGGTATTCAGAATAAGATTTTCTGTGTATATATTTCCTATTAGTTGATACTAATTTTTATACTCTTCATTCATATTTTTATAATAATTTAGTTCCCTGAAATTTTAGTTTACTGCTAGTAAACTCTGGTCTATAAGTTACAAAGACTAAGGTTCTACATCCCTAAGATTTCTATAATTGACTTATTAATATTTTCATTCCATTTCCCTGCTGTTTTTATTTTAAAATATAGCTCTAATAATGATACACTGACTGACTCCCCAAATCTCAAATGTAGCAATAATTTTTTTATATATATAATATCTATTCATGTAAATAAGGAGCATGTAGCAATATGGTTTAATTTTTGATTAAAAAAACTATTAGGAACAGATGTGAAGCCGTAGAAAAAGCACTTTTATCTAATATAACTATAAAAAAACTGAAAAGGAAAAATATTTAATAACTAAAACACAAAAGACCATTTTTATTTGGCTCATTCCCCTCTTTATTGGAACATCTGAGAGGAATAAAGCACATATACAACATACCACAAGGTAAAGAACTAGAACAAATCTTTTTAGTCACAGAGACTTCACTCCATCAATTTAAACAAACGCCTTCAAAACAACTGAATGAGTCTGAAAGACAGACACCCACCAAATGGGGGACTAAGGATCTAGTAATTTTAAAGTGTTCGTTCATACCATTTCCTCTTAAATAACGCTTCTTTAAATAGATTCTGCTGTAAGAGGACATTGAAATGTGGAGGGTCAGAATACAGATTCTCTGGAGCTGTAGTGAAAGTAATCTGTATGATAAAGGAGACACCAGAGAAGCTGCCAAATTAGTGTTGCGTCACTGAGCCATCTGGGCTTCCATGGCCTGTGCTGTCCACTCCGGAGCCGTCTGACTTATCTTCTCCAAAAGGTTATTCACTTGGAAACAAAGTGATTGAATCTGCTTGTCCCACGTTGGCAAAGCCTCACGGGCTAAAGGAAAAGAGGAAAAAAATAAAGATTCCCTTAATCTGTAGGACTTCTACCTGGGAGGACAGGGATAGGGACAAGATGTGGGCTTCAATGGTTTAAAACAGAGGTAAAGGACTTACTGATCAGAGGAGCACAGGAAGCAGATGATAATGTAACTGAGAAACGTTTTAACAAATTACATAAAAATACAAGGCCACCCAGATAGTACTAACTTGTGGTTTCCTAAGGGACTGTGCCCCCAGGATCCATCTCTATTTGAGTCTGACACCACTGGTCTGAGGGCCTTCTGGACACGCCCCCATCCATGTGCACTGGCCCCTGCCTTGTGATTTACAGTACAAGGGGGCTGCCCAGGGTCTCCCAGCCAGGAAGGGGGGCAGGCAGAACATGCACCCAGATCTTCCTGACTTCAGGCCAGCTGGCTCTCTCCATGACATGAAGCTGCCTCTGGGTCAAAGCAAGACTACAGGGCCAGGGTCAGACCTCCTCTCATTGTAAAAGAGTCAGTTAATCACTCTAATGACTAACTAATCATGAGGAAGGGTGTAAAAATGTGCCACAGAAGCAGAAACGCACACAGATCATTCCTAGTCTTAGAAAATTACAGTAATGATTAGACAGTGTCACTTACTAGACAGGCACAACATCACCGTTATGGGGAAAGACATTCTCTTTTCACATACCCACTCAAACCAATAGCTCCCGAACCGCATTTTAACCATAATAACACTAAAATGACAAACTCTCCTTACTTTCAAAATGAACTATTCCATCAATCTGATCGATAAAGCCATTCATGCGGCCTTCTGTAATCATCTGGGATGCTATCTTCTCGGCCTGAAAAACAGAAACGGCAGACTCCCAGGCTGGAGCTCCGAGAAGCACCGCGGGTCCCACCCACTCTCTGCTCGGAGACTCTGGGCAAGGAGAACCCACCAACTCTGAGGCAGGCGGCCCTTCCCATAAGATGGAATTCCAGGGAAATCAAAGTCAATACTGAATTCGGAGTAACTTTTCTTTACACGACCTTTTCAATAGGGGTAATTCAAGACTTTTAAATCTATAACCCAGAAGTCTGAGAAAATAAAAATACATTCTTAAAATGGGGCTGATAGGATGTTTTTTAAAGCACTAAGAAGTCTCCAGTCTCTGGTCCTTATTTTCCTAAACTGAAAAGGAATCTAAGAGAAGGAGGTCTAAGTATTTTAAAGAGGTGCTTTACACCTAACAGCTGCAGTTTCACTAAATCCCCCTATTGTCTACATAGCCACAGGGTAACAGGGGCTTAAGGAAGAGGATCCACCCCTTCTTGGGATTTAGGAGAGAAGGGAAGGAAGGAAATTAGCATTTCTATGGCACCTACAGGGACCTTGCCAAAGAGTGCTATTACCCTCAATTCACAGTGAGGGGTCTCCCTCCAGCTACTCATGGAGAGATGCTCCTGATAATAGGCTCGACAAGGAGAATGTGCTGGTGGAGCAGGGAGAAGGATGATGCACCCCAGTAAGCACAAAGAACAGATTTAGGAGGAATGAGGCCTGGAGGACAGAAGGGTGTCATCAAAGAGAGACTTCACCAGCTCTGTGTCACTGCACTGGGATGCCCACTGCCAGACTTCTGTGAACACGAGACCATCCCGAGGCGTCAAGGGGGAAGAAGGTCTAATCGTTCCAGCTTCATCCCGCCTGCACCCTAGGCTCTAGCTAAACTAACCTGCCTGCTCTGTGGACTGGCCCCGCCTTTCTGCCTTTGCTCATGGGTTCCCTTCACCTCTGCCAGCCCACCCACAAGCATCTGTTGTAGCTGTCCACCCTTCCAAGCCAAACCAGACACTGCCTCTTCCCACAGGCACGTCCTCATTTTCCCTGCCACAGTCCTCCCTTTGTACCTCCTGAGACACCAAACACATTCTGCCACTTGCCATCTATTTACTCATCTATGCTTATATGTACCTGCCCACTAACTTTTGAGCTTCCCGAGGACACAGGCTGGTTGAGTCATCTTTGTAAATTGCCCAGCGTCTGGTAGTTAGTCGCTGCTCAAGGACAACAAGTTAATTCTAACATTCTGTCCCCTGAAACTCTGTTACAACCATTTGGTATCAAAGATAACAAAGTACCTTGGCTGCAGGGATCTCTAGTAGAGCTCCGAGCTCTTCAAACGTAATGTTATTATATAACTTGCTTGCAGACAACAAATTGTGTTCAATGACGGCTCTGTCCAAGATGCTGGAACCTTACAGAAATTTAAACAGACAAGGATAAGTTCTCCAACAAGTTTGCTCTGCATTCCAAAATTACACGGCTTTCTCTGCATGTGATACCTGTCCCAGTGTTTGTGCTGTCCTTCCAACCACACAAAAAGCATCAGTTTGGGCTGAGCCAACACAAACTGGCTTTAGCAAAATGTAAGTCCTGAATTCAATCACGTGGAACTAGTGTGGAAAAAAAAATGCTTATGGGCATTTATTATTAGCTGGACTTTTGGAGTTTTCTTAAAACCAAGGTATACCTTGTTACATTTTAAAAGTGGAAAAAATGATTGAGCTTTTTCCAAGGCAAGAGTAAATGGTGACTTTTAAAAAATTACTGTTTACCTTTAAAAGTGGTAATGAAAAAAAAATACTGACAACCCGGACTAGAAATATTACTGTAGGCATTTACTGACTCGTAAGGTTCTGATTTTACAATTTGTCTTCAAACGTAATATTATCATATACCTTGCATGCAGACAACCAACTGTGTCCTATGACCGTTCTGTCCAAAAGGCTGGAATAATTACACAGCCTACATTTCAAATAAATAGTAGCAAAAATGCAAACAAATTTTTGTAGAACTAAATAATCCTGGGCCAAACTTATTGCATTCTTTTTGCAGACATCCAGCTATTTTCGTCATGACTAGTCACTGTCACAGAACTTGGCAGGAGCTCGGAGGCCAGATGGCCCAGCTCAGAACTGACCAGGCAGTGTCTCTACAACATCCCTGCCATGTGGTCAGCAGGGATTCACTTAGAGACCTCTGGTCAAGGCGAGAAACCCATTTCCACTACACAGGGGACTGGCCTGTCCAAGGGAATGACAGAGTAAAGAAAACTTTTCAATATGTTCCTCTAACTTATAAGTGAGTCAAATGTAAACTATTCAATCGATAAACCATAAAAGTTGAAGGTTTCACTGGCTATTGGGTGTTTTTTTAAAGGCACTGACTGGTCTACTGCCTCTGGTCTTTGTTTTCCTGACCTGAAAAGGATATCAGCAAAAAATCAAACAGAAGGGGCCGATGAAAATCAGAAGGGCAGGAAAAAGCCCACTCTGAAGTCAACCGCAGGGGCTTTACTGACTCTCCCCAGCGCCAAAGTCACTGCAGGGTAATAACAGGGAACCCAGGAAAGAGGACTCTCCCCCTCCTGGACCTTAGAGCCTCCAAAGAAGAGGTGGCTGGCTCCAGATTAGACAGAATGTGACGGGGAGGAACAAAGAGCCGCCCACTGTTACGTGAGGTCAGTCAAAAAACAGTGGTTTCCATTTACAAAAAGAAAGATCTTATTTAACCCTCACAAAATTCTGTACTTTAGAACACGGATTATTGTCTCAATTTTAAAACTGACAAAATTGAGATAAAAGATATGTAGCGCCTTGTCCAACATCACACTGCTGATCAGTGCCAGAGCTCAGTACATCACTGCTCTTTCCCCTAGATCACACTGCCTATTAAAAACACTTTAAAGGAGGCCACGAAAGAGAGAATAACACAGACAACAAGGACTAAAATTAAACAGCAGACACGCTGTAATGCTAAGAAATGACTGGGAATGGGGTTGATGGATTTCACCCGGGCCTCGCCCCTGCCTCACCATGTGGTGGTGGCTCAGATCATACCAGTCTACCTCATTTTTCTCCACATAAAACAAGACAAATAACATTTGTGCTCCCACATGTTTGAGGATCATTACAACATTCACTAAGTACTGTGAAGTATGGGAAAGCAAATGGTATCTAAACAATCTACTGGCCTGCAGTAATGTTCCCTGATAGAATTAACTTTGCATCTAAGACATGCAACACGTGCTGCAGTACGAGCTCGTCTGTAGTTGACATTACTGAATCTCTACCAGCCTAGCGGGATCAGGATACGACTAGTCATCAAAGCCATCCATACCGTCAGCTGTCGTAGCTTTCTGGTGAGGCATCAACATGGCGGCAAATTCTTGCAGCTGATTTCCTCGGATAATCCTGTCGAGATACATCTTCTCTAGGATTCCATAGGCTGCGAGCTGCTGACACCTCTCATCCTTAAAAAGAGTGGCTAGCATTCGAGAGCGCTGCTGTCCTAGAGAAACAAAGGCATCATCAACACATTTCTCTAGCAGAAACGCCAATATTTATGCCTTTAAGCAGCAATAACTATGTGGAATTTGGTAATAGGTTTCTTAAAAATCAGACTCCGGGCTTTACATTAAGTGTCGAGCCCAAATATTTTTAATGTCATTTCTTAAGCAAACACAGACCAAGATTAACAGATTTCAGAATGATTTCAAAAAGTCATGTTTAGGGTTACTGAACCTTATGCCTATCAACTACTTTCTTATTTTCCTGAACTGGAGTGATTACATTACGTAGGTTGGTATAAACAGCCTTCTAAAAATATGTTAACTCTGTTATTTACTGCATGGGAGACAGGGATGGAAGGCCTAGAACTGAGCCTTGCAGTGAAAACCGAAATGCTTCAAAGCAGAATGATAACCACAGTTTCACCACTAAACTGAGGCAGACTCGGTTTCTCTCTGGGTCTTCTCTACCTTTTTTGTTACACTCAAATTTTATGTCACTTCATCATCTTTTAAAATTCATGAAGTATTTTCACAGAGATGATCTCACTTAATTTTCATAATAACCTTGTGAAGAATACAGGATTCACACTACTTTACAGATGAAGGAGGTGAATCCAAGAGACAGTAAGTGACTTGACCCAACTAGTAAGTGGTGGATCTGAGGCCTTAAACTCAGCTTCTGCTTCCTCGTTCAGAGCTCTCTGCAGTACAGCCAGGCACGTGCTCAAGTACCAGTGAGGGGTGTGTGTAAGAGTTAACATATGTGTACATTTAGAAATGGTATATTAAAGACCATGGCAATTATTCAGAACATTGTCCACCCTTTTGTTTGTTAAAACACTTAGCTTTGATCTCCCCCAAATACGAAGCATCCATATGTAGACGATTCCACCCTACAAAAGCTGGAAGTTGTTAAAAAAGAGTCATGCTCGGAGACATGGGATTCAGAGAGGGAACAACATACTTACCTGCTGATGCTAAGATAGTGCAGTGCAAAGCATGTTTTAAGGCCTCCAGTCTCTCACTCTCATGAACTATCGTCTTATACGAGAGCTCATTGTATCTTTGGGCGGCTTCGATGAACTTTCTTCTATAATCGAGAACACGAGCGTAGCACACCTGCAGCAGCGAGAGCAGGTCTAAATTAGCAAAAATAAAAATTAAAAATTAAAAATCAAAGGGTCAACAGACCTCCCTCCACATCCGTCTGGTCAAAGGTCCGTGACTTCTGTGTGTTGTGGTGGCTTGGGCAGAAGTCTGCAGGAGATAATTATCTCCCTTCTTAGAAGATCTTATCACGCATAAAATGAAATACAAAAGGACTCCAAAGGCAACCAGCTCCACTGAAATCCATTTATCAAAAGATTACAAAAGCTAAAATCCCAGATGCCAGAGTTAAAAAACCTGCTTTAATCCAACTAATAATTAAACAGGAATCTTCTCTAAAACGCATCCTGCTGTCATCCATGCTTTGCCTGAAACAGTACTGTGTACCCGATGCTGCAAGAGGGAGGAAGGAGGGACAGAAGAAAAGAGGGATGGAGAGAGAGACGGAGGGAAGAAGGAAAGAAGGGAGGACAAAAAGAGTGGGGAAAACTCCTGCACTACTGCTCCCTGACTTCCTGGAGAGTTTCTGCAGCAGGTAACGGGGCTTCCTTCTGCAGGCTTCCCTCCCCACCTCCCAAACTTGAGAATCCCCCAAGACGCTTGCGAATTGGCTGGCCCTCTTGGGGTGCTCTGGTGGAGACCATTTGCAAACTCTTTCAGACTAAGAACTTCTCCTCCTACATTCTCTGATTTCTGCATGCTGTTCTCATATCCTCATAACCACACTTTGCCTATCTCTTCACCTTCCCACTTTGTAGCTGGAGCCCTGACAAGACGGAAAAAGATACTAACGAGGACAATTTATACATCAGCAAACAAGTTCCCAAACAAAAACAAACCCCAGCATCCACCTGTGGCATTTTACTGAGACCTGAGGTTTGCTGATTCCGACCTAACTTTTACAAAAGTAAATTAAGACCATGTCCATACAACAAGAGACACTGAATTTGAAAAGAGCTGGAATGGTATTTTCTGTTTGGAAAGTTTTCTCTATGCTTCACTGCCATGGTTAACACAGAAATCTTTTTTTTTTTTTGGAGGGAAGGAGTGTAATTGGGGTTAAGTGACTTGCCCAAGGTCACACGGCTAGTAAGTGTTAAGTCTCTGAGGCTGGATTTGAACTCAGGTCCTCCTGATTCCAAGCCAGTGCTCTATTCAATGCTGCCACCTAGCTGCCCCTAACATAGAAATCTTTTTAAAATAAAATTTAAAACGCAAGTCCAACAAACTGATGGGGATAAGCTTTAAAAACAAACTGTTAGCTCTCTGTTTTAACAGCTCCTTTCCTCCAGGTGCTCTCTAATTTATAGTTTAAACTGTTCCACTGTACTTACATGGAACATTCCCTTCTACTCTGGAACCCGATTCTACTAAATAATTATTCAAATGTTTCCATGATGAGTTGCTGAAGGAGAAAAAAGGAGCCTAGTGAATGAGTGCCAGAGGGGAGTCACCTTGTAGTGGATCTGCAGCTGTTCATTGGTGGACTCGTTCTGCAGCAAGGAAGCTCGGTTGATGTAAGCCTCTGCCTGCACGGGGTCGTCATCCTCCAGATAGAGCCGGGCAATTTTCAGGTAGGTCTCCAATTTGTAATCCACATTGTACTGCCTGTAATTAAGAAATAAAAAGCAAAGACCATCAACTCAGCAAGGCAATGCCCTGTCTCTGATGAGGAATGCTAGCTTCTCGAAGGCGTCTCAGCAGGCCCTTGAGTCCTCTGAGACATCACAGATGCACACGACGTTTCTATGTCATTAGAAATCAAGTGTTACTGAGCTCAGCAAAAGGAGATCATTTGGACCTCGCCTCCTATCACAAGCCTTGCTTACATGTCAATGTTCTCCCTTCTTTGTTTTATTTCTGTTACATCTTAGCTCCTTCACCTAAATACTCCAAACGCTGCTGCCCTCCTGTGGCAGACATCTGCTGTATTGATAACAATAACAGCATAGAGGGAAAGACCCACCTATATCTGTCTTCCCAAACAAGGAGGCCATTAACTCCATCGCTCAAGAAAAAATCTGCAGCTCAATCAAATGTCCAATATGCCATTCCCTAATTACTTAAGCAAGTGAGAGCTTAAACTATCTGTGCCATAAGGAAAAGCAAGAGAAATTATTTTTAAATAAAAAAAATAATAAAAAGCTAAAGGAGATTTTGTCAGGAGAAACAAAGGCAAAAGAATTGAGAAGCCTTATTTTTCACAACTACTGAAGGAATAAATAATGAGAGTCACCAAATGTGCTTTTTAGGACAAGATCAAAAGTCACGTATGAACAAAAGCTGTCCTACACCCAGAAGATCTTTCAATTAACTGCTTCTCAGCAGCATCACCACTGAGCCGTATTATAGCCTAGATGGGAGTGCTAAGGAAGTTCTACACTACTGTCTTTCTCACCATCACAAAATGACATTAATGTACACAGAGCCTACAGTCAAGTGGCAAAAGATAAGAGAGAATTACTTGGAAATCTGACACAGCTGAACTAGCAAACTTGCCAGATGAACTAGAAAGTGAATCTGGTCATGTAACGGAATATTTAATATCTTTCGTCATTCTTATAGCTATCTGGTGTGGCAGAGAGAAAGGCTCCAAATATGACAAAATTTTTCTAGGAGCACTTTCTGTGGAAATAAGAAACTGGAAACAAACAGATTGGGGAAATAGCTAACACACACTAATGTAATGGATCACAAAAAGTGATTGTGCTGTAAGAAAAGATGCCTCTGAAGGATCCAGAGAAAGCTGGAAAGAGAAATCTGAATGAACTGGATGCAGAGCGAGGTAAGCATCCCTAAAAGAACAATCTACAACATGACT
>CM053592.1:14759774-14854702 GCA_028646515.1 Pseudochirops corinnae
GCTGGAAAATGACAAGGGTTTAAAAACAGAGCAGTCATTTTTTAAAAATACATTTTCAAGCTGAAGTACTTTATATATCAAAGACTTACAGATAAGGTAAAAAATTAAGACTGGAAGTGACAAAAATCAGCTGGAGCATCATAGCTATGTCTGACTTTAATCTTGTACCATGAGAAAAGCAAAGGGAACTCTCAAGCCCCCAGTTATCCCCTCCCCAGGAGGCCTGGTCAGGGTCACGCCTTTCAGCCAACTCTGTGACTTTTCTAGCTTGACAACTGCAGCTTCCTTAACATGTAGTAAAATCCATATTCATCATGAAGACAAGACTAGTCAGTCTGGCCTTGGAAAGCTCGGAAATGTGGCCTTTGCAGTTTCAATATTCAAAGGAAAAGTCAAAAATGTGATCTAATAACCCTATAAATCTCTGTGAGGAAGTATGATGTAGCTGCCCTGGGAGCCCAAAGACCTCAGTTCAATTTTCACTTTCCACACGTATAGGCTGTGTGTCTCCAGGCAAATCAGTGAACCCCTCACCTCCTCCCAGACAACTGTCTTCAGACAATGAATTGCAGAGAAGATGCTAGTCTACATTTATTGAGGAAGTTTTCTCACCAGTAAAAAAAATTAAATCACCAATCAAGTTAACAGGCTGAGACTAAATTTTTTAAAATGACTCACAATAGTAGGAAAAAAAGACTAAAGTAACAGTTGTTCACATCAATGTAGTTTTGTGAAGGTGAGAAAGAGCAGCGTAGACTCCCTTACCATTACCCACAAAGGCAGAGTCAGGAAGAACTCTGATGAAGGCAATAACCAACCACAGTTGCAGACAGATGCTTATACATGCTAACTCCTCTTTGAAGACAGGTGAAGTCAGAGTGTAAAACACCCAGCGAGCAAGCTAGCTAGCTAAACAAGAGATGTGGCCAATGTGGGCGTTTCTTTTACAAAGATTCTGGGTTTTTTTCATTCAAATTGTTTGTTGGGGGAAACTGAGGATAGTGACAGGGTCACCAAAATGGAAAAAATAAATAAAAGGGTCATTTAAGTGGTTTTTTAAATGCCCAGAAGAGAAAAGAAGAAAGGCCAACAGTATATACAGACAAGCAGGGCAGGCCTGCAAATTACATCTCAGAATCGGAGGTGGACCTGACGGGAGCAAGCAGCAGAGCTGTCCAAGGTGCAGATTCATGGTTGCTCACACCGTCAATCCTGCTCTTCTATTCTGCTTTATAGGGAGAACCCTTGTCTTATTTGTGTTTAAATTCAGAATTTTTCAAATAAAATAAAAAACAGACAATCCATTTTAAACAAGCAGGACCCATTAGCACTTAAGCACTAGTCGAATTGTAAAGAAAAAAGCATCTTCCACTATATTGACTATACTTTTGTCCTGTCTCCAGGGGAATCCCCACCAACACTTGTGCGGCATTTCTCCAGTCTTCTTCTTTCTCATATATTGATGCAAGATGCTGCCTTATTGAAGCAACCTTATTAAAAAAAAGAAACCAACTGTTAATTTGATTGAATTTCAAATGATACATCAAGTTACTTTAATTTATCCAGGGTAAATAAGCTCAAGGATAGTGACCTAAAGTCTTCAAGCAGTGAAAGTTATATTTTTTCAGTAAGATTTACATTTAAGATTTTTTTTAGTGAGAGATTACATTTAAGAAAAAGTTAACCTCAAACTAATCTAATATATAGAATTAGGCGATGTGATACATATGTATTAACATTTTTTTAAAAGAGAAATGACAATACATTAAGAATCCCCTTTAAGATATTCTGTTTTATTACTCCCCCTGCTTTTTTTTGCTTTTTGGAGGGGGTAAGGCAAGGCAATTGGGGTTAAGAGACTTGCCCAAGGTCACATGTCTAGCTTTGTGTTAAGTGTCTGAAGGCAGATTTGAACTCAGGTCCTCCTGACTCTAGGGTCGGTGTTCTATTCACTGCACCACCTAGCCGCTCCCTCCCCCCCTTTTTTTTTTAACACATTCATTCCAAATATATTACTTCCCTACTTGGTGAGTGCTCCTTTGTAATAAAGATTAAAAGATACAGACCGCTGGACAAGAGCACCCAAATCTGTGACTTTTCATGGCCACAGGTGCCAACTTCTTCCACTAAAGGTATAATTCCTTAGTTTTAAGCTGAGCACAATTGCTTTGCATTTTAAGAACAGTATCAAGTACTTGAAAATTCCCTAGTGATCCCCAGACCTTCTGGAGCTATAGCATCCTATCATTTGCTAGTCTGACATCTCTCTAACATGTATTTTATTTTTCAAAATTTCATGACATCCCGTAAAAAGCCCTTTAAAAACGTATAGATAATCACAGTTTGGAACCACTGCTCTAGACGTTATAACTAGGCTCCGGTTCCTTGCTTTTTACCTGCTCTTCAAATGAAATGACTCTGGGCTGGATCTTTTCCAAGGTGAAATGATAGATTTCTTTGGCCGTGCTGTCAGGCAGATTAGGTAGGTGGGTGCAGAAATCAGTCAGCAACTGCCGAGAGATCACTAGACTGACATTCTCATTTACCACTTGGTTTGAAAACATGAGACAAAGAAATATGAGTAATTTACATACTTTTCAACTACTTTACAAGACATATTTTTCATCTACTTAATTCTCACACAGGAGACACCTTATGTTTGCTGAACTGAGTTGATAAAACCATTAAAGATTTTTGATCTTGATGCCAAAATATATGAAAAAACATCATCTGTACACAACAGAAATAACCAAACATCTAATTTTTTAAAGAATAATACTCAAAGAGAACTTTCATAAATAGTTTAGAACTGTGCTTTCTCTCCCCTACCTACACTCATTTTTAAAAGTCTATAAACAGTGCATAACAGTTACAAATCCAGTTAAATAAGCAAAATCTAACAGAAATGGTTACACAATGAAATTAATCAAGCACTGCTAGTCTATTCATTTCTAAGCTATAAACAAACTGCTTTCAGAAACAGGACTGAAGATCCTATTTTCAAAGCAAAAAGCCAATAACATATGTTTTGTTCGTTAGTTGATGACACAGATTACAATGGATTATCGGAACCACTAGCAGCAGAAACAAGGCTGCAAACGGCATGCCAGGCTCCCTAACTTTGGGAAGGGAAGGGGAAAAGGGACACTCCTCCAGCGGGGGGGAGAGGGGTGCTGGGGACCGCAAACACCACAAGGTCAGGGCAAGAAGAGCTATCCAGTCTCCCACCTGGCAGAAGAGAGACATGAGGAAGCTTCTTACTGAAAGTGACCCTGGCAAGGATTTCTACAGAATCATCACCTGCTTCTTCACACTTGGCACTTAAGAAGCCAAGGAGTAGATGCTCTGAGGGAGGGGATGGAAAGGACTTGAAGCCACCCCCTTCCCAATCCCTCCCCAAAAAACCAACCTTCAAGGTCTCAGAGACAGAAGGAATCTTAGGAATCATCTAGCTCAACTCCTTGATTTTACAGAAGAGAAAAAGAGGGCCCCAGAAGGAGGAAGGACTTGTCTAAGGTCACTGAGATGCCCCTAGGTCTGGAAAGGCTCTTGCAGGAGCCCATCTCTGGCTTTCATCCATGAAATGAACGAGCCGAGGCCCAAGCGTGACCTTCGATTCTGCACCCTTTCCACCACACCACGATGCCTCCCCATTTTCCATCTGATTAAAGCTAAACTCTGTGAAAAAGGACACATATAAACGGAGGTACCCAAGGGCTCTTTGGTTTTTCCCCACTTGAATTTGGGGATGATCAATCGTCCTTTCCAGATTAATCTGGAAGATGGGAGGGGCCCAGGCTTTTCAAGGGACAGAAGAGGTCACCTTGTCCCATCATGCCTGGCCTCACAGGGCCCCTCTGCTACTGGGCTAATGGTCTGTAGGACCGCACCTGAGGAGCCCCTCAGCTTTGAGGGCCGAGGCTGGGGATCCCTCCTCAACCCAAGACCCAGCAACAGCTCAGGCCCTGCCCAGAAGCCCTCCCCCTGTCATTTACACTGCTCCTCCAGGGCTCCTCCCCACCCTACCATCAGCCTTGGTCCCCCACTTCTTCCTTAGAGGACTCTAGGTCTTCAAATGTCCCACCTCTAGGCATATCTGGTCCTGGCTTAATATGGAATAAACCGCAGCAGCTGAAGAAGTTCTCTCAATAAATGCCACTAAAAGCTCTGTCTGCCACTCATGCCCAACCCTAACCCTAACCCCAGTCCTTGGCACTCCTCTTCTAGCCTTGCCTCCCAAACTTTAGAATACTCCTAGAAAAAGCCAGGAAACTACGCCAAGGGGTGCGTAAGTTATCCCACTTCACCTCGGCCACTGATTTACAGCAAACCCTGGGACACTCTTGTGCACAAGGCTCATGGTAAGTGTTCCAGAAGTCCTTGGTCATGAAACATCTCCATTCTCTGGAGCCTTGGATGACCCAGCCTCCATCTTCTTCAATGAGCTCCCTGATCTCCCCTGTTCTTCAAACTCCTCCCTTTCTAGGCTACCTCAATACTAAGACCAGAAGCCATGCCCTAGCTGGTGATCCACCACCTTCTAGGACCCTCTCCAGCCCTAACTCACTCCACTTCTCTTCCCACCAAGTGACTGCAACCTTGTCAGCACCAGCCTCACCCCAAGCCAGTCTTGGAGTCCTATTCAAATCAAATCAAGGAGGCACAGGGGCCAGAGTGCAGATTCTGGCCTCAGATGCTTACTAGCTGTGTGACCTTGGGCAAGCCACTTAACCTGGTTCTACCTCAGTTTCCTCATCTGTAAAATGGGAGATAATAATCACAAGTACCTCCCAGGGTAGTTTTGATGATCAAATGAGATAATACATAGCTACTATTATTATTGATTTGGCTCTATCACTGATCCTGGAAAGGGATGTATTAAACTCCTCCTCCCATGGCCTCACTGACCATCCTTATAACTTAAAAAACCAGAACAGCTCTCCCTGGTCACCACCAGAGGGCAGGAACTGTCTGAAATTTTGTACCCAATTCACAGAGCACGGTGCTTGGCACAGAGTAAGTGCTTAGTAAATAGCTTTTCATTGATTCATGATCCCTGGAGGCTCAGCTCAGGGGCTGAACTTCCTCCAACACTTCCTCTCTCCCTCCCCCAATCCAGTGTTCACTAGTAAGGCGCTGTGCCTCAGAGGGCAGGCCCTGCTTCCGGTTTCTCTGGCTGCCTCTAGAGACAGGAGATGCTTAAATGATTACTGAATTGAATTATAAATTATAGGGTAAATTTCATCACAAATTAAATGTTTAAAATCTGAATGACACCTAAGTAATTAAGCATATTTGGTAAGAAATTTCATAACTCAAAAACAACTTATTTAAATTAACTACTATAAATATACCACTAAATTAAGGATTGTAACCCTTCCTTAAGTTTCAAGACATCTGTCTCAAAAGAAATCACATGGCATATGTAGTTTAAAAATCTCTATATGATATTTAAAAAAAAAACACATGGGGGACCAACATTGACAATGATCAGCTTCGCCATAAAAATGTCCATATTGTCAAAGCTCAATACAGGAAACAGGAAACTAGGTATTACGTTTCAGTTCCACTTACTTGCTTCCACAAAGGCTTTTAAAGCCTCAAGCTGTTCGGCCCCAGGCAACTGAATGGCTTTTTCCAGTATCTGCCGATACCTAACAAGACAAAATTAAACTGACTGTAACAGATGTTCGGCAGACTTACTTTCTCTTTACACGGCCTTAATTAACTGATCTCAAGGCAGTGTGATAAGGTGGAAAGAACAGCAGATTTTTACTTCAAGAGGACGTGTCCAGGAACCCCAGCTATGCTATCTACTACTGGCACGACCTTGGCCATGACTTTCACTTCTCTGGGTGCCAGTTTCCTCATCTATAAAAAAGAGGCAGGTGTCAAACTCCCAGAGAGCCAACTACCCTCCTGATGTGGCCAGCCAGATTAAAACGTGACTGGGAAATCTTTAACAAAATAAGTAAAATATAATACAACAAAGGTAATGTTAACTTGCAGTTTCTAAGTCATCATGCAGCCAGGCAGGGCTCAGTTTCTATATAAGGATGATACCACAGGATTAGGTAATCTCCCATGATCCTGTATCACAGAATGTATTTAGTCTATACATTCCCATTACTTCTAAACATAAATGTGGTTGTATTTAATCTAATTTAAACTACATTTCATCTTCCTCAGACATTTATCTCTGAGTTTTCTAGGTGCTTTCTCAGATTATAGCTAAAAAATAACCTGAAACTCTGAAACAGAGGTAAAGACAGTGAAATACACATAAGTCTTTATTATCCAACAAATATAGGAGAGCATCCTCACTTCACACCCAAATGAATCCACAGCCACTAACTTTTTATCTCATTACTAACAAGGATCTGTGATTTCATCCATGAAGGAGACTCACTCCACTGATGCAGTTTATAACTCCTCTCCATGAACTGCTGTGACTAAGACAAATTCACTGCCTAGAGGCCAATCTTCTAACAATAAGCCTCTCTGAATTTTGGCTATGATGATCCTCAAAAGTTTGCCACAAAGGTCACATTTGAAATCTTTAAAGCTTAGGAAAATCTGCCAGAATATGAAGTCTGCTGATGTAATCTTCAAGAGTCACAGTCATGGTAGCTCTCTGGAGCACTAAAGGCAATCAAAAGAAAATACCTGATCTCCACTACATTTAGAACCATCACAAAAATTGACTATGTACTTATAAAAGTCTCATAATAGAATACAGAAAAGCAGAAACACATCCTTTATTGACCATAATGAAATAATAATTTTAATCAATAAAGCATCTGTGGGATTCAATCTTAAATGAAGACTAAATAATCTGATTCTAAATACTTGGTGGGTCAAAGAACAAATCATAGAAACAATAATTTTAAAGATGACAAGAATGAAACAAGGCTACCAAATAAACCCACAAAAATAGTCAATATTCAGATGTAACAAAATCCAAGAAGAAAAAAAAGAAATGTAAATACTCTTCAAACTAACCACAAAATGTTTCTCTCGCTATTTTCAGCAAGTGAGTTCTTGACCAAAGGATGGAGAGGACAACCGGAGATAAGAGCAGATACTTCTGATTCCTTACAACTGAAAAGGTTTTGCACAAGTAAGGCAGACGAAATAAGAAGTAGGAAGAAAACAGTTAAGCGGCCAGTGAGTCAGGCCAGAAGCGAGAGAAACGACCCGGAAAGATTTGAGCGCTCTGATCAAAGAAGGAAACAAAGCTTTGGTGACACTGCTCACTTCCCGACAGAGCTCTGATGGTCAAGAGCTAAAGAATTACACAATCTGCGATACTGCCAACGTCTGGATTTGTTTTGCTTGACAACGATCAACTGTTTCAAAGGAGCTTAAAAAACATGTTTTAGGAGGATGGAAGTCTGGAAAAGAGGGCCTAGCGAGAGCAATATCCTTCTCCATCACCACCAAAAAAGTAATTTAGAGTATCCACAAAGCCCTCAGAGGATGTTCAGAAGGGAAAATGAAGAGGTCTGAGAGGGAAACAGAGAAGAAAAGTTTTGAGAGTAACTGGCTGAATTTACTACACACTTTGGAGACTCGCGGTTACATGTGCAATCCTATTTTTCTTTTCTTTGAATATGGAAAACCTCATGTTCGTTCCCTCTGTTTTAATGTGACCCCCTGTGTCTGGAATGAACTGCCTCTTTCCCTCGACCTGAGAAAATCCCACGTTCACTGACAGCCTGCCCCAGCAGCCCTTCCTACCAGGCCCTTCTGGATCCCTGCAGTTATCGGTACCTGAAAATCCTGTTTTTGTTTGCTTGAGGACCTGTGTATCCTTCAAATAGACTGCAAACTCCTTCAGTACACTCGTGTACTGAACACAGGGCTTGGCGAACATCAGGCACTGACTTAAATGTCTGCTGACTTGCTGAAGACTGGACTTTGAGTCCCAGAACCCGAGAGCTGGGAGGAACATCAGCAGCAATCTAGTTCAACTCCTGAGACACCAGATAATATAAGATGCTATCAGGTGTCTGCCTGAAGACCTCCTGGGAGGGGCAGCCACCTTGACAGGGTGCTGAGTCAGTCAAGAAGTATTTATTAAGCACCTTCTAAGTAACCAGGCACCATGCTAAGCGCTGGGGAGATAAAGTAAAGGAAAAAGACAGTTCTTGCTCTCAAGGAGCTCAGGAAATAATTAAGAGAGGGACGGCACTAGAATTAAGAGGGGCTGGAAAAAGCTTCCTGGAGAATCTGAGATTTTAGCTGGATCTTAGAAGGAAGCCAGGGGAGCCAGGAAAGGAGGTTAGGACAGAGAGCATTTGAGGCATGAAAGGCAGCCAGTGAGAGTGCCAGAAGCCAAGAGAGAGGAGGATCTTGTTTGTGGAACAACCAGGAGGCCAGCATCGCTAAATGGAAGAATGCATGGTAGAGAGTAAAATATAAGAAAACAAGGGAGAGAAGAAGTGGCTAGTTTGGGAGGGGCTTTAAACACTATACAGAGGATTTTGCTGTTGATCCAGGTGGTAATAAGGAGCAAGCAGCATTTATTAAGTAGGAGGGTGACCTGGTCAGACTTTAGCTTTAGGAAAACCACTCTGTTGGCTGAATAGCGAAGGGACTGGAGAGGGTAGAGACCTGAGGCAGCTACTGTAATAGTCATCATGGGAGGAAAAGAAGGCCTGCTCTCGGGTGGGAGGCAGCATCAGAGGAGAGTGGGGGGAATACTGGAGAGACTTGGCAAAGGTGAAATCAGCAGACCTTGGCAACTGATTAGATATGGGGGAGTGAGAGATAGTGAGGAGTCAAGGCAGTGAGAGTGAGGAAGGGGGAGGATGGTGATACCCTGTACCTAAAGAAACAATATATAATAGGGAAGTCTGGAGTGGGAGGCTTAAGGGAAAGACAGTGAGTTCAGTTTGGATTTACCGAGATAAAGATGTCACCTGGACAGCCAATTTCAGATGTCTGAAAGGCAGATGGACATGCAAGTCTGGAGATCAGAGGAGAAGTCGGGGCAGGAGAGGTAGATCTGAGAATCAGCTGCACAAAGATAACCATTAAATCCATGGGAAGCAAGGAGGCCAGAGAAGAGGGCCCAGAACAGAGCCCTGTGGGATGCCAATAGTTAGTGGGAGGGAGCTGGAGGAAGATCCAGCAAAGGAGACTGAGAAGGAGTGGTCTGATAGGTGGGAAGAGAACCAGGAGAGAGGGGTGTCCCAAAAACCTAGGGAGGAGAGAGTATCAAGGAGAAGGCGGCAAGCAACAGTGCCAGAGGCTGCAGAGGTCAAGGAGAGTGAGGACTGGGAAAAGGCCACTGGATCTGGCCACCAAGAGTGCGATGGCAACTTTGCAAAGAACAGCTTCAGCGGAATGAGGAGGCTGGAAGATAAACTGTGTGGGTATAAGCAGCGAGGAGGGAAGCAGAACCACCTATTGCTGGCAGCTTTTCTGAGGAGTTTAGGTGCAAGTGGCAGAAGAGATATGGGAGGACAATGCAGATGGGCAGATCAAGTGAGGGTCTTTTGAGAATGGGGAAGACATAAGCATATCTTTAGACCCTGGGGAAGGAGTCAGAAAGAGTGGGGAGACCTGCTGGAGGAGACAGGATGGAATGGGATCACTCATGCAGGTAGCAGGGCTGCTTTGGAAAGGAATCAGGCCACATCTTCATGTGAGACGGGGTGAAGGAGACACCGGCAAAAGGCAGATGCAAGAAGCTGCTCGTGGTGAATGGCTGCAATTTTTTCTGTATGAATATAAGGCAAAGTTTCCAATGACAGAGTAGGGGGAGGGGATGCCACAGGAGTTCTGAGGAGGGACGGAAAGGTATGGAAGAGCCACTGTGGAGAGTGGGAGAGCAAGTCAGTAAGGGAGCTACAGTAGGCTAGTCTAGAAAGCTGCGAGGGCCCAGCTGGGGCTGCGTAACATAAATCCACAGTGGATCTGATCGTGACAGTGGAATGTTTTTCTTCATCTTTGTCTGGTATTGAAAGGCAGAGGGAGAGAGGGAAAGGCCAGATCATTCATTCCACTGTTAGGAATTTTTTCCTGCCATCTAAGTCTAAATTTGCCCGTGGCTAGAAGCTCTCTAGCTTATCAAAGTTCTTCCTAACATACAACACCCAGACCTGGAGTCAGGCTTCAGTCTGACCTCCTTCTGCCCAGAAATCGTCCCTGTCCTCATGCAGCTCACACATATGTTAACTTTCTGGCCCCCCCTGCCACATGGTGTCTCAAGCTCAGACTGGGGATCGGGCTCACTGCAATTCTCGGCTCTTTCTGCCCCAACTCTCAGTGTGCCTTCCTCTTCTGACTTGTACGTGTCTACCCCATCTCATTCCATCTTTTTCCACAAAGCAGCAAGACATTTTACCATACTTTTTCTCACAGAATGCTAAAAACTTTTTATAGGCATGTAGCCATAACTGAATTAGCATTCTGCTCTGGAAGTACAGACATGATCGGTTTACCTAAACAGGCCACTGATGCTCAAAAACTGTTAGCCTGCTGTTCTGTTTTCTGAAAGCACAGGCATATTTCAGTTCTTAATGGTTAAAAGCATAATCAGTATCTGTTTCAATTTTCTGCAGTTTTTTTTTGTTTTAAAGACAAAGTTCCATTTTTCTGGTTTGGTAGGGACATAGACACAATACAGAATAAGAAAGAAATGATAACTGTGGCACAAAGGGCAGCGCAAAGACATGCCACCATTTCAAAGGGCTGATGATGAGACACCCTGTGCTACCCACTGCCAGGGAGTGCAGCGATGGTCCCAGAGGGCAGATTAGAGCACAGTTTTCCTTCTTTCTTTTTGGACATGGCTAATGTGGGAATTTGCTTTGCATAACTATATGTGTCTGTAATGGGCTTTATTTTTTCAGCCTTCTCCAGGTGAAGGGAGGGAGAATTTCTAATTGAAAATAAAATGGAATTTTAAAAACTATGGGGGCGGCTAGGTGGTACAGTGAATAGAGTACTGACCTGAGGTCAAATCCGACCTCAGACACTTAACACACACACACACACACACACACACCACACACACACACACGAAACTAGCTGGGTGACCTTGGGCAAGTCACTTAGCCCCAAATGCCCTACCTCCTTCCTCCATAAAAAGCCCCCCCAAAAAACTAATAACTGAGGAAAAAAGAAAGTATAGTGGAATTAAAGAAGTCCTAGATTTAACATAACAATATTATCTTAAGAGTACAAAGGGTCTCAGGTCCAATCCATAACAAGAATCTATTCTACAACATTCCCAAGTAGTTATTCCAATCTCAACTGGAATGCCTTTAATTAGAGGGAATCCACTGTCTCCCTTAAGAAATTTTTCCTTATATGCAGCTGACTTTGTTCCAGTTGTTTTTCAGTTGTCTGACCTTCGTGACCCCATTTGGAGTTTCTTGACAAAGATACTGGAGTGGTTTGCATTTCCTTCTCTAGTAGATTCATTTTGTCTGGTTATCAGAGGTTAAGTGACTTGTCCAGGGTCACACTGCTAGAATGTGTTTGAGGCCACATTTGAACTCAGGAAGAGGAGTCTTCCTGACTTCCACTGTACCACCTGGCTGCCCCTAACTCTGTCCCTAGTTCTATTCTATTTACAGTCACATATCCAAGTCCAATCTCTAATGAAAACAAAACTTCATCAGAAACTGAAAGACAGAGATATCCAGACTCTCCTAAGTCTGTTCTTCAAGGAACATACCAGTTCCTTCAACCAATCATCAGATGGCATGGTTTTCAGTCTTCTCACCATCTGGGCTGTTTTCTCTCAACATACTCAAGCTTGTCAACAATCAACAGGCATTTTATTAACTTCCTACTAAGTACAAGACACTGTATTGGGAGCCAGGGATACAAAGACAAAACTAAAAGTCCCCGCTCTCAAACAGTTCATATTTTACTGGGGAGGGGGGGTGAGATACAACATGGAAACAGATAAATATGTATATCATTATCTGAAGATGCAAGAAGAGTCAGGAAAAGTTCTCATAGGCAGTAGTACATGTCTTAAAGAAAGAATGAAATTACATATAAAGATGGGATGCAGAATTAGGAGAACAGTGAGGAGAGTTTATATATGGAAATAATGTGTAATAAGTCTGGGAGGGAAGCTGGGGTAAGACTGTGACTTTATATGGCAAGTCAATACATCTGTATTCCATCCTACAGGGAGACACTGAAGGTTCCTGAGAATAGGAAGGTGACAAAGGCAAGCTTGTGCTTTAGGCAGATGATCTGGCCAGTCAAGTGGAGGACAGACCGGGAAGCGAGATATAAGAAGAAAAGGCTGTTGTGATAGCCAAGGAGAGAGGCTAAGACAAGGTCTGAATTCAAGTGGTGGAGAGAAAGGGATGACTACTTCTTATGGTGTGGATGTAGAACTGAAAACACCTGGCCACTGATTAAAGAGGGGAGAATTAGGGAGAGAGGCCTCAACGAGAATGGCCAGGGTCTGAACGAGAATGGCCAGGGTCTGAACGTGAGGATGTAAAGATGGTAGCAGCCTCCCAAGAAGTGTTGAAGAAGGTTGGGTTTAGAGAAAGAAGGTGATAAGGCCAGTCTGGGATTTGGTGAGCTTTTGGTGTTCACTGAACAGCCACAGGTGATGCAGGAGTCCAGGAGAAATCTGGACCAGACAGACAGATCTGGAAGTCATGGGCACAGAGATAAGTGAACTCATGGTAAGCGAAGAGCACACCAGGATATTGCAAAGAGAAAAGGTGGCCCAGGTCAGAACCCTGGCAGCCCTCCAAAACAGAACAAAGCATTCCAGATGTGATCTGAGCATAAGGTGCATCCAGAAAACTATGCTAGGAACTTAAGCAAAGTTCATATCAAATACACAGCTCAAGGAGCTATGCTCCAATGGACTTGCGATCTCAAGGTAGGCATTCCAAGCATTTATCATAATCACTTATTAATCACCTAATGTATGTGCCCAGCAGTTTGTAGGGTCCTTCAATACAAATGAATGTGCTAAGTGCTGGGTATACAAAGGCAAAACTGTAAAGTCTCTGTGATCAAGGAGTTTCCATCCACTAGGAGACCCAATAAGCACACAAGGTAATTTCAGAAGGAAGCACTAGCAGCTGGAGAGGTAGGGAAAGACCTTATGTAAGAGACGGCATTTAAGCTGAATTTTGAAGGAAGTTAGGAATTCTAAGAGCCGGAGATAAGGCTACTAAAGGCCTGGGCGACAGCCTGTACAAAGGTATGGCAATAAGAGTTGGAATGTCCTACAGAGGGAACAGCAGGAAGGGAAGTTTGGCCAGAACACAGAGTGCATGAAGAGGCAGGTTTTGTAAGTATAGAAAAGTGGCTGGAGCCAGCTTGTGAAGGGGTTTTAATGTCAGAGGAGTGTGTATTATAACCTAGAGACAAGAGGGAATCTTTTTTAGTGGAGGAAAGACATAATGAGCAGCAACACAAAAACCCAACGAGGAAAGGGTAGTCAACAGTGGAAAATATTGGAGAGGGACCAAGAAGGCTTAGGAAGAATCCAATTTTAATTGCCAATGGATCAGGAAATTAAAAGATCATTGGTGATTTTGGAGAGGGCCAGAATGCAAGAGACTGAAAGGAAGAGGAGGCAATAAGTATAGACAAGTTTTTTCATTTAAGAAAGTGAGAAAGGAGAGAGAAGGATTATTGAAGTGCTAGAGTCAAGTGAGGGTTCTTGAAGGAGTCGGGAGATCTGGATGTGTTTGCAGGAAGCAGAAAAGAAGCCGGTAAGCAGGGAGATGCTGAAGAGGGGGGTCAGGGAAGGAAAGAGAGGGTGTTTGCTAAGCGCTCAGCATATGTCCAAGCCACAGAGCAGTGCAACTATGTGGAAAGGAGTAATGTGAGATAAGGCTGAAAAAGGGACAACAGCACTGAGGCATAAGGATTTGACTATCCTGTAAGTATCGACATGCCCAAAACAAAACTCATCCTCTTTCCCACTGCTCCCAAATTCCTGACTTCTACTGAGGGCACCCCTATCCTTCCAGTCACCAAGGTCTGCAAACACAGCACAGCATCACTCCTCACATACAGTCCCAGCTGGGAGGCCTGGTTGATGACACCTCACAGTATCGTCCCTATCTGTCCTCTCCTTACACAGCCACAACCTCTGGCCTTGAACACTGCAACAGCCTCTTGGTCTCCCAGGCTCCAGTGTCTGCTTCACTCTCCAAATCCATTCCAAAGTGACATTCTTGCCTAGGCTTGACCATGTGAATCCTCTGCTCAGGAACCTTGGGTGGATCCTTCTGCCTCTAGTAAAAAATCCAAACTCCTTGTTTGACATCTAAAGCTAAATCTAGCTACAGCCAACTTGCATATCTCCCTCCTTCACAAATCAAATGCCAGCCTGGCCAGACTTCTTGTTCCCAGGAGACAATAACTGAACTCCTGCCTCCAGGGCTTAACCCTATACCCTACTGCCCATCGCCAGATTCTCCCCATTTCCTAAAGCTCACTTCAGTACCACCACCTACAAAGGTCTGCTCTGAACCCTAGAAGATGCTCATCTTCCCCTCTGCAAAATTCCTTTGTATCACTTTGTATTTATTTTTCTGCTTTTCCCCACCAATAAGACATAAGATCCTTGGGGGAGGAGCTCTTTCCTTTTTGTTTTTGTATCCCGAATGCCTAGCATGATGTCTGGTACATATGAAGCACCTCATGTTTGTGGAGTGAATACTAAAGTTCACTACAGTCAAAAGCAAAATCACTATACTTTTCACCCTTCTAATTAGCATTTTAAACTATGAAGCCAAACATAAGAAACTGTAGAAAAATATTAGAAAAGGACAGGAAAATTGTCTCATATCGACTTAGATATAAAATGTAATGTTACCTATGTTGTGTTTTTATTTTGTTAAATATTTCCCAATTCCACCTAATTGAATTAGTCTAATTAACCTACATCTAATTAATCTAATCTAGTTCGGTGAGCGGCTTGACACGTGTGCTCAATAAGAGACCAGGTATCCATCCAGACTTCACTGTGGGGAGCCTTATACTTCCCTAGATATCTGCATCCCAATACACTATACTGCTGATGACCTGTTTCTCAGATTGTTTATGAATGTGGCTAGAGTTCATAAAATACACATCTGTTTCAAGAGTCGATCAGCATTTCTTCTCTGGATTCTATTTAAGAGGCGAGCCAGGCTTTTATTCAAAAGTTTGTCCACTATCACAACTGCTACCTAGCTGTGGATCCCCCAGAAGGGGGGACTTTCACACGCTGACACAATCTCTACACTCACCCATGCTAGAAGGAGTGTTTGAGATTCGTTCTTACATTTATTCATTCCAATGGGGCATATGAAGCCGCTATGTTCTCGACAAGACCAATTATTGGTAATTTCACTTTCTGACAAGACTGATTTCTTTCCTAACATCCTAAAGTGCTATTTCCTGAGAAGCAGTTATTAGTACCGTTCAGTCAATGTGTGTCCCACTGATATACTTACTGTACTACAAATAAATGTTTATCTCCGGTAACAGCGGGGTATTTACTATGAGACAGTCAATCTGTCCCCAGTTTGCATCCAAACAACCTGCCCACTATTCCCTCTGAGGGGGAATCATGACAGATAACCGCATCATCAAGACACCAAGCATGAAGTCCACTGACACACACAGGAAGCAGCTAGCAGGAGGCCACCCGAGTGACTCACGCATCTGTTCTCCCCCTAGGCCCCATCTTGGGGGCTGATGGTCTACACAGATCAATATCCAGCAAAACAACCTGCTGCCTTTTCTCTTTCTCAGATAAAACCAAGCTTTTATGTTTCATGGTTATCATTTTTAAAATGTCCTCTATTGTTCTCGTTCCTCTATGATGGAGTCATAGAAGTCTACCACATTCTGTCACCTTGTATTTGTGCAGCTTATTTTTTTTAATCTAACAGGAAGACTTTATACTCATCCCTATTAAACATCAGACTGTTAACCTGACCAAACACTCTAGGCTCTCAAGAATGTTGTGAATCCTGACTCTGCCCTCCAGCATTCTGGAAATTTTTCAAAGCCTGCAATCTTACATTTCCTCTTCTTTGCTATCACAAAAAGTGATGCTATAAATATTCTGGCGTATATGCAGCTTTTCTCTTTATCAATGACTTCCTTGGAATATAACATTTTATGTATATCATTCCAAATTTCCAGAAGGGCTGTATTAATTCACAGTTCCTTCAACAATGCATTAGTGTGCCTGTCTTTCCACACTTCTTCCAACACCAAATATTTATTCCTATCTTTTGTCACCTTTGCCAATTTCCTGATTATGAGATGAAACCTCAGGTACTGTCATGATCTGTATTTCTCTTATTATTACTGATTTGAAGCATTCTCTCCTACAGCTAATAGGTTGCATTTCTTCATTTGACAATTGTTTGTTCATCTCCTTTGACCATTCAATTACTGGCAAATGGGTCTTATCTTCCAGTATGGCTGAACAGGAGCTGAGCTTTTAAGGACACCAAGGATTCTATCATCTATGGTACTTTTTTCCATACATGCAGTATTCTCCCAGCAGACTGTAAGCTTCTTGAAAGCCATTAGGATTTACAGCTGGAAGACTCTTCCTAAGTCAACTAGTCCAACCCCTTATTTTGCAGATGGGGACACTATGGCACCAAATCCAGTGTTTTTTCTACTACTCCCCCCAACTCCCTTCCTTTTCAGACCCATGCCCTTCTATCAAGGCATTCTCAACACCCAGGATACTGACAAGGAGTAAACAGCGGGCAGACAGAGTAAGCACTTGTCTAGGAAACTAGATTCGTTAGGTTGTAAGCTCCCTGCGGGGCTGTCCTCTTACTCTCTGTGTGTCCCTGGCGCTTAGAAAGTAGACGCTTAATAAATGTTTCAAGATTAACATGTTTTATTGATAGAATAAACCTAGTGGAAGAAGTGCAACTTTCCATCTGTAAACCATTTCAATGACCGGATAGGCTCAGCTGACTCTGCTGACTGTCCTCCCAGAATGGCCCCTTCCCTCAATTCTCCAGTGAATGACTATTCAGGGAAGTCAGTCGAACAAGCATTGAGTGAGCACCTATTACGGGAAGGAAAGGTATGGTGAGGGGGGAGGGGAGAGGAGGGCAGGGCAGGGGAGAAAGATCCCTGCTCTAATGGAAAAGACAAGAACACACTATGCACAAATAAAACACAGACAAGATGAGGCGGAGAGAATGGAGGGTCGCCAGAGAGGGCAGGAGCCGGTCCTGGGCGCGTCACTGAGTCGGGAGATCTAGGCCGGGGTTCCTAGATCTCGGGGTACAAGGGGGCGGGAAGGGGGGTAGGAGGTGTAAAAGGGCTGCAAATGGAGGAGGGGGCGAGGGCTGATGCAGGGCGGCGAACAAATACGGGAAACCGTAGACAAAAGCCTAGCCCTGACCACGACGTCTTCAGGAGGGCCCGAGGCCCTGCTCCGAGCTCGCTCAGCATCCCCGGGAGACCCGGGCAGGATCCACCGAACCCGAGCTCCGAGCCGGCCGAGTCTGCCGCGCATGCGCGCCCCCGCTCCCCTCCCCCTCCATCCCTCCCCATCCCAACGCCTCCGGAGGCCCCGGCGGGCCCCGCCTCCGACACCCGCAGCCGCCCGCCGGCCCCCCGCGCCCGAGGCCCTCCTGCTCTTCCTGCACCGCCTCCTCCCGCCTCCCCTGGATTGGCACTCACTTGCCCGCCAGGTCCTTGTGAGACCCGCTGGAGTTCATAAGCTGGCCCAAATCCTGTCGCACCGCCGCCGCCATCTTCGCTCCGGCCTCGGCCGCGCCCCCAGCCCCGGCAAGGGACGTCACTCTTCCTCCCGGAAGAGAACGAGTGCGAACCTCCAGAGTTCGGCCAGAGGGACCGGAAGTGCCATAGAGAAGCCTGGAGGAGGCTAGCGCTTCTTTCACCGCCGGAAGTGTGGGCGGAGCCGGAAATAGACTGCGATTTTTAGTTCCTGTTTGGGAAACAGGAGGGAGTCTCGTGTTTTGGGGGCCTTTCTTTTACACATAGTGAAAAGAGGCGGCAGGTGGTATAGGTGGGGTAACAACAGCAACAGTAATAAAACTAACGCTTAAATGGCGCTTTATGTTAAAAAAAAATCTTTACAGCACGTTTCTCTGATCATTTCTCGTGGTCAAGGTCCATAAGAAACTGAATTTGTGAGACAGAGCCACCCCCAGCAGACGAGAGCTCGCTCGGAGAACGTGAACGGGTGTCAAAGGGGAAAAAGTCCAAGCTGAAGACAATCACGGGTGGGGGAAGCTCTTAGTCGCTAATAATTAGAGAAATTCAAATTAAAGCAACTTGGAAGATGCGCCCCACACTCAGGACTCTGGCAGAGATTTTTAAAAAAGAGGAAAAGGACTAAGTGCAGGGGCCTGTGCCCTTCTGGGGAGACTCGCACTCTTCCAGACCTTCTGGAAAGCAATTCGGATCCATTCCCAGAAAGTTGTTAAAATGGGTGCTTTCTACCTGTGACCCACTTTTATCACTGCTACTGGGACTCTACCTCAAAGAAAGAGGAGAAAGCGTTCCTAGCGGCTCTTCTCGCCGTAACCAAAATTTAGAAACGGAGCAGCTTTCCAGGAATTTAGTGGAATATTATTGTGCCCAAAGAAAGGATGAAATGGACAGTTTCCAAAAAAAAAAAACTGAAGAGATCTTTGTGAACTGAGGTAGAGCTAAGTAAAAGTTAGGAGAGTAATTTATAAATGCCCACGGGTCACAGAGGAAAACAACTTTGAAAGCTCTGATCGATGCAACGATAAGCTTTGAGCCCAGAAGACTGAAGACAAAATACACAGCTTGCTTCCTGCCAAAGGTGATGAACTCAAAATGCGGTGGGAATATGTTGTGCTGGACTGTGTATATTTGTGATGGTTTTCTTTTCTTTTTGACATTAGGTTTTTTTTCTCACAAAAACTTAAATTTCATACATCCAAAATTGTTCGTTTTCTATTGTATGAGCCTCTCTTAATGCTGATTTATTAATATACTCTTTCTACATCCATAGATCTGAAAGGCAGTTTCTTCCCTGCTTCTCTAATTTATGTCCTGCTTAATTCTAGGTCATGTATCCATTTGTAGTTTATCTTGGTATGTAGTGTCAGATGTTATAAACACAGTTTCTGCTAGTTTTCTCAGCACTTATCTATTAACTATCTCTCTCCAGTTAACTTGTTCTTTAAATATTTACAGGCTATGCTATTAGGTACTTGCATATTAAGTGTTGAAGTTGATTTAATATCCACAGCACCTTTAAGCATAATATAAATTCCCTGTTTATGTATTTCTATTATATTTATACTTACCATAGCCTTGTTTGAAGTCATGATGGCTGTCTCTTCTTCTGGAGAAGTATTGTAGGTTTTGCTTCAACCCCTCATTTTAATTCTTTGAGAATCTTTGTGTTTTCTGTTAACATTGTTGGATTTTTTTTTCTAATTCATTTTGCTGACCTCTTCCATTTTATTGAGTGAGTTTATCCCATTCATATTCATGCTTAATGTTTATTTCCCTCCAGTTTATTTTCTTGACATTTTTTTCTCTTTGCTCCCACCCTGCTCTTTACAAATTAAATTAGTAAAAGGGGAATTTGACTCTTGTAATTTATAAATGAAATAGTTCGTTTACTCTCTGTTGCAGCTCTTTTCTTCTGCTTTCTCTGCCCTTGATGCCAGGTTTTTACTCTGTATTTCTTTCCTCCTAAACCTCTTTCAAGTTCACTCCAACATTTCAGTTTATGACTATTACATTTTCTCACCTGTGGCTCCAAGAAGCTGTACCATACACTGTGGCCACACCCCACTAAAATAGACTGGCTGAACCAGATTGAAGTTAACTGACTGGCCAACCCATCAGTGAGTTAAAGGTATGTCTACCCCCCAAGCACATGAAGACTTCCCCTAGCAGAATGGGTGGATGAGAACAGTTTGTTCAAACAGCCACAAAGGCAGCTGAAACAGGGCCAGTGGAGTGCTTGGAGTCTGGCCAGATATGAAAGGCTGCAGGGTCATCCACTGCATCCCAGGTCATTACCAGGCGTCTTAACTTTTGTCTTGCCACTGGCCTGTGATGACTCTAAAAGAGGGAGTGAGGCCAACAGCTTTGTGCAACTCTGCCTCACTTAAATCCAGTAAAGAGGCAAGTCAAGATGTCACCCACATTGTCATTAGTCCTGTCGAAAAATGAAAGACAGACAGCCACCAGGTTTGCAAAGTACCATATATATAGATTATCTCGTGTGATTCTCACAATAGTGTAAGACAAGGGCTGTTACTGGCTAGAAGAGGGTAAATGATTTGTCCGTGGTCATGCAGGCAGTAGCGTCTGAGGCAGGATTTGAATTCAGGTCCTTCCTGACTCCACATTGAAAATACTCTCTGGTAGAGCTCTCCCACCTGCCAACTCACAGCCCCCCTTACTTTCTTCCTAACACTGCTAGAACTTGAGGCGGCACAGTGGACAGGATGCTGGATCTGGAGCGAGGAAGCTGTTACTAGCTATGTGACCCTGGGCAAGTCACTTCACCTCTGCCTGCTTCAGCTTCCTCATCTGTAGAATGGACATAACTATAGCACCTACCTCCCTGGGTGGTTGTCAAGCTCGGGTGAGACAATACTTGTAAAGTGCTTTGCAAACATAGAAATGCTATATAAATAAAGTTGTGATTAGTGCTGTGGCACAGGAAGTGTAGGCTGTCTTCATGTGTTCCTGCTTCTTCCCCTCAGTGAAGGAGACTCTATCCCATTTTCTCTTTGACCTGGTGATCATCAGAACTGCTGCTAGGCTCTTCGTTGTGCTGGTTCTGGGGCTTACAGGGTACGGATGAGATAACATAGCACGTAGTGCACATGTGTGTACGTTTCCTTTTCCACATGCTTTAGGCGACTTTTAATATATTTCACAGAATCTCGGGTTGGAAGGAAATATAGCAACCAGCTAGTCCAAACAACATCATCAAAGAATTCTCATTACAACACACAAGTGGTCATTCTGAGTAGACTCTGCTTGAAGAAATCTAGTGACTGGCGACCATGCCCTCCTAGGGGAGGCCGTCATACTTGAAGACAGCTGTACTTGTTAGAAAGTCATCCCTTACATCAGGCCCAAGTTTCTTTCTGTGCAGTTTGCTCTAGGGCTGCCTTCTGGGACCAAAAATAACAAGACAGTTCCTCGATTGTACACAGATCAGAGGATGCTGCCTCTAGCGCTAAAAAGATCTCAGGACCCTTCTAATACAGCCTGCACCAACATGAAAGGAATCTCCTTATAGGATATGCACCATCCAGCCTTTGCCTTTTCTGTCTACGACCTCTACTGTCATCTTCTGGCTAAGAACTAGTATAACTTGATTTGTTTTTTAAAGGAATTTGAAAAGACAGTGGTGAGGCCATCGAATATTTTTAGCTTGTCCTAACTGTAGGTGCTTAGAGGGTAATAGCAAATACAGTTTGGCCCACTCTCCCAGAGTCAGAATGGCTATATTGCCCCCTCACTGTTCTAGGAGTTACCCCCAAGGGGCTGGTTGTCTTTTCTCTGTTGCCATTAGCTTGTACCCCACTGGTTGTCACCCTCTTTTGCTAGCTATCAGTGACTGATCATCAGCACCCCAGTTCCATGTCACCATGTAACAATTTTTAGAGAAAGATATACTTTGAAGATATAGTAAGAACTAAAGTACAAACATTTTCCCTCTCTCCCCAGCACCTTGCAGAGCACACTCACCCTAATAACCACCTTGGTTTCTAGGGATTAGTCCTTGTGGACTGGTCCCAAATGTTGCTCCTTGGGACATCAACACTGGACTAACTGAAAAACCCAGCAGGGACTCAACTCCTATATCACCCAGACTCCTGGTTTTGGTTTTTTAAACTCAAGGACCTGGCCTCCAGTTCCTCCACCTAAAACAAAAGACCAAAGACCTAGACCCATTTTCACAGGACCATATGTCAGCCTTAGAAGGAGAGGACCCAAACCTCTCATCTTGTACCATTGTCTCTCCCAGGCCACCATCTGCAAAGGAGTCAAACCAAGAGCAGAGATTCTCCAAAAAGGAGACTAAGGCCTTTGGAAGATGCCCTCAATTCTGGTTCTCCAACTGCAGCCAAAGAGGCCTCTGCCCACCATGTTTTTAGCAGATCCAGGCCAGTTACAGAATGTCTGTGCATGCTGCTTCAAAGTACCTTCCAAAACCAATCATTGTGATTCTTTCAGAAGCAAGTGCCTGTATCAGCAAACACCCTAGCATACCCAGAATGGCTGCTAGCACAGATTCTTTGATCTGCTTTTCTAAGGGAAAGCAACTCAAAATGGGTTCACAAACTTACTTTAATCAAACATATATATCCGTCACTTAGGGGAAAAAGGGAAAAAAGTCAGCACCCTGAACTTCAGAAAATGCAAACAGAAATTACAAGCAGAGAAAAAATACAGACAGAAAATATAATTCAACAGACGGGGCTTCTAGCTGTCTGACTGTTACATACATACAGTGTTAGTTACCGGAGAGAGAAGCACCTGCCCAGAGTCTCATGGGGCCAAATTGCAGGACTCTTCCCATAAGTGAGCCCCAAAGCAAAACCTCACCTCAGAGGTACAGATAGCCTTCTCCAGGGTCAGAGGACATCACTACCCTCGGGACCCACTGCCTAATTACAAAGTAACAAAATGTGTGCCTTCCTGAAAAACAAGCTTCCCCTAAGCAAGCTTCTCCTGTTGGGCTCCAAGTGAGGCCTATCAAGGGCCAGGGAAGATCTTCAAATTCCCTTGCCGTTACAATACCCCATCAGAGGCGCTCTGTGCATGTACCACTCAGTCCCCTCTTAGAGAAATAAATGTCAATATCTTATCAATTGGTCATTTATTTTCTTGGGCCATTCTTATTTATTGAAATGCAATTATTGTGTGTTTTTAAACCAGAAGGGTAATGCAACCAGTTTTTAGACATCTGGAAATCTGAATGGGAAAACATGGGTCATTGAAATCGACAGGTGGTTAATAATACAAACTTTTCTTTGCTGAAGTAGCTCACAAGGGGATATAAGGAGATCTTAGATTCCCGACTACAGAGACAGTATTGTGGACAGATCAGAGGGTTCTAGGAAGGGACCAACACCCCCATTTACCCATAAGGAAGATGAGGAAGCTGTCAAGGATTGTATTTGACCCTCCTTGCATGAGCTGGGTTCTTTCCACTGTGCCACGTGGCTTCTAAAGGTGATGGAATGTAACTGTTGCTATGCCTGACCTTCTCATGGTTGACTAACTTTGAAAATGTGAGTTATTCTCCCCTCGGCTGACCCACCTGGGCCCCTAATGTCCGATTACTTGTTTTCCAGCTGTGACAGTTAACCAATATCTCTTAAATGTCTGTGTTGTATGTAAAGTATTGCAACAAACTCTGGAGATACAAAAGAATAAGATGTGGCTATTTCTTGTACTTCCTGGAGAATAAGGTTAATTGAAAAAATATATAGATGTGTGTAACCTTTTCAGACGTGACCAATTTGTGCATTTGTTTTACTTGTCTGTTTTTGTTTGTTACAAGAGGCTAAAAATCATGAAAAAAGGAAAGAAGGAAAAGGAAGGGAATCAATGAAACATTTTTAAATGCAAGGAAGAGAATATGGAAGTTCAGAGGGAAGTGCAAGCAGGGCAGCCTTGGAACTAACATGTTGACTTTATTATACTTTTAAACTTTATATATACATATATAATATATGTTATATTTATATATAATATTTGTACAAATATATTTTATTACATATTGTTATTAAAATTATTAAAATATTAATTATATTTTAATACATTTTATTATACTTTTTTAAAGCAACCTATACATAATATATTTAAATTTCCACACAATTTTATGTAATTGTTCACATTTCTTGATATTTGTCAAGTTCAGAATAATAAAAATGAAAATCCAGAACACTTATATGCATGCAAAATAATGTGAAAAGAATCACCATCAAATCTCTGAACAAAGGCAGAATGACGTAATACAAACAAAATGCTGGCTTGCAAAATAAAGGAATAATTATTCTGGAAAGATTCTTTTTTTTTCTTCATCTGACCGGTTGGATCCCTCTGACTCACAGCAATTTTGTGGTGTGAGCTGAAGTTCTGTGGACTGGAACAACCTCTTGGCTCGCTGTCAAAAAGTGCTGGGTGCAGAGAGGGAGGACGTTCAGGAGGGTAGTCAGAAAGCAGAGCAGAGAGACAGGATGAAGGCTGGAAGGGGAGGTAGAGGCTGAGGGGAGGTGGGGGAGTGAGAAGGCTGGATGCGCAGCCAATATCCCAGTGGATGCCTCAGCTGCCAGCTGCCACGTCTCCTTCCTTCATCTACTGGTACTTCTTCAGGAAAGGGGAGGCTGGAAAGGAAGGCTTGAAGAACTTGGCTTTCCCTGGGATCTAAGAAAGGCAGGCATGCCCCTTAGCCTCATTTCAGGCCTGGCTCTGCCCTGCTGGAGGTGGGCAGAGGTTGATTCTGAAGTTTTCTCTTCTTTAAAGTTGTTTGATTGCTATTTTAATGAGCATGTTAACACCAGTTTATGACAGATGGGATTAATCAGAACTCGTTTTTATTTGCACTCTCCCTGTGATTATAACTCGATGCTGCAATAGCTGAGGTCTGCATTGTGCAGAGGAGATGGGGCCAGAGCATGAGGTCACCCCATCCCCAGCAAACACCGACAATGACTTCCTCTTTAGAAATCCTTTCCACCCGGATTCAGGGCTGCTGCGAGATTGCTGCCCCGGCAAGGGCAAATAGAGAGAGGAGAGGAGCAGAGAGCGGGGAAGGGGAAGAGCTGCAGGGACCTGATAAAAATCTTTACTCAGAATTTGGATTGATGTGCAAAAAAATACCCCAACTATGCCCTGTCTGGTATACAAATGAAATATGGAATAGGAAAGTAAGTGATAATGTGCAAAGGGGAAGCTAGGTGGCGCCATGGTGCACAGAGTGCCAGGCCTGGACTCCTCTTCATGAGTTGTGACCTCAGACATGTTTGCTATGTGACTTGAGCAAGTGACTTAACCCTATTTGCCTCAGTTTCCTCATCTGAAAAATGAGCTGAAGAAGGAAATGGCAAACCACTCCAATATCTTTGCCAAGAAACCTCCAAATGAAGTCATGAGGAGTCAGACAGAATGAAAGCAACTGGAAAACAACCAAAAATACGGAAAAACATTGACCTATGTATGCACTGTGGATCCAAATAGAGGAGTGAGACATCATCTGCTCTCAAGGAGTTCCCATTCCAAAATATGTTATTAGGTAATGCTTAGTGGTCTTGAGACCACCATGACAGTCTCCCCTTAAGGAAGGTTGTAGTTCATAGAATCTACCCAGGGAAATCATTGCTATGAAATCAGGCCATGGAAAGATAAGGCAGTAATATTTTAAGGTTTACACAGTTGTGCATCCAAAAATCATATCTTGAACTACCAGTTTATCTTTTGCCCTGCCCCTGTGTACCTCAGAAATCCCCTATGTGCCCTGAACCTTGATATGCAAATTGGCCAGCTCCAGGCAGACACCAGGATCAGAGTTTAGGTATCTCACTCTCAGAAGGATACTTGGGAGCACACCACCCCTCCCTGGCCCCCCATCTTTTCATGAAGCATAAACCAGTCACTAGACAGTGACTTTCCTTTCTGACAATTGTACCTCTGGTAGGGGCTTGAATACTCTGAGCCAGTTCTAGGAAGCAAGAGTCAAAAAGGGAACCTCTGTCCTCCCTTATGCCAAAGGACTTTCACAAGACAGAGTACTTGTTGGTTTCAGCAGCAAGCCAGACAAAAAGGTCCCAAGGTGGTCCCGAGGTCCTTTGGGTGTAGCAGCAAAGCAGATGATAATGCCTCTTCTTGAATGTCATTTCCACTGATAAAAATTATTTCAGTTCCTGATGTTGAAACATTTGATAGTAACAAGAACTTAGCTATGTCTGTAGCACCTTCTAGAACTTCTCCACAGGAGTGATTTCTTCCTTCCTTCCTTCCTTCTTTCCTTCCTTCTTTCCTTCCTTCCTTCTTTCCTTCCTTTCTTCCTTCCTTCCTTCTTTCCTTCCTTACTTCCTTCCTTCATTCCTTTCTCTTTCTTTCTTTTTCTTTCTTTCTTTCTTTCTTTCTTTCTTTCTTTCTTTCTTTCTGGCATTCAATAAATATTTATTGCATGAAAGTATATTAGAGAAATTTTTTCTCCTACTATAAAATTACAGTTTCTTCCTAATCCTGATAGCTGCTCAGTCCTAGGCTGTCTTCATCAGGGTCTGAGGGAAGGTGGCAAAGTAGTGGTTTAACTTACCTCACACATGGTGCCTCTAGTCTCTCCCTCAGGGTGCTCACCTGCTTCAGCTAGGTTGGCTTGCTTGCCCTATGTATGGCAGTTGGTGGCAATGTCGAAAGAGTAAAGAGTCAGCCCATTGAAGGCATCTTTCTGTTGAGAGGATGGCAGAACTATCCAATGGAGTCCTATATGGATGGCCACTGATCCCAGCCATGGTATTAGGAGGGAGTCGATTCTACCTAGTACATATGATTCTATGACCAAGAAAGCTTTATGCAATGATTTTGGATTTATAAAACAGGAAGGAGCTAGGGAGCTAATAAGTACTGTAACACTGGTGTTCCTCTCCCCCCCCCCCCCATCATGCAAGTGCATAGAAATCTTTCTATAGGGATGGAGTCAAGGCCAGTGACCTGAGAAAATCATACCTAATGGGAGGGGAAGAGGATTACCTGGACCTGGTTAGTCATGCTCTCATTCCAGGGGACAGGCTAAGGGATGGAGGGAGGGAATACCCTGCCCTTTCCTTTTCAAACAAACAAGTTTCCAGAACCTCACAGAAATCACAGAGACTATGCTGGTAATAAATGAGAGCCCAGAACATAAGGAGGTCTTCTTATAACACTATACATACCATTCACAAGAGCAAGATTCAGAATTCAAAGGGTCACCTGTGTCCAAGACTTTAATTTTACAGATGGGGAAACAGGACCAGAAAGGGTAAGGAATCTTAAATAAATTCTAAGCATTTGTGCTTAGAAAGAGAAAATCCAAAGGGACAGAGATCTGTCACGCTTTTGAAAATGTTGACAGGTCATTTCCACTCATTTCTACTGTTCTCAAATAAAATACAAAATTCTACAATAAGAAAAGACATAGTTTGCATAAAATTTTAATGAAGAATTTTGATTAATCAAACAGAACACTAGTCACTTAACTTTTAACACATCCTTAAAGAATTGTTTTTCTAAAATCAGCTTCCTTTAATGATGGTTCCTTCAACTTGGTCAAAGACAGACTGAAGACACATGTCTCTTAATTAAATTAATCAAGACTTTCTCCTTTTCTTAGTCTGATGGTACCCTAATCAAGTGAAGGCTTAGGGAAAGAGGGTTGTATTCATAAATAGATTAATCAAGACCCTCATCAAATGACTTCCTTAAATTTCTCTTCAGTCTTAGTCTTTAGTCTCATTAATTAAGCCCTACCATGTGCCATTTCAGCAGCAAGATGGCTCATTGGATAGAGCACAGGGCTTGGAGTCAGGAAGATCTGAGTTCAAATCCAGCCTCAGACAATGACAAGCTTTGTGACCCTGGACAAGTCACTTAACCCCTATTTGCCTCAGTTCCTTGTCTGTAAAATGGAGACACAGTGCAAAAAGAAATGGCAAACCTCTCCAGTATCTTGGCCAAGAAAACCTACATGGGGTCACACAGAGTCAGACATGACTGAACAACAACATGTGCCATGCCCTGGGGATACAATGAAAGGCCACAGACGGCCGCATCTTGGCACTAGCATTAAGGAGGATTGGGAAAAGCTGGTACTTTAGTTGAGACCTGAAGAAAGCCAGGGAAGCCAGGAAACAGATAAAGAAATAGACAGTTCCAGGCATGAGGAAAGTCAGTGAAAACACTCAGGGATGGGCTACAGACTCTCTTGTGGCAAGGAAGCCAGTGTCACTGGATTGTAGAAACCCTGGATGTGGGAGTTGAGTGGAGCAAAAAGTGTGAGGAGACTGAAGAGTAAGAAGGAGCCAGGTTATAGAGGGCTTTATAAGCCAAAAAGAAGATTTTATATTTGACCCTGGAAACAATAGGGAACGTCCAGAGTTTGTTTAATTGGGGAAGGGAGGCAACACAGTCAGTACTTAAGAAAGATCAATTTGACAATTGTCTGGAAGGAATTAAGACAAGAGGAAAGCCAGGAAGAGGGCAGGGTTTGGGAGGAAAGATAACGAATTCAGTTTTGGATATGTTAAGCTTAAGATGTCAATTTGAAATTTCCAAGAGACGGTTGGAGATGCTGGACTGAAGGTCAGCAGAGAGGTTAGGTCAAGACAAAACAATCTGAAATTCATCTCTACAGAGGTGATAGATGAATTCATAAGAGCTGATGAGATCACCAAGTGAAATAGTATAGATGGAGAAGAGATGAGAGCCCAGGACAGAGCCCTGGGAAACATTCATGGTTAGTGTGTGTGTGACCTGGATGAAGATCCAGCAATAGGGGCTGAGATGGAGGGGTAGGAGAAGATGGGCAGCAGAGAGGAATATCATGAAAACCCAGAGAGAAAAGAGTATGGAAGAGAAGAGGTGACTTGACAGTGCCAAAGGCTACAGAGAGATCAAAAAATGAGAACTGAGAAAGGTCATTATATTTGTCAATTAAGAGATCATTGGTAACTTTGGAGAGAGCAGTTTCAGTTGGATGATGAGGTCAGAAGCTAGACTGTAAGGAGTTCAGAAGAGAGTAAACGGAAAGGGTGTGGAGACCCTAATACTCTATCACAAGATGTCATGATAACTGGTGCCAAATTTGGAGTTCTTTGCATTCTACTTTAATACATCAAATACAAGAAGTCAATAAGATGACAAGACCAATTCTAGATACTATAACTGTATGCCAGGTGGTGTATAAGAGGGTTTGAGGGTGTGACCTCGAATGTGTGGAAGTTGGATTGGAAGGAATAAAGAAAACTAGCAGTAGGTACAGACAAATATCTAACATTCAAACAGTCTCCCAAACTGGCTCAGCTGTCTGGGATCAAGGTGGCTGAGTTTAAGGAAAATGGAACTTAGAAACAACATTATTCTCCTCATCAACTGGCCAGTAGAGAGTCTGATCCCTGAAGCCATAGCTGTTACAAAATAGATATTCTATGTGTCTTTGCCAATTAGAAAAATACCACTCAGCGTCTGACTTCCCATAGATCCCTGATTTCCTGTGTCCCCTTTAATGGTGCCATGGGCCTGGATGTTATGCCATGAATGGAAGTATCCCTAACATGAGAACCTCCAGGCATAACTCTATGGCCAAAGGTCTTGAAGGAATTCCTGATTCTTTGTTTAAACTGTCAGACCAACATTGAGAAGCAAGATAGGAAGGGAGCAGAAAGGAATAAGAAGGGATAGAAGAGAATAAGGATTTTTGTGGCAGGGCAGCGAGGTGGCACAGTAGGTAGAGCATTGGACCTGGAATCAGGAAGACCTGAGTTCAAATCTGACCTCTGTACTTACTATCTATGTGACTCCGGGCAAGTCACTTAAACCCCAAATGCCTACAAAACAAATATTAAGGATTTAACTAGGATGCACTAGTGCTAGTTTGAATTTGAATTGTCTTAGGAAGATTCTGAAGATCCCCTGGCAGGATAAGATACCAGACACTGAGGTCCTTTCCTGAACTAAAATGCCAAGCATTCAAACTGGTTCAGAGAGTGCAACTCTGATGGGCAGGTCTCATTGTTTGAATGAAAAATGTATGCTTGCTAAAGAGACTATTTTATGGACAGCTCACACCGGACAATCATTCACACGGTGGTCAGAAAGAAGTGATACAAGGACACTCTCAAGGCCTCAAGAACTTTGGAATCAATTGTGTGACATGGGAGACACTGGCCCAGGACTGTCCAGCATGGCGTGTCCACATCAGAGAAGGTGCTGTGTTCTACAAGCAAAGCAGAAGGGAAACAGCTCCAGAGAAATGCAAGATGTGAAAACTAAGACAGTCTACCCCAAATGATCACGTGGATTATTTGTACTCAATCAGTGGTGGAGCATTCCAAGCTTGTACTGGTCCAATCGGCCACAGTCAGCCCCACTAAGACTTGACTCTGGCACGGTGAGGTCATTTTGGTCATCTTTGAAAACCAAGGCCAACAACCAACCAACCAACCAGCGCCAGGCATTGCGCAAAATGCTTTTGTGATTAATATCTCATTTATCCTTGTAAGAACCCCATGAAGGAGGTGCTATTATGATCACCATTTTACACCTGAGTAAGCTGAGGCAAACAGAGGTTAAGTGACTTGTCGAGTAAGTGTCTGAAGCCAAGTTTGTACTCATGGCTTCCTAACTCCAGGACCAGTGCTCTACCCACTGAGAGGCCGGCTGGCTTGAACTGTAAGACCCACCCATGGTCATTCAAGGAATTCTGGGTCTCAGGGCATTCTAGGTCCCATTGGAATGTCTAAGCATATTAGACAATCTCATTTATTAATGAGAAGAGACTTTTCAAGTAGTTGCCTGGTGAAGAAATGATGTAGAGCTCTCTCCAAAACTAATTAGGCTCCTGTCATAAGGTTAATGGTTTTTTTTTTCTTTCTTTCTTTCTTTCTTTCTTTCTTTCTTTCTTTCTTTCTTTCTTTCTTTTTTTCTTTCTTTCTTTCTTTCCCATTTTGCTTTCAATTTAGAAAAATCTCCCCTAAAAAATGCTGCTAATAAATATTTTGGTGGATACAGAAACTTCCTTCTTATAAATGACCTCCTTGGGGTGGCTAGGTGGCGCAGTGAATAGAGCACCTGCCCTGGAGTCAGGAGGACCTGAATTCAAATAAGACCTCAGACACTTAACACAAAAAAACTAGTCATGTCACCTTGGGCAAGTCACTTAACCCCAGTTGCCCTACCTTCTCCCCTCCAGAAAAAGAAAAGTAAATGACTTCCTTGCCTTGCAATAGCTATATGTCTAATAGTAGAATGTCTGGGTCAAAGACAATGAACATAATTCCATATCACGATTCCAAAATGGTTGTACTGATACACAGACTTCACCAACATTACCTTAAAATCTCTACCTTCCCCGAACTCCTCCTATGTAGACTATTCCCATCTGTTGTCATCTTTGCCAATTTGTAGACAGTAAGTTGAGCCCACAGGGTTATTTGGTTTACCTTTTTCTCATTAGTAGTGATTTGGAGTATTCTTTTGTACTGTCATTTGTAGTTTGCTGTTCTTTTAATTGTTTTTTTCATATCCTTTGACTAGTTATCTAATTGATACCAGGTGACAAAGTAGATAGAACACCAGCGCTGGAATCAGAAGGATCTGAGTTCAAATCCGGCCTCAGACACTTAACTAGTGGCATAACCCTGGGCAAGTCCCTTCACTCTGTTTCCCTGAGTTTCCTCATCTGTCAAATGAGCTGACGGAGGAAATGGCAAACTGTTCTAGGATCTTTGCCACGAGAATCCCCAAAATGAGTCATGGAGAATCAGACAGGACTGAAACAATTCAGTAACAATATGACCAGACTTGATGGTTGTATCAATAAGACATTGCTTTTCTGTTTTTGTTACACCAGCATGAAGTAATATGATATAAAATAATACAATGTAATGCAGCACAATATATTTGATGTTGTTTTGTTCTGTGATTCATGTGTGTATATCTTGTCTTCTCAGAGTAGATTATATCCCACTGTAAGGCAAACATCGTATTTTGCATTTCTTCTATACAGTCTGTTCAGTGCCTACTGTGGTACAAGGTGTTCAGTAACAAATATCAGTGGACTGAATAATCTCTGCTGTGAATTCATTTCTCCATTTATTAAACTAGGATAAAAATATCTTCTACCACAGTTCTATGCCTTCCCCCCCCTTTCTTTGTATCCTCATTTGCAATCTTTCCCCCTTTTCAATCTATCCTCCCCTTAGCCGACATATTTACAGTCCTACAGGTCACTCCCCTACCTGGAATGTACTTCCTCTTCACTTCCACCCGTTAGAATCCCTTCCTTCTTTCAAAGCTTAGCCCAAGAGTCAACTCTCACTCAAGACCTACCCTGAGCCCTTCCCCTGTTTTTTTCACCCTCCTCACTGGAAATTACTTTCTATAGAGTTTGTATTTCATTTTCTGTGAATATGTTGTTCACCCTTCTCTCCCTGTGAGAGAAAGGGGTGGTCATGTTTTTGTATTTGTCCTTAGAGTCTGGAACATAATAGGTACTTATTGAATTAATGAATAAATGAAAATGTATTCAAATTCACACTATTTGGAAGTTATAATTGTGTGAAATGGATATTAATTGGTTCCAGCACAAGGGAAATAGGCAGTGCAAACTTGAAATAATAAGATTTCTTCTAGGGATCCATTATTCACACTATTCAGAACCTAGCTGTATGTAAAAATATTTTTGTATACATATATATATATATCCCGCAGACGGATAAATTCCTTTAAAATAACTGTCACCGAAATGAACTTGGGCAAACCAGTTTAACTCCTCTCTACACAAGTTTCCTCATATGTAAAATGGAGACAGTTAAGTGGGACTGTGTTCCTGGAGTCAGGAAGACCCGCGTTCAAATCCTGTGTCGGGACAATTGCTGTGGACAGCTGCCTGCCTCAGTATCTCTCTCCGAGAAATGGGTATGATAATACAGCACCTACATCCCAGGATGCTGTGAGGACCAAGGGATGCATAAAAATCTGCGTAAAGTGCCATGGAAACTTCAAAGTGCTCTTATTAACGAAAGGGGAGAGGATGGAGGAGGTGATCCAGTGAGCCCATGTGTCTGGGCTTCCTGGCAGGTGGATTCTCTTTTCCTCCAGACTAGACAATAACGCTAAGAAGCGTTGGTTACTATTAATCACCCGCCCCACCCTCTCTTAAGTCAGTCTCGCAGCTGTCCCGGGAAGGAAGGACCGCAGCCCAGGAAGACTTCCTTAAAAGGGAATGGGGGGAGCAGGAATGGTCTCCTCCAGTCGGGACCTTCCCCCCCCCCCCCGTCCTCTCACGCCCGTGGAACATTCCCTCCGAAAGCTCGAGCGCACGCTCCTCGTCACGTGGTGACCCCACGCCTAGCGTATTGACGACGCTACGGCCGGGTTGCCAGGGGAGGGAAACGGCGGCGAGGGGAGGGAGGGGGAGCCGTGGAGGGAGGGCTCAGCCTATTATGGGATGCGGCGGTGGAATGGCGCTGGGCGCGTGATTTTGAACAAACCCGGGTCTGTGTTTCGCAGGCGCCGCCGCCGCCGCCGCCGCGGCTGCCGGGAGCGGAGGGAGCGCGGGGCGAGGAGGAGGCGGCGGCGCCGCCGGCTGTGGTGGGGGGGGTGAGTGTCAGCCCGCGGTGCGGGGGGAGGCTGGGAGGGAGGGGAGACGGAGGAGGGGGAGACCCCGAGGCTGCGGGGGGGAGGGGGGGTTGGCACGCGGAGGGAGGGGGGTGAGCTGTCAGTGGAGGGCCGCAGCCAGCGCGGCTGCGCGGTGTGCCGGGCCCGGCCGGGCGGGGCCGGGGAGCGACGCGGCGCGGCGCGAGCAAAGCAGCGCCCGAGCGAGGGAGGGGTCCAGCTGCCCGCCCTGCGCTTTGGCCCCTTTGTGTGCCGCGGCTCCCCTCTCCCCGCCCGGGACCGGCCCTCCCATCCGGGGCCCCAGCCAGCGAGCCTACAGGTGACAGCCAGAGCAAAGTTTGGGAAAGAAACACTCCTTCTCGAGCGCGAGCTTGGCGGCGATCCCGGGCCGGGGGTCCCCTGCCGGGGGTCTCGGGGGCGGAGAAGCCCGCCCCTCCCCCAAAGCGGAGAGTGTGCCCAGCCTGCCGAGCTGCTCTTCGCAGGAAGGGAGTGACAGCTCGGGGCAGCCCCTCCCTGCCCCGCCCTCCCCCCCCATCCGCACCCCGGGAGGCCGGGGGTACGATGGCCAACTTGGGGACCTGCTCATCCTTAGGAGTAATAAAAATGATAATAAAGCTCACCTTCACCTAGCGCTTACCGTGGGCCAGGCCCTGTGCTGAGCACAGTGCAGCTTGTACACTGACATGGCACATATGGGTGTGTGTGCACACGCACATATATACATACACATATGTAATGGGTAGCATTTATATAAGGCCTACCGTGTACCCAACATTGTGCTAAGCCCTTTACAATTTGTAAACAACATAGATAAATGAGTGTATGTGTATACACCTATATGTAAAACAGCTAACATAGGGCGTATGTGTGCCGGGCCCTTTGCTAAGTACATTACAGTTTATGCACAGACACATGTACATGTATGTGTATGCATACATATATACACACAATATAAAATAGCTCACGTAGGGCCTAATATGTCCCAGGCACTATGCTAAGTGCTTTGCAGTTTACACAGACACACATGCATACAGTATATGTGTGTATATAGATATAGCTAACATTTATTATGCTTACTGTGTGCTCCGCATTGTACCAAGGGCTTGACAATGTTATATGTGTGTATACACACATGTGCACGGCTATATAGACTCGCGCATGTCTATGTACGTATGCATTTACAAGCTTTATACATGAAGTACTGCCATATGCCAGGCACTCGTGATCCAAAGACATTCCTACGGAATGCTGTAATTGAACATAATTTGTTTTCGGGTTGTTGATCATCTCCCTGTAGATTTCGGCTGAACGTAGTTGTTTTCCCGTTGTCTCCTCCGTGAGGCTGGGAGCTCCTTGAAGGCCGGGATTGTATTTTTCCCTTTGTTTCCTGCCCCTAGCACAGTGTCTAGCTCTTAGTAGGCGCTTTGATCGGTGCCTGTTGTCTTGTTTGCGACTAGAGGTCCAAGAAAAGAAATGTTTTCTTTGTATTTTAGTAGACTTTAGGACTGCATTCAGCAAGAGTGGCTAATTATGGGACTCGACATCATCCGGAGAGTTTATGTACATTACTGTATCGGTGGCAAATTCTGTATTTTAAGTTGGAACTTGATACTATGGAAATGTTTGTCAATTTCAGCTCAGGGTAGATTTCCCTTTTTATTAACAATGTTAACAGCTACTGGATCAGATGGCAACTAGGTTTACATTTTTTGAGGTCGGAAAGAGCGTTGCACAGCATACTGAGGTTGCAAGGCTTGTCACAGTTTTATGGGCAGGAAGGAGAAAATCAAAGGACTGGGGACTTCGGTCGTCTGGGACGTGTGAATTTTAAAGATGGGATTTCAGTGACCGCATCAGTCAGAACCCGCCACGGCCGAGGAGAGGCCTGCGTCCGGCCCCTCCCCTGGCTACCCCGGGGGCTGGTGCTTTCCACCCGAACCCCGGGCGCCGGGGTACTGGGAATGTCCGCCCGAAAGGTGTTAGCGAGCTTGGCTGGTGCTGGAGAAACGCCCGCCGCTCCCGCTAGCTTTCCCCCCCTGGAAATGTGAGGTTTGGGTCGGGGGATCCTCCGCGGCCTCCCGCAGCTTCCAAGCCGGGACAAAAGCCCGCGGCTGCCGGCCGGCGCTCGAGGGCTGGCCCCGCGGCGCGTTTGAAGGTTGGCGCGGCGCGGGGGAGGGACCCGGCGGGGGAGGGGAGGGGGCGGGGTCCGGCGGGGGAGGGGCGCCGTAGAGCTGCCGCGGGCCCGCGCCCGCCGTGCCGCCGCGCCGCCGCGCTTCTGATGACGACGTGAAAATGGCGGATCTTTCGAAATCCAATCCCGGCCCCTGACATCCCGGCGGCGGCGGCGGCGGCGGCGACAGCGGAGGAGGAGCCCGGCCGCGCCGCGAGCTGCCGGCCCGGGCCACCGGAGAGCCCGCGGCCCGAGCCGCCCGGAGGTGAGGGCGGTGCGCCGCCGCTGCCGGGCGGGCGCGGAGGGGGAGGGGAACGGAGCGGAAGGGACCGGGCTGGAGGCCCCGGGCCGGGCGGGCAGAAGGGCTGGGGGCCCGGCGTCCACGTCCTGCGGCCCGGACGCCGGGGCGGCCGCAGCCCCGGAGCCCCGCGCTCTGCGGTGCGGGTGTGCGGGGGGAGGGGAAGTTGTGGTGGTTGTTGTTGTTGGCCGGGGAGCGGGACGTCAAGTGCGCGGCGGGGGGCGGGGTGGCCGGGCTCCTCGGACCTGGGCTTTGAGACGGTGACATAGGTCGTGCGCGGGGGCGACGGGCGCGGCTGGTGCGCAGACCCCGGAGGGGGGGGGGGCCGGAGCCTCGGGGTAGCCAAGGGCGCGCTCCGGGGAGCCAGAGGAGAAGCTCCCCCAGTGTCTGTCGTGTCCCGGCAGCTCAGGGATCGAGGGCTGGCTTTTCAGGATGTGTGTTTTATTTAGAGGATCCGTATTCGTCCCAGTTCTCCAGGTAACTGTCCAAGGGCCCAGCTTTGCACCTTTGAGTGGACTTCTGAAAAGCTGTAGGTCACATTTCTGAGCAGTTCTTTGTGGTGGTCCCTGAGAGCCTATGCTATTGCTCTCTTTTTCCTGAAATTCGTTTAGTGCAGCTCCAGACTGGTCCAGGGTTTGGTCAGTAATTATACCTGGTGGAAAAGAATGTGTTCCAAGAGCTCTGAGTTCAGTGATAGAGATATTCTTCCCCAGTATTGCAGATTGTAACCCATTTTGCTATTTGACTCTTGTCCATATCCAGTCTCTCGATCCACAAGGAGAGGAATAAAGAAGTTAAAAGTTAAATTACCTTTGGGCACTTAGGGTTAAATCTCTTTTATTTATTAATTTTATGGCTGCTCTTCTTTAACTTATAAAGACGGTTATAGTTACCAGTAATACAGGACAGCATAGGTGCACGACAGGAGAGGATAACGTAGGAAACTGAATCTCTGATGTAGAATTTGCTTCTCTGAAAGTGAATTTTAGGTTGATATTTGTGATGATGCTCCTGACTTAAATAAACAGATTTGGATGTGCTGATCAGAAAAGTTCAAGTGGGAACTCCAGAGATACATGAAAAGAAAACAAGTTTATTATTATACTAAATGTCTTATTTATGTTTGTGTGTAATAAATGTATTTAGAAATTATGTCCAAATGTGTATGCAAATATATCATATGCACTACATCTAGACATACAATTTCTTTTTGTTTTTTCAATTTATTGATCTTTATGAGCTTTTGTTATCTCTCCCATGCCCCTGAAGGACAAAAAACAAAACAAAAACCCCTTACAACAAGTACACATAGTCCAGTAAAACAAATTTCTATTTTGCCTGTGTCTAAAAATATGTCTTGTTCAGTATTTTAAGTCCATCGTTTCTGGCAAGGAGGTAGGTAGCATGATTCATCTTCAGTCCTCTGGACTTGTGGTTTGTGGTTGTATTAATCAGTTTTAAAGTCTTTGAAAGGTTTTTTTTTTTTCTATAATGTCGTTATGTAAGTTATTCTAGTTCTGTCCCTTCTGCTGGATCTTCATCTGAGTCACAGGAGTTCTGTCCTGGGCCCTCTTCTTCCTCTATATTATTTCACTTGGTTATCTCTTTACCTCCCATGGATCTAGTTATCAAATCTACTTATCAAGCCCTAAACCAAAGATAGGAAACCTGTGACCTTCTAGGTCCTTGGGTTGGGTCTTTTGACTGAGTCCCAAGTTTTACAGAACAAGTCCTTTTATTAAGGGGATTTGTTCTGTGAAGTTAGGATTCAATCAAAGGGCAGCACTTGAGGACCTAGAGGGCCACATGTGGCCTTCAGGCCATAGGTTCCCCACCCCTGCCCTAAACTCTCTGCTGACCTCCATCCAGTCTTACATTTCCAACTGCCTGTAACACATCTCTAATTGAATGTCCTGTAGACTTCTTCAGTATGACCAAAAATGGACTCATCCCCCTTTCTCCCCCCCAAACCCCCCCCCCCCCTTACAAACTTTATTACTATCAAGGACACTATCATCCTGGTCCCCCAGGCTGACAGATCACAGAGGAGGTGAGGGTAGTCTTCTGCTCTTTGCTCTCATCCTTCCCATATCCAGTCTGTTGCCAGATCTTGTTCATTTCACCTTTGCAACATCTCTGCAACAGTTACCTTCTCCCTTCCCACATTGCCACCCATTCCTGGTGTTGGCCTCTGTCACCATACAGCTGGACTACTAACAGTAGCTGCTGGTGTCTCTGTCCACCTCGGGTCTCTCCCCACTGCCCTCCTGCTTCCATTCAGCACCAAAGTGATTTTCCTAAAGCACGGCAAACCCCCGGGGCTCCCGGTTTTTGTACAGAACTTGTTTTGTGTGTTGCCCCTCTGGTTAAAATGAACTTCTGGAGGTCAGGAGCTATCTTTTGCCTTGCTCTATATCCCTAGCTCTTAGCACAGTGACTTTATTTTCCCGCAGATCATAGAGGTCTTCCCACTTTTAGTTTGTTCTGAAACTATCCATTCATTTCACCATTTCTGATGGCACAAGTTATTCATAATTGACAATTTGTTTAGCCATTCCCCAATAGATGGTCACACTTTTAGTTTCCAGTTTTGGGGCATGTGGTTTTAATGGTTTAGGAGGTACCAATGTGTAAATTCCTGTGACCATTCCCAATGCCTCCCATTGTTTGTAAAGCTCTGGCTTCTTGGGGACATGTGGATAATTTGTGCCATTTCATCGTGGCTGCCACATTTGTAGCAAGCCTTAGAAGGAAAGGGGAGTATTGGCACCTCATCTCTTCAGCTCCTACTATGTTATTTGCAGGTGATACAAACAGAAAAATGAAACGTAGTGTCTCATGTGATAGGCTGTGGAGGTTCAGAATTCTCCAAGTCTGAGACACTCGTGACACTCGTGATACTAGAGAGAAATGGCAGGCCTTATAGAGAGGGAGCTAGCTCCAGATTCAGGGCAAACACCTTCATTCAAGTCCCAACTCTGACACATTGTATTTGGGTGATGTTGGGCAGGCCCCTTAACCTCTCAGCACCCCAAGGAACTCTCTGAAGAGTTTTCTATTGGAGAGCAGGAGAAAGATCTATTTTGATAGAATAGAGGAAGCTTCCTCACCTGAAATTCCTTGTGCCCAAGAAATTAAGGGTCTGGATAAATAGAAGTCCTGCCTCAAAGGTCATAATTTAATGACTATGACCATCATGTATACTATGATATAGCTTGTCTTATTAAATTTTATAAATGGAGAGATTCTGAGGTACAATTTGTTCAACAACTGATGTACAATAGCCTACTAATAAGTATGTGAAAAATTAGGTTTTGTAAAAGATGGTTATACATTATTGTAATAGGTCAGTCAACTTGTATGTCTTAAGGGCTTACTTCCAGGCCCTATATTAAGGGTTTGGGATACAAAGGGACAAAAATAGCCCCAAGCCCTCAAAAAACTCAGTTTAACTATGTACAGACAATGAGGTGAATTGGCAGCGATCTCAGCAGGCAGACACTATGCATTATAACATATGGAGAAAATATAGAACTTGAGGTTAAACCCCAATGACATTAGTGGCACTACAAAACTCTAGATGGATAAATACGAGTTTTAAATGAACTTAAAATTGCCATCTTCAACATAATACACATCTATAAAAATCATTTCCCAGAAAAGCAGAATGCTAAATATTTTTCATATCCATTTTTCTCTTTTGTTTGTTTTTGGTGAGGGAATTTGGGTTTAAGTGCCTTGCCCAGGGTCACTCAGCTAGTAAGTGTCAAGCGTCTGAGGCTTGAATTGAACTCAGGTCCTCCTGACTCCAAGACCAGTGCTCTATCCACAGCACCACCTCATTGCCCACATAATCAACTTTTTAATAAAAGACTAGCTTTCTTTTAAAATAAATTTCTTTTTCATTAAGAAATATCAGCAAAAATGAATTATTTCAACATACAAAGAAGAGAAAAGAGAATTATCTTGGAAACAGTTACTGTTACATACAATTAGATTTTTTTTAGTGTGTATTAATTTTAAGATAGGAAGAAAATGGCTCTGCTTGTCTGTGTCCTCTTCTGAACTTTGCTTTGTGGTCTTGTATAGTTTTTAAAGTGTTTCATTGACATTCTTTTTTTCCTCATCACTATCACTAGTGTTCCTTTCACTCCCCAAATAGAAGGCCTCTCTGGTTAAAAAAAAAAAAAGGAGTATATAGTCAAACAGAACAAATCAGCACGCTGATTGGCCCTCTCTGGAAATGCCCATCTTGTCTTGTCACCTTGCTGCTAAGAACTGAGGAACGTTGCATCGGCCAAAAGAACAGCTTTCCGTGCAAATTTTAAGTAGCACAGGAAGTGAGTTTCAGAAATTTGAGATGAAGTTTTGATGATCAATGATAGTGTCTCTAAGCTGAAAAGGTTTTACAGACCCGTAAACTTGATGTGTCAGAAGTACCCTACAGTCTCTCATCTGCTTTGTTGGCTTTCATAATGGGGTTTCAGTATTTTGTTTGAAGTGTTGTGATTTCCTAGAACATGGAACTCACCCACTCATTAAAATGGAGGCATAAAAACATTTCAAAGCCAAGTAGAAATGATTCTTGAACTATCTTGACATCACTCCTGGATAGCAAGTTTAATAACTTGAACATTGAAACCAGCTTGCCGTTTTAAAAACAGATGTATGTTCTGACATTGTATTACATTATATGTATTACATTACATTTATTTTTATTGGGTTAATATAAACTTAGACCTCTTTGTTTTATTTTCTTATTATCTTACAGCATTTCCAGAACTTTTATTAAGTAACAATTTAAAAAATTGCAAAATCGAATTCTTGTAGTTTTATGTGGCAATAGTGGAAGATATTGGAAGATAAAGTGATATTCATCTGTTATATAAATATTTTAAGATCAACTCTTTGCTTGATAGTGTGGTGTAATAGAAGAGCAAGTCAAGAAAGATCTGGGTTCAAATGTTGCCTCTAACTTACTAGCTTTGTGAAGAAATTTTTTTTAAATGAAAAAACATTATATGTATACTGTGTAGAAAGAATGAGGAGTACAGACAGAAAACTAAGACATTTTCTGTTCTCGAGGAGCTTATATGCTTATAGGTCAAGGATTCTTAACCTGGGGTCTATGAAATTAAAAAAAATTTTTTTTGATAACTATTTCACCACAATTGTTTTCCTTTGTAATCCTATGTATTTTATTTTCTTCATTTGGAAATATTCTTAGGTGGAATGCATGGGCTTCACCAGTCTGCCAAAAGAGTCCATGGTACTAAAAAGGTTAAGAACCAATTATATTGGGGAAAAAATCCATTTATTTCTATTGTTTCTAGAGTTTTTAATAGAAAAGAATATTGAATTTTCAGCATCTATTCATTATTTATTGGATATTCAGCATCTATGACTATGAGTCATAGTTTTTTATTATTTGTGTTACTAACATGATTTATTATATTTATAGTTTTTATGTTGATTCAACCCCACATTTCTGGTATAAACCTAGTCATTGCATTATCATCTTTCTAATAATGTTGTAGCCTACTTGCTAACATTTTATTTTAATGTGTTTTATCAGTGTTTATTATGGATGTTAGTCTCTAGTTCTCTTTTTCTGCTTTGTCTTCCCTTGGTTTTGATATGAAAACCATACCAGTATCATCGATAAGGATTGAAAGGGTGCTTTCTATTAAAAACACTGAAATCACAAAAATAAATAGATTTCCTTAATGTAGTAAATAGTGTTTATCTAAATCCAAGTGCAGTTATTATATATAATGGAGAAAAGTTAGAGGCCTTTTTAGTAAGGTCAGTGATAAATCAAGAATTACCCTTATCTCCACTACTGTATAACAGAGCATTAGAAATGCTGGCTATAGCGATGAGGTAAGAAAAAGAGATTGAAGGAATAACCTTAGGCCAGGAGAAAGCAAAATCATTTCTTTTTGCAGATGATAGTCACCTAAAACTAATTTTAGTCACCTAAAACTAATTACAATGACTTTAGCACAATTTCAGTACATAAGATAAATCTGCATAAGTCATCATTATTCCTTTATATAGCCAATAAAACACAACAAGAAGAACTAAAAAGAATTCCTTTTAAAATTATAGCAGAAGTTATGAAATGTTTGGGGGTGTGTCTTTCAAAATTTACACAAGGACTATATGAAGCTAACTATGAAATAGAGAAATAAAAACAGACCTAAATAATTGGAGAAACATTAATTGCTCATGGGTAGGTCAAGGTGATATGATAAAAAAAAAAAAATTCCTAAAGCAATTTACTTACTCAGTTCTGTACCAATCAAATTCTCCAAAGAATAATTTATAGAGCTACAAAAAAATAACAAAATTCCTCTGGAGGAACAGAAGGTCAAGATACTGAAAAGGTAGGAAAGAAGAAGCTTTATCAATTTTCAATCACAGATTGTACTGCAAAGGCATAATCAGGAAAACAGTATGGTCCAAGTTTAAAAAGAGGTTGATTTATGTAACAGATTCTTTATACAACAATATGAAGTCAACAGACCTGGTAAGGTTTTGTGTTTTATAAATCCAGAGATGTTACTGGAGAGAGTGACTGACAGTAATTACTGGGAAAACTAGATAGCAGTCTGGCAGAAATTAGATTTAGACCCAACTCCTCACACCACATACCAAGATAAACACCAAATGGGAACACGACAGATATAAGAAGTCCTATCATAAACAAGGAAGATATTTCCTCCTTTTGGATCTATTGAGAGGGGAAGAGTTCATGATGAAATAAGTAATAGAGAAAGTCACACAAGATAAAATGGATAGCTTTGATTATATAAAATGTAAGAGTTTTTGCACAAATAGATCTAATGTAGTAAAAAATTAGAAGGTAAACATAACTGGGGAAAAACCTTTGGAACACATTTCTCTGCTATAGGTCTCATTTTCAAGACATATAAAGAATTGATTTAATTGTGTAAAACTAAAAGCCATTCCCAAATAAATAAATGGTCAGTATGGAGCTTTCAAAAGAAGGGATCCAAGCTATCAACAACCATATGAAAACATGCTCTGTTAATTAGAGAAGTACAAATTAAAGCGACTCTGAAATGCGATCTCATCTCAGTCTGACTGGCAACAATGACAAAAGAAAGGAAAGGACAGAGCAGAGAGCTGAGGGAGAACCAGTCACCAGTCGGCGTGCCATTGCAGCTGTGAACTGGCCCAGCCATTCTGGAAAGCTGCTGGGAACTATGCTCAGAAAGACCAAACTGTGCCTTCTCTTGGATCCAGCTATCCTAGTGCTAGGTTTATACCCCAATCCAAGGAGATCAAAGAAAGAGAAAAGGAGTCTACATGGACAAAAACATGGCAGCTCTTCTTTGTGGTGGCTCCAAATGGGGTAAACGAAGGATCTCTCTTCCTCTTGGGGAATGGCTAAACAAATGGTGTAGAGATGTAATGGAATAGTATCGTGTCATCAGAAATGATGAAATGGATAATTTCAGAGAAAACTGGGAAGATCTTATGAACTGATGAAGAGTGAAATGAGTAGAATTAGAACAGTGCACACAATGACAGTGGTATAGAGGAAGCAACTTTTGAAAAACTTTAGAATGCTAATTGGTGACACAATGAACTTCAAGTTCAAAAGAATGACAAAGAAACGTGCCATTCACCACCTGTCAGAGGAACAATAAACTTAGATGAAGAAAGAGGCAGTCAGTTTGTACATAGATAATGGAATTTATTTTGCTGAACTATATAGATGTGTATTGAAAGATTTTTTTTATACTTAATTTAAAATTTTTCTCAGTGGGAAAAACTAATTTTTAAATTAAAAAAAATTTTTTAATAAAATTAAGGAACTTGTGTAAAATGGGAATATATATAGGAGGTTGCAACTTTCGGGTTGGTGGAAAGAACCGATGGTCATTAGGATGCAATGGCAAGGCAGACGGCAGATGTTAATGCATCTCCTTTAGTTATAATAGTGGCTAACATTTATAAGGCACTGTAAGATTTAAATTTGGCGCCTCACGTGGGTTATCCCATTTGAGCCCCACAGCACCCCTGGGAGGTAGGTGGGGAAACTGAGGCTGAGAGAGGTTAAGTGACTTCCTCCAGGGTCATGCATCTAGAATGGTAAAAAGACTTTAAGATCATGTCGGTCAGTGAACCAAGAAGTATTAGTTAACCACTTGCCATGTTTCAGTCACATGAAACATGATTGAAGGAATGGAAAAGAGGAGGTAGAACAAGTATTCAGAGAGTTGTCCTGGGGAAGAGGGAAGAGTGCTGTCCTCCTGTGGAGGATGGACCCAGAGGACATAAGTAGCACTGTAGATGGAGAGCCCACAGTGCCGAATTTAGGCTCGATTTGAGGAAAAGTTTCTTACTAATTTGAGCTACCTAGGAACCAAGCTGCTTACCTCAGGAGGTCAGGGGAGGTGTTCAAGCCAAGACTGGAGGACCACTTGTTGAATAACTGGTAGAAGAGATTCTTGTTCATGTTAGAACAAATAACAGCTGAAGATTTCAACTCAGAGAATCTGTGTTTTGGTTCTGGAGCCTCCCTGTCCTGTATTTTTGTGGTTAATAGTTTGAATTTTATAGGATATTACATTCTTCCATAGTCAGTTCATCTTATTAGATCCCACCCATAATTCTAGTACTAGAAGCAACAAGTGTGCCAATTGATAAAAAATTATTACAATTTTATTTTGAAATAAAAATTTTCATCCTATTTCTGTTTTCTTTACCTTGTGGGTAAAAAAAATGCATTGTGTCATTGAAGGTAGCTTGGTCCTTTTAGGTATTCTTAAATGCTGGGCTTTTTCTTGCTAGCCTATCAAGATCTTTTTGAACACTGACTCTATTATCCAGTTTATCTGAGGATTTGACAAAACTTGCCATCTATGCCTTCTGCCTTTCATTGATTTTTAACAGCTGAAGTCCAAGGACACGTCCTTATGGTATTTCACTATAAAGTACTTTCCAAGTTAATATCTAACCATTCATAAACTATTCTGTAGGTCTAGTCATTCAATCAGATCCAAATTTACGTAACTGTCAAGTCCACATCTTTCCATTTTCTCTGCAAGAGTAGTGTTTATCAAGTGCTTTGCTAAAGTTGGTCAGGTTGGCAGAGCTGTCCAAAAATAGGAAATGAGCTTAGTCTGGCATGTCCTGTGCTGGATGAATCTGGCTCTTTCCCTGCTCATTTTTTTTCCCAGATGTTCACTACCCATCCGTCCAATGATATCTTCTAGAATTTGAAGTCAAATCCACAGGCCTGTAGTTTGCAGACCTCACTCTTTCCCATCTTTTAAACACTGAGATATTGGCCTTTTACCTCTCTGGCTCCCACTCACATTCTCCAGGAGCTTTCAGAGATAAAGGACAATGGCTCAAGTATCATAGCCTTCAGCTTTTTTCAGTTCCCTTGTATATGTAGTCAGTTTGGACCCATTGACTTTAACTATTCAGGGACAAACTGGGTGTTCTCTCACTGTCTTCTCTGTAAGAATGAAGTCTCTTTAAGAGTGGGAATTCTTTGGATTTGTGTCCCCACTGCCTAGAACAGCAGTTCTCAACCTGTGGGTTATGTTCAATTTGTAACAATGAAAATACATCCTGCATATCAGATATTTACATTACAATTCATAACTAGCAAAATTACAGTTATGAATTAGCAACAAAAATAATTTTATGGTTGGGGGCACCACAACATGAGGAACTGTATTAAAGGGTTGTGGCATTAGGAAGGTTGAGAACCACTGGCCTAGAAGGTGCTTAATAGACAATCGTTAATTAATTACTACATTTCCCTATATGCCATTTTTATCCTTCCTTTTCCAGTGTAAAGGCTGGTTGGTTTTTGACAAGGAAAACAGAAGCAGCTTAGAGTTAACTAGTTATGTCTCAGTGGATCTGTGATACTCATTAGTGTGGGTATTCACTTTGCTCATATAATAGCAATTTATGCATCCTTTTGTCCACGATCACTCATACATTGCCAGCATGCATGGTAAACGTGGCTGTTTACCGTGCTCAGTCTTCATCGCAGTCTTTTTACATTTCTGGGACTGTCGCTGTATTACTCTTTACTCTCACTGTCACTTACCTCGATCTCCAGTGAAATCCTTTATGACATTTCTTGGGTAGTAGGTCTTCATTGCAAATATATCGCAATATATGTCTGTGAAGCCCGTTTACAATCTGAGAGTCTGTGATTTTATACCTGTTTCAGATTCTGCTCTGCTATAAGATCCCAAGACCTGTTTAGCTGTGTTTAGCATATATCCACCTATGGGCAGATTGATGCGTGTTATACCAAATGCTCTTGTTCAAGTGGACCAGATAGGGATTAAATACTCTGTTATTACTCTAGTCTCTTCTCTGTGTTTAGGGATGTGCTACTGAAAACGAGGTTCTTTTACCCAGGAGCCTTTCAAATTATCATCTTCGTAATAGCCCTTCCAGTTCTTGAACACAGCCTCCACCCTTCTCTCCCCACCCCCCAAAGGCTTTTGCTTCTCTTGTTTGTCACAACATAGGAAGTGAGAGGAAGGCGGAGGAAAAGAATTTTTAACAAATTGTCTTCTTAGTAACTGAACTGCTTGAAAATAAATATCCAGAGAAGATTCAGACTTAATGGACACTTCTATTTGGTGCATTTTGGGATTTAAGGTTTTACTGATGTAGGTAGTCCTTCCACTAACACATTTTGAAGTCCTTTCTGTGTTCTTACCCACTGTAAGTCTTGTCCATATTTTATCTATAAATGACTAGAAAATAGTAAAGAATTAGAATCCAGGAGAGTAGAACGAGCACTAGATTTGGAGGCAGAGGAAATACTAGGATTTGGGTTCAAATTCTGGCTCCTCTATTTAATGTCTTTGTGACTTAGGGTAGTAACTTAACTTCCTGAGGCCTCAGTTTCTCCTCTCTGAAATGAGGGGATTAAACAAAATGCCTAAATCTATGATCCTAGAACTAGGTTGTGTCTAGCTCGTAACAGAAAAGAATAAGGGCACTTAAGCAGATTGGACATTGGTATTTGGTAGCAGAATAATACCCCCTGTTAACAAAGCATTCTAACTTTGTGCTTTCTCAGAAATGTCATTTTCCCAAGCTGGGAAATAACACAGCAGGCATAACGATGTGTTTTAGGGCAGTTTTCTAATTCGGCCTTTCATTTGTGGGTGATGTGTCCTTCCTTCCCTCCAGGCAAGGCTGCCCAGAGGAGAGGGGCCCAGGAGGAAGGGTCCTGCTTCCCTTGGGCTGGCCCCCAGCCTGGTAATGTGAAGGCTGCCAGGTTTTTGGTCTGATTGGCGCTGTCCAGCTCCCAGGCCAGCCCACACAAACCCATGAAATTCAGTTTCCCCTCAGCAGGGTCTGTACCTGAGAGCACTATTACCCTTTGGTCTTTGCCCTGATGCTCCAATCCCTGGAGGGAACAGTTTCCCCCAGATGATAGTGCCCAGACAGTCTCTGTTAAAGTTGATTTTATTGCTGGATGTATCACTGGATAACAGGGTCCAAGGAGAAGAGCCAGACATCTTAACCTATAGGAATTGGATCTGATCCTGTGTTTTAAGGATTCTGCATTTCAAAGTAACCATTTTCTGATGTATCACTATTTTTCTATATAAAAGGTTGTCTTTCTGGCAGCTAGCCTCTAACATTTCACTTTTGAAAAATTGTTCTCAAACTTTTAACATTTGTCATCAACTTAGGCAGGTTAAAAGACATCTCAGTTAGTCATTGAACAAATATTGATTGAGCTTTATTGTGTGTTGTAGGCCCTGGGCTAGGCTCGTAGGACACAAATGCAAAGGGAAAAAAATTCTGGTTCTCAAGGAGAGAAAGTAAGTCCCAGGTAATTTGAGGAGAGTGGGAGCGCTGACCTTGGGGGCCTCAGTCTTGCCCCGGGCCCTGGAAGGAAACTGGGTCTTCCAAGAGAGTGGCAAAGAAAGAGTGTGTCCTGGCATGGGAGACGGAAAAGGGGATGCAATGTGGCATTTGGGAGCCAACTTGGCTGGAATGGAAAGTGAGTGAAGAGAAGTGATGAGGAGTCAGCCTGCACCGTGTCCTTGAGGTGATAGATAGCCAGTGAAGATTTTTTAGAAGGATGGTTTGGCGAATAGATTGTGAGGGGGAGAGATCCTAAGCCAGGAAATTATTTGGGAGCCATTGTTGTAGTTAGATAGTCAGAGGAGATAGGAAGGGCTGAACTGGGATGAACTCCCTCAGGAGGAGGAAAGAGGACGATTCCAGAGATAACAGAAAAGGACGATTCTAGAGATAACAGAAGTCAAAAGGACCTAGCTTGACAGCTGGTTAACTCTGTTGTGGCCAGAACTCCCTTCCTCTGTAAGGGCCTGCTTGGCCCATCAAATCTAGGCAGCCCCAGGCTTGCTTCACTTTCTCTCCTGCTCTGCTCATCTGCCTGCTTGCCAGGCTTGCCCAGCCCTACCCACACCCCCTGATTCGGAAACCATAATCCAGTCAGTACTGCCCTTGTGCCTGCTACAGGAAAGGGTGAGTCAATTTATTCCCACAGGGGTCCGCTCACTACCCCTAGGACTTTCCTTGTCTTCCCCGTAGGAATGGGGGCCCTTTGGGTTGGGTACCGTCTGGGCTTTTGTATTGGTGTCCCCCATGTTTAGCATAATTCTTGGCACACATTAAGTGTTTAATAAAGGCCTTTGTCTTCATTCACATGGGGGATGAGGAGATGAAGAATGGAGGATGACTCAGTTTGGGAATGACCGAAAGGATGCTGGAGCCTCAGGAGAAATGGAGAAGGCTGGAGGAGAGGTGGCCCAAGCAGGAGCTACTAACTCAGAGTCTGGGAACTTGCTTTTTAAAACACTTTGAGAATTGCATTTCAGTATAACTGGCTTACTTTGTAACCCTCTGTATTTCGTATTAGGTATTTTAGAAACATTCTGAGAAGAGGACTGCAGTTTCTTGGGACTTGGATTGCTTCCTCCTGCCTACTTGCAGTATTTTTCCTTGGAGGTAGATGTTCTAGATTTTGCTGGCTCTGACGTTTGTGGGGACTTAGTGCTTTGGGGCTCCTTTTAGGAGGCGACTAATGGATTCTTTATTTCTTTATGTTGCCTTCCGGTTCTAAGAGATGTGGGTAACTTTAATTTATGATTTCTTGAAATAGAGTTTTTCCAGTTTTCTGGGAGTCCAGTGATTCTTAAATCGCCTCTCTTTGACCTGTTTTTGGTCTCCTGTAGCTTTAGACTTGGTGGCTTTTCCAGACTTATTTTGCTGCCGTATTCCTTGTCTAGTCACTCTTTCTGAGTTGTCTCCTCTAGTTTTCAGGGAGCCCGTTTTTGGCCTGCTGCTTACTACTCTCCCTTGTGAGTGCTTGTCCTTCCATTTATTTCTTCTAGGGCTTTTACCTCATAGTCTTCATTTCATGAAGTACTTGTGGAACATCAGTTTGTCTTCCCTTTAAGTCTCTGCAGTTGTTACGCACTCACCCTTTCCTTTGTGGTTGAACTTTTGGCAATGTCTAAGGTTACCGGCGTTTGTCACACTGCTCCAGTCTTCGCTTTACTCATCTCTTTAGTCTTAGTTCAGGGCCAAGCTTCAGTGCCCATCAAGCTTTGGGTGTAATCTCCACCCCTTCCTCCACCCAGCATTAGGTCCCCTGGATCTTGGGCAACATGAGTCCTTGCCAGGTCTGTTTTCCCACCTCACCAGCCCCTAGCGCCCTCCACATGGGCTATGTCTACATGTACATTGTTTTGTATGTCTGTATGTATATTGAGTTAGAGTATGAGTCCTTAAAGGCTTTAGATGGCTTTGGTTTTGTTTTTATGTTCAAAGAACGAAGCATAGTGCCTGGCCTGATTGATAAGTAACTTTGTTTAGAATTCTTTGTTCATTCTTTATGGCAAGCATGCTGCACACATTTATGAAGTGCCAGGGTCTGTGCTAAACCCTGTGAATACAAGTAAAAAAGATAGATAATCTCTGCCCTTGAGGATCTTAAATTTTAATGGGGGAAGATAGCAGCATGTGCAGGGGAAGGTAGTGGTGGAGGAAGAAGGTCGCTGTGCATAAAACCTTGAGTCAGGAGCACAGCCAGGAGGGAAATGAAACTTGGTTGGTCTGGGCCTATCTTCAAATGGACACCCAGGAAGGACGTCACCAGTAATCAAAGGGGACCAGTATGGTAGAGGGCTGTTTCAGGGTAAGAAGGGACCAGATACTAAGGAAAATTCCGAGATGAGAAGTCCTTTGAATTACTGAAGAGGTTGCCGGTTTTTCCCCCTGCATATCTGGGACATTAGATACAGTTTTTGAAATTGCTATTTTTAATTTACATAAAGTCAAATGTCTTCAGAAATGTTCAGTTTTGGGTAGATAGTATAGTAAAGTGCTGGGCTTATTGGACTGGATTTGCTCCAAGTCAGAATGATCTGAATTAAAATATTGCCTCTGACGCTAGTGCTGTGACTCTAGGCCAGCAGTTCTCAACCTGTAGGTCACGACCCCTTTGGGGGTTGAACGACCCTTTCACAGGGGTGACAGGGGTCTCCCAAGACCATCAGAAAACACATACCGAACCGAAATACCACTCCTCTGTCTCCCGGAGAGTCCGCCCACATGCAGATATGCCCACATACGAGTACTAAAGGGTCATAGCATTAGGAAGGTTGAGAACCACTGCTCTAGGCAGATCTTGTAACTTTTATGTGATACAGGCAACTAAGTCCCTGGGTCTTCTGTAGTGATCTCTGTTGATGGAAGGAATTCTCAGGCCAGGAGTTAGTTACCTGTGCTAACCAATCACAGCACGTTGGGGCGCATTTTCTCCCAACATATTGTTGTGTTCCTTGATGGTTTAGTCTTAAGAAAACTTAACCCAAGGGAGACTACAGAAATAGGATAGTATTTTGCTTCTCTAACATGTCTAAACTAAGTCTTTTTCATTTCTGTATTATTTCACCTTTGCTTCAAGTGTTCTCCAGTGACAAAACCATGTTTTCCTAGTGTTTGTTTTTATTCACGAGACTTTGTTAGCAATAACAATTATAATTCTTGCTGAATAATGTTGTCATGTTACTTCCCTTAATCAGAAGGTATTTATTAGGCACCAGACCCTGAAGTTGCAAAGACAAAAATCAAATGGTTGCTGGTCTCCAGGAGTGTATATCTTGTCAGGGGAAACCGTCTGTAAGTGAGAAAGTAAACCAGTCAGTCGACAAACCTCTGTTAAAGCTCCCATCTTGTGTGAGGCCTCGTGTTAGGGGTTGAGTCTGCCAAGACAAAATTGAAATATTCTCTACTCCCCAAAGAGCTTTCAGGCTAACGACATACAGGCAGAATCTCTGAGTGACTGGAGGGGACCAGGAGAAGTTGTCCCCGTCAGGTCTATGTTTTACTGAAAAGCAGGATATGTGGTTTGGTTGGAAATATGTCACTGCCAATAATACTTATCTTTAGACTTTCAGAGTAACATTACTCGTTTCTCTTTGGAGGTTTTTCAGTGGCCTTTGACCAAAGCAGTGAAGCCCAGACCAGCAAGGACTCTGTAGGCCCGTGTATTTGCTTTGCCTTGAGCCTTGTAGGATTCTCATCCTGGGCATCCGAGATGACCGACTGGGCTTGTAGATGATCTGTGACCATAAAACAAAGGTTTCCTTGATATGGAGCTATTATCACAATGTGACTTTAGCCCAATTTAATTTGACTCTTGAATGAGTGAATGAAAAACTCTTTATTAAACACATATTATATGCTAGGGAATTGTACTGGGAATACTGACACAAAAGCTCCATGGGCGTCTTCCTGAGTTCAGATCCGGCCTCAGATATTTACTAGCTGTGTGACCCCAGAGCAAGTTATGTAACCCTGCTTGCCTCGGTTTCCCCATCTGTGGAATGAGCTGGAGAAGGAACTGGTAGGCCACTCTGGTGTCTTTGCCAGGAGGGCCCCAGATGGGGTCATGAAGAGTGAGACGTAACTGAAAATAACTGAATTCAGACTGAATCTGAAAGTTCAGATACATTGGTCCTGTGATCGTGGTCAAATGACTTAACCTCTCAGAGCCAAACTCTCACCACCCCTTTCACTCTCTCTTTAAAACAAAAAGTTACAGAAGAGTTGCTGTTCTACACCAGTAGAAGTAGTTTCCATACCCCTACAACACCAATGTTGTATATTGTATCTCCCCCCCACCCAAAGGATGTAAGATTCTCGAGGACAAGAATAGCTTTGTTTTTGTCTATGTATTCCCAACACCCTGTACAGGGCCTCAAACATAATATGCGCTTAATAAATGTTTACTGAATTTCAAAACAAACAAACAAACAAAAGCTCCGTGGGCCATCCTTAAAGAGCTTACATTTTGGTAGGGGAAGACCACACACACACCCATTTGGGTCTCTGGGATGGTAGGTAGAATCATCGGGTGAATGCTGACAATTTCTTTTCAGGAATGGTTGTGTTAATTTGATTTCTCCTCCCAGAGTAAATGGTGGAAAGGGGGTGGAATGGACTGTGGTTGGTTTGGAGCTACCTAAGCTATGGTAAACTACTACCAATTAGGAGAGCACAGTCCAAGGGCAGGTGAGCTGGTGGGCTGGGCTGGAGCAGTGTGGAGATGCAGTGTAACAGCAGCTGGCAGCATAGATTGTTGTTAGGGTTACTCTGTTAACTTCTTTAGTATCCATGTGGAGATTGGCATGTTATCAGTGTGGTCACATGGGAGCGTATTTTTCACTTATATTGAGTAGCTAACTCCTTCATTCTTAAATGTGTTTATAAAACCTCACCAGCATCTGTGAAAAACAGAATGTTTCTGGGAGAAGATAAGTGAGACAGTTTATCACCTACTAGGTATGTGCACCTCAAGAAACAACAGGACTAAGGTAGGAAGATAAAAGAAAAGTTCACTCTAAGGTGTGTAAATTGCTATTAACCTCAGTAGGTCCAAAGAAAAGACCACCTTCAGAAGGGAAGAACTAGGAAAGGAATGAGTTCTGCCCACACTAGTGAGCGCACTGTTGGCGAAACTCCAAACTGGTCCAGCCATTTTGGGAAGGAGTTCGGAATTATACCCCTAAAGTCAATGAGCTGCATAATCTTTGTTTATGTTCATGGAAGTCAAAAGAAAGGGAAAAGACCTCTATGCACAAAAATATTTATAGCAGTGCTTGTTGTTGTAGCAAAGAACTGGAAATGGAGAGTGTCTGTCAGTTGGGGAACAGTTGAATAAATTATGGTATATGGACATAATAGAATATTTATTGCATTGTAAGAAATGATGAATGAGGTGTTTTCGGAGAAACCTGTAAGAGTTGTGTGAATTGATGAGGAGTAAAGTGAGCAGAACCAGAAGAATGTTTTATTTCACAACACGGTAAAGAAGATCGTCTTTGAGACTTAAGAACCCTGATCTAAGTAATGACCAGCTGTGATTCCAGATGATGCAGGATGAAACATACATTGTTGCACATCACTTACATGGAAATTTGTTTTACTCAACTGTATTTATTTGGTACTAGGATTTTATTTTTCTCTTTTCAATTTGGGAGGGGAAAAAGACTAGCTATAGGGTTTTCGTAAAGAAAGATAGAAGGATCATTGAGGCATTTACAAAAGTTCAAAGAAGAGAACCGAAGGAAATACAGACAAGCAAAAGTGCTTAAAAGCAAACTGATGCATAAGAGAAATTCCTGGTGTTGTACAGTCACTGTTTTCTGTTCTACTTGCATATAGAAAGGCATATTTTATTTGGTGTTTAAGTTCAGAATAACAAAAAAATAAAATTGATTAAAAAACAATAACTCGGCCCACAGAGTCCTAAGAGTCCTGCCTTTTGCTAAGACTGCCTTATCACCTTCATCTGCATTTATGGCTCTGAAGCCGAGGGCAAATGGACCTGACTCATATGGTTAACCTTCTGCTACCTGAGTGTTTAGAAAAGTTATTAATAAAATCAACACCATAAGTTTCTCTCCCAGCTCAATTCAGTGTCTCCAGGATACAACACGATTAGACATGAACACCCTAGTTATCATAGACCGATGGTGGCTCTTTTTCTTTCTTTTTTCCTTTAAATGAAATCATCAGGAATAGTTCAAGAAGTAGATAAATCATGCAGGCAGTCCATGCCAATTGAAGGTGTAGGGCCAAGGGGAGAAGGGCTAAACCTTCACTGTCCCATCTGACTTAGTGAATTGACAATAGTAGGGTCCAACCATGCCCATCATACTTCTGTCATCAAGTAGAGGCTATGACTCTTAGATCCAAGCCTCCCTCTCTGGGCCAGACTCTGAACGCTCCCACTTCGCACCGTCAAGGACTTCCCGTTCTCCAACTGCCACCATGCTGCTCGTCCCTTTCCAAGTTCGCCTTGCATCTCAGACTCAGTGTCTTGTCCTGCCCCAACAGGTAAGGAAGGGTGAGGACTCATTCTGGCTAGGAACTACAATTCCCAGCAGTCTGTGCTGCCAGAACTTTTCCTTTCATGGAGGGAAAGTTGGTCTTGAAGACCCAGTACATTGGCCAAAAAAGTTCCCTTTCTCTTTAGTATAGAATTTTCCCGTAAGGATAGTTTTGGAGTTTTATGAATAATAATTTCTTTATTGGAGCTGAGTTGCTTCTTTTGGCTGATTTTTTTTTCTCCCATTTTCATTATAGTATCTGACTATCAGCTTCCAAGTGGAAGAACTATCATGGAGGTGGTGTCAGCTGAGGTGAACAGCCTACTTCCAGAGGAGATCATGGACACTGGTATTACTTTAGTAGAAGATGATAGTATCGAGGCTGTTATTGTTTCATCCCCGATGGGAGATTCAATTCCCATGGAAACGGACCTGCAAGAAATCGTCAATATAAATTCATCCGGTGAATCTGCAACCACAGCCATGTCTATTTCCACAGAACCAGTCACGGTGTCTAGTAACCACGCTAACAAAGTTGTTGGGAATACCATAGTTACAAAAACAGATTTGAATACTGTAAAAACAGCCTTTCCAAGTGGCCTTCAAAAACTTGGTGCCCAGACACCTGTGACTATATCAGCCAATCAGATTATTTTAAACAGAGGATCTCAGACATCTGATCTGAAACTTGGCAATCAAACAATTAAACCAGATGGACAGAAGTTAATTGTAACAACTTTGGGCAAGTCTGGCCCACCAATTGTTTTAGCACTACCCAATAACCAGCTGCCCCAGACTCAGAAAGCCACATCTCAGACACAGTCAGGAGACTCTAAAGTGCAATCTCCGCAAATCAAAGTAGTTACCATTGGAGGAAGGCCAGAGATGAAGCCTGTCATTGGCGTGTCAGCCCTGACACCAGGAAATCAGCTGATCAATACGACAGCTCAGCCTTCTGTGTTACAGACTCAACAATTAAAAACAGTGCAGGTAAAAAAACCCAAGGGTTTGTCTATTAAAAATGCATGTCTGTGAAGCTGTTCAGTTGTAGGTATGTATCTAGGGTCATTTATATCCAGATTCTCAACAAGAAATAACTGTTGAGTGTTGCTTTTAGTTTGTACGTGAAAATAATGATACCTGTTACATAGGAAGATATTCAGCATATAAAGGAACTCGTCAAAGATCTGTTTTGGTTGAATTTAATTTTAAACATTTAAATATGTATTGTGTGTGTGTGTGTGTGTGTGTGTGTGTGTGTGTGTGTGTGTTTAGTGGAAGTTTTTTATGTATGGGAGGAAACATTCTTATTAACCAATAAAGATAGCTTTGTAGAATTGGAACAAAATTTTGTATTCAAACAAATAGTCTTCAGTACTAGAGATCGGCTGATCTCCATCCTTTGATCAGGGATCACTGTGAACCTTAGCTTTGGGGATCCGCTGTCACTGGTGGACACTGAGGGGGAAGGTAACCTTCATATGGTTAATTACTTAACTCTTAAGACTGTTCTTTCTGAGCAAAGACATTCCTTGTCCACTGCAACTTGTCTCTTTGGAAAGTCACTCTTACCATTGCTTTGAGGCCCTACTTTTTGTTATTTCCCCATGATCCCCAAAGCCATGGTCACTAATGGCCCTCTCAGATTCAGCCTTCCAGTTGGGGACAGGAAATACAAGCTGGAGATGAGGCAGAGAGGAAGCTTGGAAAGGATGCATGATGGACAATAGAGGCTCCTTTGGGCAGTGTCTTGTAACTAGAACCTTGTTCCCTTTCTTCTCATAAAATGTTCCCCTTTACTCTACCTCTATTAACATCTATGAGGAAACTTCCAGACCTTGAGGTAAGCCAAAACATTTAGATCTCTGGAAAATACCAGCCACAATCAGAGTGATCAAAGCTCGTGTTCCTGCCATGTTTTAAGATTTGCAAAGGGTTTTACTTAAATGATCTCATTTGATCCTCACGGGAACCTTGTGAGGCTGGTACCATTATACCCACTTTACAGATGAGGAAACTGAGGCTGGGAGAGGTTCAGTGACTTCACAGCTGGTTAGTGTCTGAGGCAGGATTTGAACTCAGGTCTTTCTGACCCCATAGCATTTATTTTCCCCGTATATCACAAAGCCCCTACATTTTATTTTACCCCTTTCCTTTTTCAAGCTTACAGAATATTTACCATTTCACACCGTTCCTGCTTATCTGCTTTCCCCTAGCAACCCAAGGCTGTTTTCTGCGATAGAAAGAGCAGAAGGCCAGTAGTCCTTGGTTAGTGGGCTAGGGAGAAGGGAAGGTATGATCAAAGCCTCAGGAGGAATTGATGGTGCAGTGTGACCCTCAGAGGTGTGGCCACACTGAGACCCAGCTGCAGCTCCTGCGCTGAACAGGCAATAAACTGTAGGCTCCCCAGAACCGTCTGGAGCAACTTAGGTCCGCGGTCTTATTACAGGTAATACCACAGGACCTCTGAGGTAATTTGGCATAAGAATCACCGTGGTTATCTTTAAGGAAAAATTAAATATGGCAATATGGCAATATGGGACAGTGGGTAGAGCGGCCGGTGTGTCTGTAGAGTACCATGAAGTTTGCACAGTGCTTGACCTGAGCTTAGCCCATTTGGTTCTCACCAAAACCCTAAGTCGTAGCTGCCACAGGCATTGTTGCATTTTATGGATAAGGAAACCAAGGCCCAGTATCCCTGTTATTTGTTCCAGTCTCTGAGGAGAAAGTCTCTTTTCTCATTAAGAGCAGGCTTGCTCTCTCCTCTTCCGTGGATCTCATCCCTTCCAAACATCCTGGAGCCCAAGAAGACCTGAGTTCAAGTTCTTGCTCTGACACAGACTGAGGATAGGATCTTGGGCAAGTTGCTTGGTGGCTTAGCAGCCCAGACAGCTCTCTTAAGAACTGCAGTGATAGAGGGAGTTTACTCATTTGGAGTTACTTACAGTAATGAATCATTGGTCTAGACCAGGTTTTAAAAATTGTTTATGAAATAGGGAAACCTGTAGCAGAATTTTTTATAACCATTCAACAGATATTGGAGCAATTTCCAAAAAACATGATTGAAATAGTTTGGGTGTTCTTGAGTTACCTGTGATATTTTACTTATCCAGAACATCATATTTACCGAAGGTACTAGATCAATAAGGCTTCTCTTTTCAAAATGCCAAAAGAGCACATTAAGTACTCCCTTTTATTTATTATTAATACTAAAGGATGTTTACATAGCACTCTGTGGTTTTTGTGATCTCATATGAAGCTCTCATGATCTGTTTCCCACCCTTTTCTTGTAAGCTCCTCTTTTCCAGCTCAAAGGTTCGTTTGATGAGCTCTCTTGGACCCAGAGTTGGGAACTCTCCGAACCTCTGATTTGGCTGCCTCGCTAGCAGATTTGTGCTTTCTTTTTTTTTTTTTCAGCTTTCTAATTAAATAAGCTTATTTAAAATTATTCTTTATACATTGGTAGTGCTCAGTTTCCAATGTAATTATGTTACAATCAGAGGAACCTTTTTTTTCTTTTATACAAGAGCCTTTGGGTTCCATTACAAAACTGGAGATCTTTGGCTCAGCAGCCCATAAACATAGCAGAAGGATGAGGCTTTACATTTATTTGTAAACTTTTTAAATTTTGGGAGCAGCTTATTTGTTTAAACTATGTTTTATTGATCCTTTTTTAAAACATCATAGTAATTTTTAGAAATACCTTACTCTTCCTAATAATTAATCACTTCCTTGTTGTCAAAGAAAAACACCTGATACAGTGACTGTGTCTGACAGTGTATTCAGCAGTCTGCCCTACTGGCCCTTGAATCTCTCTGATGAGAGGAAGGAGGTCAGTGGCTTTATGTTTTAAAAAAAATGTCCTGATTTGAAAGTATTTGTGTTAGCAAACATTGTAAATAGGTTAGAATTATGGAAGGTATCACAAAGACCTAAGTATTCTATCCAAAAAAGGCAAGTTAGCTATCATGAACTTTTTAAGAACTTAAGTATATGATACCTTTTTCATATCTGAAATCCATTCATATTTAGCAGGCCAGTAAAATTCTTACCAATTTTGGAATTTTACATGTTTAATGGCAAATGAGGGCTAGTTTTTGCTTCTCCCTATACCATTAACTAGGCATTGACTTGGGGCTGTGCTAAGTTGTTTAAATCCAATTAGGATCCTCCAGCTATTCCTTGTATCAAGCCCATTGTTAGACTTTATGCTACATTTCCTATTTTCTGTAATCCCTCCCCCCCATAGGATTTTGTATTCATAATGTAAAGACATTTAATCAAAATACTTTAGTTTGGAATTTGAGCCCCCAAAGCAGGAAATTGCCTTATTCTGTGTTGTGTCTGCTGTGTTATTCATGTCCACGTTGGTAATATTTGTTACAATATACTTCGAGGAAATACAGTGTCAAGCAGAGAGCACTGAACGTGGAGGCAGAATATAGGTCCATACCTTATCGTTATTATCTGTGTGACGTTGGCCAAGTCATGTAACTTCTTTAACTTTGTTTACTCATCCATAAAAGTGGGGCTATAATAGGATTATTAGGGGGATAAATGAGGTGATGTATCTAAAGTATTATTTAATCATACAGTTTTGTGTGTGTGTGTCTGGGTATAAAACCAATCATTATTACAAAGTCTTGATTCTTGATTTTAAGAAAGTATTTGTGCAGCTTGAGAATATTTTAAGCCTGTAAGTTGTTGGGGAACTGCACGTTAATTTGAACCAAGCAGTCTTTAGTACCTGGTCATTTCCTTCAGAATGGACTCTCAGGAATTGCCATTTATAGAAATTTCTTTTTTTCAGTTAGCTATACTTATCTGTTAAAGGAACAAGGTTTTTTTAAATTAAAATAATTCCTTAATATGTATTTACATTATGCTTCTGGAGGTCTGAGTAATTATTTAAAAGTTTCCTCACTATTGACTGAAAATAGTATTTTCAGGAGTAATGGCCCTAGATTATTTCTCTAAAATGACTCCTGGTTCTGTCTTACTTTTTCCTTTTAGCATTTCACTTCATGTTTTGGGAAAAGAAAGCCAAATGGTATTTTACTTTTTATTAAATATGTTCTAGTTTTGCTTGTGATTGGTCATAAATTTATATCCCAGAAATTTTAAATGTCATCATTGCAAATAATGTATAGTGTGCAGTGCAAAGAGCTAGGCAGTTATCTTAGTTGTGGGATTCTTTTTTTGCTTTTTTTTTTTTGGAGTGGGCAAGGCAGGGCAACTGTTGGGGTTAAGTGAGGCTAGCAAGTGTTAAGTGCCTGAGGCTGAATTTGAACTCAGGTCCTTCTGACTCCAGGGCTGATCCTCTATTCAAGGCTCCCCTAGCCACCCATAGTTGTGGAATTTTTAAGGATGTGAATATTTTAGCAACTGAAATTTTTAAAATTCTTTTTTTTTTTTTTTGCTGTTCACATCTGTGTTTTTTACTAAGTAAATGGTTGTTGCTGTTTGCTAGCTCTGTCTTAATTCTAAGTAAATGAGTACTTTATAGTGATCAACAGAGTTATTTATGCATTTCAGATTGCTAAGAAGACAAGAACACCAACTTCTGGTCCAGTGATCACCAAGCTAATCTTCGCAAAACCGATTAATAGTAAAGCAGTTACAGGACAGACAACTCAAGTGTCACCAGTCATCGCAGGTTGTATTTATTGTTTCTTAAACTACATTTTAACCTTCCTCTCATACCGCTGTACAGGAAGCTGGTCTGCATTCCCAAGTGTCTTCAGCTGTGTGAGCATTCAGTGGGAAGGGAAAGGCAGCTGGTCGTGAGCTGCAGTTAGCTCTCAAGGAGTTGTGCTTGTTCAGTGTATGTAAATCACAGAAGAGTGGGGCTCAGCTGTGCAAAACTAGCCTATCACCTTGTTTTCTAAAGCGGGATTTGATTCCTCAAATGAAAACAGATGAAACAATACAAATAACCACCTCAGAAGTCGAGGTGCATTTAAGAAAGAGAAAATCATGGGCCCTACACTTAGAGATGCAGGAGCATCATGCCCACGTAATAACATGATACTTATGTAATAACATAGTAAGTGTTATGTGTTTGGACTTTTCAGGTAAAAGTCAAGGGACTTTGTTTTATTTTTTCCCCTTAATCTTATTTGCACCTTCTTTAGAGTTTATGTCTCTAAAATCTACATGTAAACCCTATTGTTGGCTTATCACATAGTGAGTATAGGAAAGGTTTACTATTTCGGAGAGGATGTTTTATTTTCGTGCCATTCAGATTGTGTTCCACTGTAGTCTCCGTATTTTTTTAGATTAGAAATTGTTCATTTTGGGTGTGATTCAGCGGTAAAGTGCCATCAGCCTGAGACTCTCTTCGTTGTTAATAATGGTGTAAAGAGTGGTGATTTGTTTTTTTTTCCCTTTTGGTAACAGGTTTACTTTTAGCTGTGCACATATTAACATTTGTATTCAGCCACGAAACAAAGTATTCTTGAAAATCGCCTGAAGTTCTGATTTCCCCGTAGCCTCATCCCAGCTTTGCTCGTTAGAGTATCTAGATTACCCTTGAGTTTGTAATTGACAAGATGCCGATGCATGATTTAATTCAGTGCTGAACTAATAATGCTGGCAAATGTGGCTTCTTATGTAGCTTTAAAAAACCTTACAAAAGATGTCAGGAACATATTAAACTGCTATTAAACTGCAAATTACCCTATTCCATAAAATCAGAGCTTAAAAATGGAATCGTCAGATTTGAGAGTTGGAAGGGGTCTCCTTAGCCTTCTCGTCTGGGCCCCACGTGACATTCCTGACAAACTTCTGGTCTTTGCTGGAAGATCTCCAAAGAGGCAGCCGGGTGGCCCGTAGGATAGAGTGCTAAAGGGAGGAAGACCTGAGTCTGGGTCCTGCCCTAGACCCTTCCCAGCAGGGGAGTCACTGAGCCTTTCTTGGGCTTAGCTTCCTCTCTGTCACGTAAGGATCATGGAAGCACCTTCCTCATTAGGAGGTCTTTGCCAAGCTCTTCCCCCTCACCGTGATCATCATAACTATCATGGCGTACGAATCGTCTCTGTTGAGATCGTTTTTGTTAGCATCAGTAACAGTGAAGGAGATCACGCTCTCTGTCAAGGCAGCCTGTTCCAGTGTGGAGCAGCTTCCTCACCTTAACCCGAAACCGGTCTCTTCCTTCCACCCCACCACTGTTCTGCCTTCTGGGCCCATTAAAGTATGTTTCATCCCTCCTTCATGTGTCAACCCTTGGAGTGCTTGGGAACTGCTGTAGTATCTTCCCTGACCTTCTCTTCTTCAGGCTAAAAATGCCCCATTCCTTCAACTGATCTTTGTACAACATAGACCTCAGGCCCTTTGTTATTCAGGGGGTCTTCTGCTGGACACCCAGCCTTCTTGCTCTTAAGATTTTGATAACCAAAAATTATTTTTCGGTTCATGGGCCATATGAAAAAGGCAGAGGTAGTTGGCTTTTGGAATGGCCATGTGCTTTGGCTTTGTTACCCTCTTTGGGAAAGAAAACCAAAAGGCTTGCCAAGTGCCATTTTCTCTCTGTTACTCATCTTCCTCCCTCCCTTTAGCTCCCTATCTGTGAATCCAACAAAATGGAGCTTTTTAAAAAGCAGCTCGCCCCCCAGTTATGGCATCGTAGACTGGAAGCTGGGAAAAGCGGTCGTGTTAGTGCAGGAAAGAGCACACACGCTTAGACTGGCATAATGTGCTTTTTAAGAGCAAACACTGGGCTAATCCCACGTACTGGGCAGCTTTAATATTAGTGAAGAATGGAATACTTGAAAGTGTTCATCCTAAATTGACCTCAGGCCTTAAAAAGGACAGAAATGTGATGGCGCTTGATGTCAGTGGCCATAATAAGCATCATCAGGTGTGGTTCTAGGTCAGCCCACACTGTGCTCCCATAGTACATAGTGTCGAAGCTCAGAGGTGGAAGGAAGGCTTTGTGGGGAACCTTCCTGAAACCCAGATCCCAAGGATCTCCTTGCATGTCTATCTCAGGTTTTTAATTCTAGCACGACTGTGTAGACTTGGGCTTTGGTGTGGTAAATGAAAGCCATTGACTTGTTTGATGATAACCCTGTATGAGTTCTTCCCTTTGACTGTAGGACACACTCAGGGCCCACACACCGGCATGTGGGAAGCCACAGAAGCTGGCTAGCTCTGCGGGGATGTGCTTCAGAGCACTTGAGGAAGGCTCACACTGCTGTCTGACCTTCTTCCTTTCCTTCGCAGGGAGGGTCCTGTCCCAGTCTGCTCCGGGGACCCCCCCAAAGACCATAACCATATCTGAAAGTGGCGTCATAGGGTCGACGCTCACCTCCACAGCGCAGACGCCAAACAAGATAGCCATCTCGCCTCTGAAATCTCCCAATAAGGTAACGGAGCTGTTTGTGATTGATGCCGTGATACTGATTGTCGTGTGTCATCGTCACCTTCTGCTTTTCTGTGCCTCCTGATGTCTAGTATGGTGTCACAACAGGCCTCCGCCCCTTGGCTCCCCTAAGCCTCAGGTTCCTCCTCTGTAAAATGGGGCTGATAATGCTGGCACGTCATAGGGCTTTCGGGACAGCTGTAAAATCCTGCTAAAGAACACAGTTGTAATGACCATTCATAGTCATGAATAACATTTGTTGGCCCAGGGCTCCAAAAGGAAGCCACAGTGTCCTGGTAACAGCCCAGGAGACACTTGGAGCTGTTGTGTGCTTGACAAGAAGTCGCTGCAGTCAGGGCTGTATGTGCTCTGCTTCCAGGGCAGGAAGTCTCCTTTGCTGTCTTTGCAGCTGTGGTATTTGTGCTTTCTAGATAATGAGAAGCATTCATGGCTGTGCCTTAGGCCCATATCCTTGTTCCCCACCCCTCAGGCAGCCTGATGTTGCATTACTTCATTTCCTAGCAGTAGGGTGGGCCACAGGTGCACATCCTCCTAAGGGTCCAGCATTGAGCAAGGCCTTCAGGAGGGATCAAGCAGCTCTGCTGGTGAGTCCCGTGTGCTGATGCATTTGACCCTTCGTGATGTGCAGCGTGACTCGCCTACACGGCTGCATTGCAGAGGCTTTCCCATGGGCCTCCCCCTCCACGTGACCTTCATCCAGATTCCTAGATTGCCCTTGCTCGGTCCTTGTCCGTGAGCCTGTGGAGAAGACAGCCTTTTGTAGTTCCTCTTTCGGTCGAGAATGAGGCCAGGCCTTTCTCACCAGCTGTGTAGCATGAGGCCAGGCCCTTTGCAGTGAGTGCTCTTTTCCTCAGCTCTCGGTGGGCTTAGGGGCAGTAGCAGTCCTAATGTTTTGTGTCTCCATTGGGTCAGGCAGAGCCATCTGTTCATCTGGGCTTTCCTGCTTGCTCCACAGCAGGTCAGTATCTGCAGGCACCCTTTTGGCCAGTGGGGGTCCTGACAGACTCCCTGACGCTGACACTTCTTTCTGTGATGGAGAAACCACCAACTCACACAAAGAGCTAGTTGTGACAGGCCCAACTTTGCTGGCCATTGAACGTTCCAGTTCCATTTAACGATCAAGAACTCTGGTGCCTGCCCTGTTTACAGAATCCTGCATTACCTAACTCATAATGGGTAACCCAGCTTGGGGCCAGCTTGCCTGTGGGCCCTTTAATTATCTTTGCGTTTATTTTCTACCCTTATGTCCACATGTAAGGGACTACGGGATCTAAAGAATGGGCCACATCCTCCTGATCATTCTAGTGACGAAGATACCATTTTGTTGGAATATGCCCCCCTTCCTTTGCTAGTCCCCCCTGGCCATCGTGTGGCAGTCTGCTGGTGACTTTGACCCCAAGGGAGCCTGGTGAAAATGTAACCACAATCTCAGTTCTCAGATATGGACACTGGTTTTTAAAAGTTTTGGCCAAAGTCAGAGATATTGTGTCACTTTCTAATTTCTTCTTCTGAAAACTGTATCTTTCGACCATTATAAATTGGAAAATGGCTCATATTTTTATAAATTTGACTCAGTTTCCTATGTGTTTGAGAAATGAGGCCCTTATTGGAGAAACTTGCTATAAAATATTTTCCCCCAGTTTCTTTTTTTTCCTTCTAATATTGGCTGCATTGGTTTTGTTTTGTACAAAAGCTTTTAAAATTTTCTATAATCAAAATTATACATTTTACTTGCTGTGATCCCTTCTATGTCTTTTTTAATCATAAACTTTTCCCTTATCCATAGACCTGACAGGTAATTTTTTCAATATTCCCCTAATTCGCTTATTATATCATCCTTTATGTCTAAATCATGTACCTGTTTTGAGCTTATCTGGGTGTGTGGTATGAGATATTTATGCCTAGTTTCTCCCAGACTCTTTCCAGTTTTCCCAAGCAGTTTTTGTTGAATCTTTGTTGTTTGGCCAGTCAGTTGTGTCTGACTCTTTGTGGTCACATGGACCGTACGTAGTGCCCCAGGTCCTTCTGTCCGACACTCTCTTCTGAAGTCTGTCCAAGCTCATGTTCAATGCCTTGATGACACTTATCTTTCTGTCTCATCCTTTGCTGTCACTTTCTCTTTTTGCCTTCAATCTTTGTCAACATCAGGGTCTCTTCCAATGAGTCCCATCTTATTATGTGGCCAAAGTATTTAAGCTTCGGCTTCAGTATTTGTCTTTCCAAGGAATAGCCTGAATTAATTTCTTTAAGTATTGACTGATTTGATCTCCTTGCTGTCCAAGGGACTCTCAAAAGTCTTCTCCAACACCACAGTTCAAAAACATTGATTCTGTGGTGCTCAGCTTTCTTTATAGTCCAGCTCTTAAAGCCATACATTGCTATTGAGAAAACCATAACTTTGACTGTACGGACCTTTGTTGACAAGCTGATGTCTCTACCTTAATTTCAGCTTTTGATTCATCTAGCCTGGCATTTCATATGATACACTCTGCATATAAGTTAAATAAACAAGGTAACAATCGCACATCCTTGTTGCACTCTTTTCCCAGTCTTCGAACTGTTGCCTCTTGGCCCACATTATGCTTCCTCAGGAGACAGGGTAAGATGATCTGGTACTCTCATCTCATTGAGGACTTGTCACATTCTGTTGTGATCTGGTCAAAGGCTTTCGTGTAGTCAGTGAATCAGAAGCAGATTTTTTTCTGGAATTCCCTTTCTTTCCTCATCATCCAGCGAATGTTGGCAGTCTGGTCTCTAGTTCCTCTGCCTCTCTGAAAACCAGCCTGCTCTTCTGGTAGTCCTCAGTGCATGTATTGCTGAAGCCTAGCTTGCAGAATCTTAAGCATAACTTTGCTGGTGTGTGAAGCGAGCACAGTTGTTTGGTAATTTGAATGTTCCTTGGCATTGCCCTTCTTTAGGATTGAGAGGTAAACCGATCTTTTCCAATCCAGTGGCCACTGTTGAATTTTCTCAAATTTGCTGGGATATTGAGTGCAGCACTTTAACAGCATCCTTTTTTAAGATCTTTAATAGCTTAGCTGGAATGCCATCACCTCCACTAGCCTTACTGTTGGCAATGCTTCCCAAGCTTCATTGCCCAGGATGTTTGGCTTTAGATCAGTAACCACACCATCATAGTTAGATCTTTCTTGTTTGGTTCTTATGTATATTCTTGCCACTTCTTAGTCTCTTCTACTTCTTCCCTACCATTTTTGTCTTTTATCATACCCATTTCTGCATGAAACATTCCTTTGATATCTCTTATTTTCTTGAAGTGATCTCATCTTTCCCATTCTGTTTTCTTTTTCTATTTTTTTACATTGCTCATTTAAGAAAATCTCATCTCTCCTTGCTATTCTCTGGAATTCTGTGTTCAGTTAGATGTATCTTTCCCTTTTTTCTTTTACTTTTCACTTTCCTTCTTTCCTCAGTTGTTTGTAAAGCCTAATCAGTTCTTTTGCTGTCTGGTTCTTCTTTTTCTTTGGGTTGTTCTTTGTTACTGCCTCTTGTACAGTATTACAGACCTCTGTCCGTAGTTCTTCAAGCACTCTTGTCGATCAGATCTAGTCCCTTGTATCTGTTTATCACTTCTACTTCATATTCATAAGGGCTGTTATTTAGGTCAGACCTATCTGGTTTTCCCTATTTTTTTCAATTTATGTCTGAATTTTGCAATAAGAAGCTCTTTGACTGCAAAATCACTCTGATTTTGATATTGACTGTCTGGTGATGTCTGTGTATAGAGTCTTCTTTTGGGTTGTTGAAAAAGAGTTGGCTATGACCAGTGAGTTATCTTGTAAAAATTCTGTTAGTCTATTTCATTTTGTATTCCAAGTCCAAATTTGCCTGGTATTCGAATTATCTTTTGATTTCCAACTTTAGTATTCCAATTCCCTGTGATGAATGTAACATCTTTTTTTGATGTTACTTCTAGAAGATGTTGTAGGTCTTCATAAAACTGATCAGCTTTGGCCTCTCTGGCATCAGTGGTTAGAGCATAGGCTTGTGTTACTGTAGTGTTGGATGGTTTGCCTTGGATTCAGACATATCATTCTGTCATTTTTGAGGTTACACCCTGGTACTGCTTTTCTTATCGATTCTCAGCTTGTGGGTTGTGACCCCTTTGGGGGTCGAATGACCCTTTCACAGGGGTCACCTAAGACCATTGGAAAACACATATTTCCGATGGTCTTAGGAACTGAGACACCGCTCCTCTGTCCATCTCCAGGCGGGTCCTCCCACATGCGGATAAGCCCACACATGAGTATTAAAGGGTCATGGCATTAGGAAGGTTGAGAACCACTGATCTAAGGAATTCTTGCTTGATCTTTTTCTCATGAAAATTTCCTGTTCATATTCTTTGACCATTTTATCAATTGTGGAATACATATACATACATACATATATACATATATACACATATATGCGTACACACACATACATACACATATATGTGTGTCTTAGAAACAACCTTGGAAATTTACTGTAAAGATCCTTTTCCCAGTTATCTACTTTTCTTTTTATCTTAACTACACTCAACTCATATCCTCTTTTTTAACCTGTTTTTTTCAATTAATGAAAATCTCCCTTTCTCCCCATCCCTTTATCTCTATTGAGAAACAAAAAAAATTAAAAACTTTTGTGACAAAATATGAATAGTCAAGCAAAACAAATCCCTGCTTTGGCCATGCCCATTCCTCCCTCTGTCAGGAGGTGTGGGTAGCATGTTTCCCCATGAAGCCTCTGGAATCTGGGTTCATCACTGCGTTGATCAGAGTTTCCTGATCCCTCTTTTTATGTTGCACCTGATTCCTGCGTTTGTATTTCAAAGTTCCCACATAGATCTGGACTTTTCATGAGAAATGCTAGGGAATCATTAAAGATCCATAACCAGCCCCCCCCCCCCACCATGTACTTAGTTTTGCCTTTTGAGTTACTGACCCTTTGCCTTCTGGAGTATCGTATTCCCAGCTCTCTTCCTTTTCTCTCCCTTTCTTTTTGAACAGTCTGTTCATAAAAACAGGATGACATACAACAGGCTTTTGACAGAGATAGATTGTAATAAAGGCTAATAGTGCAAACATTAGGCCTCTGATTAATGATGACTATGTTGTGTTATTAAATAGGCAGTGAAGTCAGCTTTGCAGACCATCACTGTTGGAGGAGTGAATACGTCTCAGTTTAAGACTATTATTCCTCTGGCAACTGCTCCTAACGTTCAGCAGATTCAAGTGCCTGGAAGCAAGTTTCATTATGTTCGACTCGTTACAGCTACAACAACGGCTACCACGAGTAGCTCAGCTCAGCCGTCCAGTCAGAACCCCAGTGCAAACACTCAGCCTCTTCAGCAAGGTGAGTCATTCAGTTGTCGTAGGGACGGCTCCATGTTTTTAAAGTCATTTGTTCTTTTTCTTGCTAAAACCACGCTAGAATGTCATCACATCAACGCAGCATTGAGTCCGTCGATACGACAGATAGCAGGCAAGTAGGGCAGATTACTACTGCTACTCAGCTGTTAAAACTTAGATGGAAACTGGACCACTGTGCATTTAGTCACTTTGTTGCCATTGCCAGCAAGGACGCCTGTCTGTTCTGATTTTTGGTGACTTGGATTTGGATGGATCCAGCTTCTCATTATGCTGTTTCATATATGCCATTAAGCTCTTCCAAAGGCAGAATTTTAGATCACTTTCAGATCATTTAGTTTTAAATCTATCATCTCATCAAAGACAATTAAATGATTGGGTTTATCATTTTTTTTCCAGGTACCAAACCTAGCAAATATGTGCTTATTTCATCATGGCATTTTTGTGTTTAATTCTTCCCTTTCTCTGGGGTTGATGAAGAAAGGAGTTTTGTAATATTACTCCATTAGCATAAATAGCTTTCACCTTAAGGCATAATTTCCCCCTCAAGAGTTGACTGTGGCTATCATCATTGACAGTGTCCTCCGAGCCTCTGAAGGCCTGTTAAAAGCAGTTGAACGTATGTGAACTATCCTCAAGTAAATACTATTTGCTGAAAGTCAGTGAAAATTAAATTTGTTTGTACTTTTACAGTTGCTTTTTATCAAGTCATAGTTTTAGAACTAGTTTGTAACAAATGTAGCTCAACAGAAACATGTGCATGGTTCTTCACCCCTAGCACAGCATACAACCCCTCTTTAGCTTAAGAGACGAAGGCAGTCCTTACTTGCCTGGAGCACATAGATGTCCAGTGTGTCGGAGAGGTAGGATCCGAATCCAGGTTTTTCTGGCTCTATGAAGAAAATTTTGTTTTTGCCCTGATCTGTAATTTCATGCTTATTGGCAGCTTGTCTATAACTGGTTGTCTTGGCTGCCTGGGGCACTGAGAGGTTAGAGGCTGTGTGGCTCGCACAGGACTGCAAGGCCAGCCTCTGTGTGGGGCACCTCATCATCTCTTAAGAGAAATCATCTAAAAAAGGTTCTCATTTTCCTTCTCAAAATTAAGTTTTTGAGGAAGAGGAAGAAGATAGTACCCGGAGGAAGGGAGCGAGCGCTTTGGTTGTTTTTATTTTATTTTTTCCAATTTCCAAGACAATTTTCAGCGTTCATTTTTAAAAAAAAATTTTGAGTTCTAAATGTTCTGCTTTCCTCCTCTCATCCCTCCCCCAGGGAAGCAGTTTTATTTGGTTTATATGTGTGCAATCGTGTGAAATATATTTCCGTATTCGTTGTGAAACTCATTAAACTCCAATTGGGTGCCAGGCCCTGTGAGGCATGCTCTCCAATATTATCTCACTGGGTCCGTCCAGCAGCCTTGGGAGGTGGATACAGTAGAAGAGCAGACAATAGTTAAGTGGCTTCAGACGGCTGAGAAGGACTGGAGGCTGGATTCAAACAGGGGTTCTCCTTGTTCCAGGCCTGCGCTCTGTCCACTGTGCCACCTCATTGCTTTCCATGAGTATGAGTATGACTCCTTGGCAAGCTTCTCTGTCCGCTGTTCCTCAGTCCTTGGAGCCCATTCTGGCACTTGGTATAGGCCTAAATATCACTTATCCATCCACCAGCCCAGACAGTGTCAGAACTCTCACAGCACTGTTGAAAGCCAAGCGGCCACTTGTACCAAGTCATGATGCAGATTTAAATAGTGTTAAACTCTTCTTCCCTCCTTCCTGAAGTCGATGGTGGAATAAATACTCAGGCAAGAAGGCGCTTACAGTGAGACTTGGTGTAGGCCCTACAGAACAGAATTTCAAATTTACACTGTGAATTTTTGAGTAGATTTACTTTGATAGTTCTCTTTCATAAAGTTCTGTGGATAGATAATGCTGTATTACTCTTTCTTCTACTCTAACAGTCAGCAAGCATTTAAGTACCTAGTGTGTGCCAGGACCTTTGCTAAGCTCTGTCCTAACCCTTTGTCTTCTATCTGAGTACCCTCTTCTTGCCTTCTGCCCACTCTTGCTTCCGAAATAATCCCAGCTGTTTAGTTTCACTGCCTCAGAAGCAGATTGCATGCCCTTGTGGCTCTTCCCAAGGCCTCAGAATTACTCTTAACAGCCCTGTCTCTCCCAGGCCTGCTTCTGCCTAATTCCCAGGCATCTTCCCTGAATCCCCCTGCTATCCCCCACCACCTCCTACCATCCCCTACCATCCCCCACATCTCCCTGCCATCCCCCTGCCATCCCCCGGCACCCCCTGCCATCCCCCGGCACCCCCTGCCATCCCCCGGCACCCCCTACCATCCCCTGCTATCCCATCATCCCCTACCATCCCCCGCCATCCCCCACCATCCCCCTGCCATCCCCCGCCATCACCCTTGGGGAGTTCAGTGTTCACCCTGACGACTCTTCCAATAGTCCCACCTCTCAGTTTCTCAGTCTCTCTGACTCTGTGACTTCTTTCTCCCATTGACTTCAGCTCTTCACTGACCTGTTCTAGTAATAGATTTCACTGTCTCTTACCTTGTGCCACCTCCATGTTTAGAACCTTCATATGCTCGTCTTACCATCCTCCTTCTGCCCCTTACTCTGTTGCTTACATTAAACCTATTCTTTTCCCTTACTGTGGCTTAATAGTTCTTAGACCCATCCTACTTCTCCCAATCTGTATTCTTCTCTCTGGCTTCACTTGGCTTCATACCCAGCTTTTAATCCATTTTAATGTTTCACGAATAAATCTCCACGTACAATCTCCATCCCTGCTCCAGAGTTGCTGAAAATCTGTTTAAAAAAATCCATAGTCTCCGAACCTATATGCAGATTACCCTCCTGCTTCTCTGGGAAGGCTGAGCTGCCTGGAGTCCGACCTTTTCTCCATTCCTCAGGACTTCTCCACATCCTCTGGTCACACGCTTCCTTACTGAGCTAATTCCTCCGAATGTGCCCTTGATCCCATTCCTTCGCTACCGCAGGCCCTAGTTTACTGAAAACAATAGAGGCCATTTGTCATGAACCCCTGCCTTCCAATCCTGCCGGCGTCCCCTCATTTTCTCCTCCTTTTCTTTAGTTGCTGGAGAAAAATTGGTATTCTTTTTCACCAAGTTAATCCTCCCTGGCTTCTTCAGGAGTTTGCCTCTAGGATTATTCCTCCTCTTTCTGTTTTTTTTAATACTATGAAATCACTTGTATTTTCAGTCAAAACTACTGGTATATATTTTACACACATCCTCAGCTTCAGATTACCCTTATTTTTTTGTCACGATGCCTAAGCTTTTTAGATTTTTCTATTTTTATTTTTCTAAAGTTACTGGATGTGAAGGATATAGTTCAGCTTACTTTGAGACTTTTGCAACTTTGAAATTGATGCCTAATTTGGTTTTGTTAGGGAGCTGACGACTCCCTGCTTCTCTTGTTTTAACCCCAGCACCCACTTTCTCCGCTTCTTTTCCTGGCTTTTCGATGGTTCTTTCTCACTCTCCTTTTCTGGATCATAGTCTTTCAGTCACCCCATGTGTGAAAAAGAAGACTCTGTCCTGCGTGCTCGTCTTTCTTGATATTCTCTCCCTTGGGAATACTAGCTCCTATGAATTGTTTATCATCTCTGTGCGGTCGGCTACCATTTCCTCCTCCTTCCCTCTGGTCACATGATGTTTTCATACTGACGTTCATGCCTCTACATGCATCCTTGATCCCATTCAGACCTAAGCTCTTTCCTGAACTCTGGTTCTGTATGACCTTTATTTGGATGCCATGTCAGCACCTCAGACTTAACAGTCCAAAGTGGAACTGATCTCATTTTCTTCAAAACCCTGTGCTGTTCATCAGACTCTACAATTTATATTGATTGCACCACCATTTTTCTACTAATGCAGCCTTGGAATCCCCTGTGACTGTTTCTTCTCTCTTAACTCCAACAACAGGTCATGTGGATTCTGCTTGGAAAACATCTTCCCCATCTTTCCCCTTGTTTTCATCTTTTCTTGGCTTCCTCCCTTCCTGTTTCAGGCCTTTACCACATCTCCCCTCAGTGACTGCAGTAGGCATCTAATTGGGCAGCCTTGTCTCCAGTCACTTCCTTCTCCAATACATTTCCTACACAGTTTCCCAATTAATATTAATAAAACAAAAGCTAATCATATCCTCTACTCAGAAATCTTCAGTAGCTTGCTCTGTTACATCTAGTATAAAATCCATAATCTTCAGCTTGGTGTTTAAAGGTCTCTTATTTCATAAGAATGTACCTTATGTACCCATTATTCCATTTAAATTGGTCTCTTGGCTGTCGTTCATGACATTCCATGTCACCCATCTTTGTCGGTGTTCCTTTGCACTTGTGGTCTCCCATGTCAGGAAAGCACTCATAAAATCTATAGCTTCTTTTAAAATGCTGCTCAGCAGAACCACAAGGACATTGTACATAGTAACAGAGACCCTGTATAACAATCAGCTGTGAATGACTTAGTGGTTCTCAGTAATACAGTGATCTAAGATGATTCCAAAGGATTCCTGCCAAAAAATATTGCCAGAGAAAGCCCTGATGGAGTCTGCAGATCGAAACATGCTATTTTTCACTTTCTGTATTTTTTTTTGTTTTTTGTTTTCCCTTTGGGTCTGCATCTTCTTTCACAACACAACTAATATGGTCATTTGTTTTCCGGGATTTAATGTGCTTAACCTATATCTAATTGCTTACCATTTCGGGGAGGGGGAAGGTGAGAGAGGGGGAGAGAAAATTTGAAATCCTAATTTTTTTTAAAATGAATATAAAATTTGTCTTCATATGTAACTGAGGAAAAATAAAATATTATTTAAAAATTTTTAAAGAATAAAATATTAAAATAAAATGTTGCTCAGGTACTACTTTCTAATGGGATCTTTCTTATTTTTAATTCTCCTCCATTATTTGCAGACTCCTTTTTTAAAACCTTTTGAACTGATTGGATGGCTGTACTAAAAAAAATGAATAACTAATAGTTTAGTAACATTGTGACTGAAGGTACGCCAAGGATCACTGCTTGGCTCTGTTATTTCACATTTTTACCAGTGACTTAGATTAAAACATCGGTGGTGTGCTCATCAGATCTGCAGATGATACTTACCTGGGAGGAATGGCTAATAACACACTGAGTGGTGAAGGATCAAAAAAGGTTTTGACAAGCTTATGTTTAGGGCAGAATCTACTAAGACAGACTTAAATGTGGATAAATAGAAAATCTTACACTTGGGTAAAGCAGTTTACAAGTACAGATGCAGTAGGTGTGGTAGACAGTTTGTCTGAAAAAGATCTAGGGATTTTCTATCCAAAATCAAAAGCTAGCATTCTGTGTAATGGAGAAATACTAGACGCTTTCCCAGTAGTACATATATCAAGTTAAGAATATCGCCTTTCCTTGCTGATTTTGAAATAGTTCTAAAAATGATAGCAATGGCAAGAATTGGAGAGTGACATTTAAGACAAAGAAATAATTGAAGAGGAAGCAAAACCATCCCTATTTCTCTCTTTCTTTCTTTTTTTTGCTTTTTGGAGAGGGGAAGGCAGATGACTTGCCCAAGGTCACACAGCTAGTAAGTGTTAAGTGTCTAAGGCCAAATTTGAACTCAGGTCTTCCTGCCTCCAGGGCTGGTGCTCTATTCACTGTGCCACCTAGCCACCCCATCCCTACTTCTTGATGCCATTTTGACTTACTTAGAACATTTTAGGGAATCAGAAGAAAAAAAAAGTAATACCAGCTTCCATAAAATAACAGGTTACAAAATACCTGTAAAAATCAACAAGTTATGTATAGCAATAAGAAAGTTCAAGAGGGAATAATGGAAAGATGTCCCATTCAAAATAATTACAAAATACATAAAGTATTTGGGAGCCAGTCTACCAAAGCATATTTAATATCTATAGATGCAGTTTCAGAATGCTCCTTAAAGAAATAAAGAATATCTAACATACTCAGAAGGATAAGGGATGTTCAGTGCTCATGGCTGGGCTGTGCCAATATAATAAAAATGACAGTAGTTAAACTACCAAAAGGATACTTTGCATAAATTGATAAAAAAATAATAAAATTAATTTGGTGAAACAAAAGATCCAGAATGTAAAAAAAAAATAGTGAGAACAACGGGAAATAGCAAGGCCTCCAGACATCAGATGATATTATAAGGGAACAGACATCACAATGATTTGGTTAGAAAAGCAGGAAAGTAAGTCAGTGAAAAAGCAATGTGAGAGAAACAATCATAAAGAGCTGATATTATTAATAAGCCCCTAATCACTGATAAACACCAACACTTAAATTACTTAAGAATTCATGTGACAAGAATTGCTGGAAAAACTGGAAAGCAATCTGGTAGCAATTAGATTTAGACCATTACATTATACCATATACCACAGTAAACTGAAAATAGGTAGGTAAGCTGAAAATTAAAGGTCATGCCATTAAATAAAGGAGAGCCAGATAAGGTATATATCCTAACTGTGGTGAATTCTTAACCAAACAAGAATTAGGTAATTTTAGTTACATGCAGAAGAAAAGCTTTTGCACAAACAAAATTAATACAACTAAAGTTAGAAGGTAGAGTTAGAAGAGGAGTGATTGACTGGGGAAAAAAATCCTGGTATCAGATAGCTCTAATAAGGGTCTGAGGTTAAACATACAAAGGCAAGTGGAAGAAGTATATAAAATCAAAAGCTGTTCCCCAAATGATAATTTGTCAGAGGATATAACTTCTCAAAAGAATTGTAAAACATTAACAGTGTTATAAAAGGATACCTTGAGTCATTAATAATAATGATAATCATAATAAGAGAAACACAGATCACAATAACTGAGGTTTCATAAAATTGGCAGGCTGGCATAGAGCCCATTGGCAAAGATGACCAAGCATGAGAATAGGCAGTAGTAAACAATTTATGGAAAGATAGGGATGCAGATGCGTTGTTGGTGGAGCTGTGAATCAGTCCAACCATATTGGAAAGCAGTTGAGAATCATGCAGAGAAAGTGAATAAAATAAAATATCCATCACTCTTTAAGCCATTTAAAGTCCCTACCAGTTCCCCCATTCGCCATGTATGCCATAAGAGATCAATGACAAAATGAAAGGAGCCATATACACTAAAATATTTATAGAAACTCTTTTCGTAGTATCAAAGAACTGAAGACAGAGTACATGCCCATCAATTAGGGAGTAATTAAACAAATTGTGGTACATTAATGTAATGGAATATGACTGTGCTGGTAAATGATGTAGGTGATGAATATAGAAAAGTATGAGAAGGTTTACATGAACTGATGCAAAGTGAAACAGAATGCACAACAACTCCAACAGTGTAAATGGAAAGAACCCCTACCACCAAACAGTCATAACTAAATGCTGTAAAAAACATAATGGCCAAGCTTGTTCCCAAACAGGAGAGAAGAGAATGCATCTCTTGCCTGTCTTCACAGAGATGGGAGACCATAAGGAGACCATCCAGAGGAACACAGTCATGATGGGAAGGGCCTTGAATCCATATGGGGCTGGTTATCCGGGCTAAAAGAAGACTTAGAGGGAGTGTGTTAGTTGTGTTCAGGTGTTTAAATGGATGTCCCACAGAAGAGCGATTGGATTTGTGTCCTTTGACCCTGTGGAAGAGAATGAAAAATAATGGATGAAAGTTGCAAGGCAATTCAGGCTTGATGTCAGAAGAGCTTCCTAACAGAGCAGTCCCAGAGTGAGATGGATTCCCTCTAGAGGTGGGAGGTTCCTCATCCTTGGAAATCTTCTAGCAAAGACTTTATTAAGTACTTTAGTGGGGGTTTGGTCTAGATAGCCTCTGAGGTTCCTTCCAACTCATCAGTTCAGTGAAATTGTTCTATTTTAATTCTATATACATTATTTCAAGCTTTATATATACACTGCATGTGACATGGGGCAGTAGTAGTAGTAGTAGTAATTAACAACAAGGATTTATCTAGCATCTTTTATGTGCCAGTTATCGTATTAGGCATTGGATATACAGGTAGAAAGAATGAACCACTCCCACATCTCAAGGAAGTTAGATAAGGTTTCTAAATTAGCTCTAGTGCTGCTTTCCTTCAGCCTACAGTGGGATGACAGTGTGTCACTGTAATATCTAACCAGGAATGGTAAGATCAGTCTGCAGACATGTATTAAGTACCTATTATGTGCCAGGCACTGGCAGGTGTTGGGAATACAGAGACAGAAGTGAAACAGAACCTTTTTTTAAGGCGCTCACATCCTATTGGGCAGGTAGATCTACCCAACATGTATTTATACAAGGATATACAAAATAAATAGAGAACACCAAGTCATTAAGAGGAGGTGACTGCCAGGGGGCTGGGCTGTGAGGGCTGTCATGTAGAATTGGGCATTGTTGGTGGAATTGTAGGGAGGGTCTTGAAAGAAGATGGAGGTGAGGAAGTAATGTATTTCTAGGAGTGAGAGACTAGCGGAAAGGACCTTGTACAAAGAACAGATGAAAGGCCAGTTGTTTGTGGCCTATGGAGTGCTTTGAGGGGAGTGATGTACAGTGGGATTGGAAATGAGGTTGGGGTCATGTTTTGAAGGGCTTTACAAGTCAAACATAAGAGATTATATAGAGCTTATTCTAGAAGCCAGAGGGAGCCAGCAGAACTTAAGTAGGAGAATAAAATAACATGGTCCGATCTGCAGTTAAGGAAATTCATTGTGGTGCTTGGCTGTAGGGAGATTAGACAGGGGAGATTCTTGAGGCAGAAGCAGTTAGGAGCCCACTGTAATAATCAGCTAAGAGGTGATAGGGGTGGTTGGTGAGTGATGCAAATGGAGTGGATAGGAGAGCTGTGCAAGATTTGGTACCTGATTGGATATGCAATGGAGAGAGAGAAAGAAGTTGAGAATATAAAAAAAAATATTTCTAAAAAAAAATGCTCTTAGGGGCAGCTAGGTGGTACAGTGGATAGAACACCAGCCCTGAAGTCAGGAGGACCTGAGTTCAAATCCAGCCTTAGACACATAATACAAAACTAGCTGTGTGACCTTGGGCAAGTCAGTTACCCCCAATTGCCCTACCTTTCCCCCTCCAAAAAAGCAAAAAAATAAAAAATAAAATAAAAATATTTCTAAAGAAGTCGAGAATAACTCCAAGTTCACAAATCGGGAAGATCAGAAAAATGTAGTTCCTTCAAGTCAATCCACAACTATTAGTTGCTTCCAAATGAAAGGCAAAAGTGGCTCACTGCCCACAGGCAGCTCCCAGTCTCTTGGAGGATACTCCAAGTAAATAAGTACGTACAAGCAAGATCTGCTCACAGAGGGACAGCACAGTCCCTAATAAGGACTAAAAAGGCTTCTTTCAGGAGCCAAGATTTTAGCTGAGATTTAGAGGAAGCCAGGAGGAAGAGATGAGGGGGCAGTATTCCAGGCATGAGGAAGAAGGACCAGCTGGAGAAGATACACGGAGAATGGAGTATCTTGTTTGAGGAACAGCCAGGGGGCCGGTGTCACTGGATTGAAGAGTATGTGGTGGGGAGTGGGAATAAGGTAGAAGAAGAGTGGAAGGGCAGGAGGGGCTTTGTTAGGACCTATGAACGCCAAGTAGAAGGTTTGGACCTCCTTTGACCCTGGAGGCGACAGGGAGCTGTTGGAGTTTGATGACATGGTCAGACATGTGCTTTAGGAAGATGATTTTGATAACGAAATGGAGGATGGATTGGAGTGGGAAGAGACTCAGGACAGTCAGATCCAGTGGTCGCTGTTGCCATAGTCCCAATGGGAGGTGCTGAGGACTGGCACCAGTTAGGGCAGTGTCAGAAGAGAGGAGGGAGCAATAAAGGAGAGATGTAAGGTAGAAACCATAGGACTTGGCACCACTTTGGATATGGGAGAGCCAGAAAGCAAAGATGGTGCCTGGTTTGTGAGTCTGAGGGACTGGAACCGTGGGGCCTTTGACAGTATTCATAGTCTTGGACCATTTATCAGTTTGGTAAAGATGTTTATTATAATAAATTTATTATAAATTAATAATTCTTATTCTTTATCTTGAAGATGAGATTTTATCAGAGAAACTTGCTGTAAAGGTGTTTCCCCCAATTATCACTTTCCCCTTCAAATCTTCGTTGTATTGGTTTTGTGTGAACGCTTCTTCAATTTATGTAATTATAATTGCTTTATTTTTAATATCCCTTGTCTGGTTGTGAGCTCTTCCCTTCTCCCTAGATCCAAAAAGCAATCTTTCCCTTTCTCTTCTCACTGGTTTATGACATCAGGCTTTATGTTCAAGTCCTGTGTCCTTTTGGAGATGCTCCAGACCGGGTTTCTGCTAGCGTTCTTTCTGTGTGTTTTCACACAAAGGCAATAGGATGAAAATTAGGAGAAAGAAATCTTTGCAATGAGGTACTCTGAGAAGCAGAGGGTTTTTCAGACTCGTTCTTGCCTCAGTAGATGAGGTCTTTGTGCTTGTCAGACATGGGGCTGCGGCGTTCATTTGCTTTGGTGTGTTGTGTGCCGTGTCTGTCCCACTGATCAGCCTTTCTTTCCTGACCAGTGCCAAGTTGTTTTGAGGCTCACTGCAAGATCTGGTACTGTTAGACCTTTTTCCTTCTTCTTCTGGGTTTGTGTGTTGTACGTCCCAGTGGATCACCATAAAAGCTGTGACTTTCCCCAGGATTCCCATCACTCCTCCATGCAGTTCTTTTTTTAGGTTTTAATGAAATGTGGGCTGCGCTGCTGCCTCCTGTTCCACCGTGTTGGCTGATCCTATCCAACCTCTTCATGTGGGTGTTACAGGAGAGATCTCTTCTTCCCTTTTTTATTCTTGCTTTTATCTCTTTCCCTTCTACCTTTGTCCAGATAACTCACAAATCTCTATCTCCACTCTCCCCCACGTCTTTTTAACTCCAGAGTAACTGGCCCCCACATTCAGCATTTACAGAAAGCCACCTGTTCTTTGTTCTGACTTCGCTATTTGATACCAATTATTATTATAATTTTTATATATAATATAACTTTTTTTATATTATAAAAAGTTAAATTATAACTTTAGATAGTGCTCTAAGTTTAGAAGCACATTTGTGTGTCCCTTATATCATTTGATCCTCACATCAGACCATTCTATCTCTTTTACTGATGAGGGATCCGATTCATTGACTTGCCCAGGTCACACAACTAGCGATGGTTAAAAGTGGGATCCATCTCCTCGTGTCTCCTAATTACACATCTAACCACATTTTCCCTGCAGCCCAGTGCTTCTTGGTGCCTTTGGCACTGCCGCTTACTCATTCTACCGTCATCATTGACTCTGCTATCTCTTGTAGCCAAATGCCAATACTTAGCTGACTCCACCTCCCTACCTCCAGTGTGTGTTTTCTTTTCACAAGGCCCTATGAGGCTGCCTCTTATGACTAAGACGTATGCAGTGTCCAGGTGGCATAGGGGAAGAAATGCTACATTTGGAGTCAGGACAGAGCTGGGGTTGACCCCTGCTTCTGACACTGGGTGGCTTGGTGACCGCCTCTCCTCATGTTCAGTGAGATGTTGGTCAGGAGCCCTGTCTTGCCTACCTGAGAGAGCTTTTGTGTAGCTCCAGTGAAATGTGTGCTCAGTCCTTTGTGAACCACGATGCAGATAATCGCCACGAGAATGATGATGTAAGCATCCACAGCGCCCGCCCGTGTCTTTGGTGGACTTCACCTTGTAGCTGTAATGCACTGAAGGGCACTCTAATTTTCCACGCAGAATTAGTGCAATTTCCTAAGTCTCTGCCCTCCTCTGAGGGGATGGCTTAGGCCTAGAAGAACCTTGGACCCCTCTGTATTTTATCCTGTTGGTATCTACAGAAGCATCATCCAGGATGGTCACTGCCTTTGCTTTCAACTCCAACATCTGAACAGCCCAGAAGAGTGCTTGCAGACCTCTTTTGAACATGATCTTCCACAAACTTGAAGAAAGAAAAAAGGAGAACTCTAGCTGTAAAAAGTTTAAAGCCCAAAGACCATGTAAATAATACTGTGTTCTGCCTGGAGACCATGGTTTTGGGAGTAAATCGTTCCTCAGCATACTGTAGAAGCACCGTGCTTAGCATTGAGTCCTTACTGAGAAAAGACAACAAGGCCCATTTTCCCGTGAAAAGTGAATAAGCAGTAAGGATTAAAATATATTCTTTGGACAGCTAGGATAAAACAGTATAGGTAAACTTAATTTAGCCCATTTGAAAATGGGCCAGTAGGTTGCACAGTGGTTAGAACAGTGGGCTTGGAATCAGCAAGACTCATCTCCCTGAGTTCAAATCTGGCCTCAGATACTTACTAGCTGTGTGACCCTGGGCAAATCACTTCACTCTGTTTGACTCAGCTTCCTCATCTGTAAAATGAGCTGGAAAGGAAGTGGAAGCCCTCTCTAGTGTCTTTGCCAAGGACACCCCCAGTGGATTGTGGAGAGTCAGACACAACTCAGCCACAACAACAAGAAAGATCTCCTACCCTGAAGTTTGTGTGCCTGTCGCAGAATGGATTGGTGACTTAAAACGTGAAGGGACAAAAAAGAGCTCGTGGATCTTTCAGGAGGATAGTGTCTAAGCTGATAGACTATTCCTGCTGATCTGTAGGAATGTTACCTTCAAATAATGGATCTGACTATTTGAGCAGAATGATCAGCTCACTTAGGAGCATCCCCTTTTTGTGACGTTCATCACTTGCATGAGGAGTTCAGCAGCGTTTTATAGAGAAACTAATAACTCTTGTTTTGTATTTTCTCTTTTCAGCAGCAAAACCGGTCGTGGTCAGTGCAGCCCCTGTTCGGATGTCGGTTCCGATTGTTCCAGCACAAACTGTCAAACAAGTGTGTATCATGTGATTGTTTTTCTCACCTAAAATGTTGCCACAGTGTTATACCTGCATCTCGAATTGCTAGTTCAAGAATGAGTCACTTTGGCACATACCTTCTAACATTGGGCGAATTATTTAACCTGTGTGCCTTAGTTTTCTCATATGTAGCATGAGATGGTTGGGATGGGTCAAGTAATGAAGCTGACCTCAGAGTTTGCTTCTGACTTTGTATCTGTGATGCTGCGGTCAATAACTGCCCCCCAAATGCTCACTGACTTGAAGAGTAGTTTTTCAAAATTTGCTAGACCTAATGTGCTTTTCTTCTTCTTTTCAGGTTGTTCCCAAGCCAATCAGTACAAGCTCACAGATAGTTACAACTAGCCAGCCCCAACAGCGGCTTATTATGCCAGCCACACCACTGCCACAGATTCAGCCGAACCTCACCAACCTCCCCCCAGGGACTGTTCTCGCACCAGCGCCTGGGACAGGCAATGTGGGATATGCCGTCCTTCCAGCCCAGTATGTCACTCAGGTATGCTGCAGAGATTCAGCCGTTTTCATCCTTGGATGGATCCGGGATCATAGCAGGGAGGATGTTCCCTCCAATACTACAAATTGAAACTCACCCCCATCCTTTCCTCTTGCACAATTCTTGCCCATTTCAGCCCATAAATGTTGGGATACTTCATATGCTCAGGGTCTTTTATACATGTCTTGCCATGACATGAATACCAGTGGAACATGTGGACTGCCCACCAGTCATCTGTCCCTCTCACTGCATGACTGACCTGATCTTCTTTTCCATCACCCATCTTTCTCCCATTTAGCACCTTCCATCCACACACAACTACCACTGGAGTTCAGTCCCTCCCCATTACTTGTCACGTGATCTCCCCAGCTCAGATCTCTCCTGGCTCCCACATACTGATGCCTATGCATTGTTCACCAAGCAGAGATCTGACCATGCCGCTTCCCTAACTTAGCCAACTTCAGCCGCGTCCTTTTGCCTCTCAAATCAAGCATCATCTCGCCTGTTTGGCTGTCAAAGCCCTTTACAACCGCCATTTCCCATCTCTGGGCCTTTGCACTGGCCATTTCCCATGCCTGGAATGCCCTCACTCTTTATCTGGACTTTACAGAGTCCCTCTCTTCCTCTGTATGAAACCCTGCTCGCTAGTGTCCTCCCTCCTGAATTCTCTTACAATTATCTACCTTGTCTACATTTCTATTCATTCACTTTATATTTAAGCTGGACCTGATTTTACATGTGCTCTTCCCCAAATTAGAACTTAAGCTCATTGCTGGTAGGAATTGTTTCAGCCTTTGTACCTCTGTGTCCAGCCCCTAATATAGATCTTGGCACATAGCAAGTACTTAAATCAATGTTACTGGTTGATTTTTCTTTTTTTTAACCCTTGTTCAACATGGTGCCTGGTTTCGAAGATGAGGTGGACAGGGAGGTACTTAATAAGTAACTGACCCATTGACTGGAAGGGTGTGAGGGCTTTAACTGTCTAGTCTTGTGGAAGGTCTGCTTTGGGAAACCACCATCAAACATGTTGTACTTATTTTAACTTTAAACTTATCACATGTAAAGACAGCAGAGGCTAGTAGATAAAAGGCTGGCCTCCTAAATTCAGTGACCTGAGTTCAAGTTCTACCTGTGGGACCTGAGGCAGGTTACTCCCCAATCTGTGTCCTCCTCTCCCCTCCATTCCCTTCAGTGGAGCTTGATGAGGAACAGTAAAGTCAACCAAACTTTCAGTTTTTGAGACAGGGGCAGGGATGGGACCTGTGATTTCACTGACACAGGGAACTCCCAGGTAAAGAAATTCTTTCTGACAAATGCTATTGGCATCTTCTCTGTAATGGGCTTTGAGAGAGTTGCAAAGGACACTGAGTACTTAGGTGTCTTGCCTAGGGTCATGCAGCCAGGCGAAATCAAACAGGAGGATCTCAAACCCAGCTTGAAGGGCCAACTCTGTATCTATTATTCCAGGTTGCCCCCCTTTTAATTATGTAGGAATTATAATGAATATAAATATAATTAACTCACAAGTTATAATTAGGACATCCAAGAAGCTTCGATGGACAGAAGGCAGAGGAAGAGGTGTCCAGCAGTGCTGACCTTCATGGCAGCATACCATGATACTTAGACCATTGGGCTGGTAGTCAAGTGCCCTAGGCCTTAGGTGAGCTGGGCTCTTTGCCAGCTGAGAGCCTCTGCTGATTCCTGTAAGACAAGGATAACAGGGACTGCTGGGCCTCGACCACCGAGCAATTATATGGGAAATGCAGTTTTGCCTACTGAAACTTGACACACACAGACCGGAGTCAGATAGTCAGAGGTCCAGAGTATGTGGATGTAATTTGAAAGCAATGAGGCATCCTAAAAATTTAAATTTGTGGGTTTAATTATTATTAATATTAAAGAAGGAAATTTCTGGAATTTTAGAGGACTCTAGAAATAAGGTAAAAGAAAGAAAGGAGAATTTGATAGGAAAACGTAGTTTCCTTTGCTCAGTTATATCTGGTGTCTGGAGGCCAATTCATGAACTTATCACATATCTAGCAGAATCTCTGCATTCCTGGCAGCTAAATAAAGTGCTGCTCATGTTTCCTACCTTATGATTCTCAGATAAAATCTAAGATGTAGATGACATTCGTAAGAGGAACTCCGGAGATTTTTACAGCCCAAACATCATGAAACCTTCCAATTGTATGCGTTTATATACATGCAGTTATATGCACATTATATTAGATACATGCTTTCTGAGCTGATGAGTGCCTTTGATTGGCTCAGGGCTGTAATGAAGCTAGAGAGTGTCGTGGACAAAAGCTGCCGTCCTAAACCCCAGCTAGCTGTTTTTAAAGTGCACATCCTTAATTAGCAGAAGAACTAGGGAAGAGCGTGTTGGTTAGTTAATGTCTATCGTCTCTGTTTGCCTGGGATGTAGGAAGCCCTAATAAATGCTTGTTGACTGACTGATAGAACCAATTCCAAGCATATACCCTATTGACTAGGCACAAGGAACATCATTGTACAGGGACTCTTAGTTTGAGTTTGTCACCTTTTTTCTTGATTTTCCCCCCAAGATAATGTCAGCTCCTAATTACCTAGTTTATAATAGACATTTCTATAAGTTAAAACACTAATTAATTTTGCTTAACTTTTCTGCACAAAGTTATATATACTGTTACTATATCTTTAAGAGGCTTTGAAATTTCTGTGCAACTTCCCTTCCTGATGGAGTTAGAGTTTTGAGTTTTAACTTTCATCTATGGGGAATCCAGGAGGAGAGGCAGAATTTTGACCACTACTTGTAAAGAGGTTGGGTTTTAATTTTCTTGTCAGGTGATTGAGTTTTACCTATATCTGTAAAGAAAATCTTCTGCTTTCATGGCTCGACAAAAATTATGGGAGAATACATAGAAAGATATTGTTAAATAACATTTAATAAACTGGGGTGTCTTCTCAGAGCTAACTGATTAATTAATGAGAAAGAAGCCACAATGTAATAATCAATAAAAAATTTCCAAACACAGCCCAAGATTAGAAGTATCAAACTCATGTGCAGCTGAGGCAATTTAAAATGCCCTTGGGAAATGTTTGACAACATAGATCAGAACACAACATGATATTAATCTGGGGCTTCTAGGTTGATGCGAGGCCCGCAGGGCTCCATTCCTCTTTGTCCCATGTGACTTTAGAACTCAACATGGTGAGTATGGACATGGCAGTGAGTCAAGTAACAGGCTGAGTGGTGAACGCCTGAGGATGTGTACATTAAAAGTCTTGCCCCACTCGGAAAGGTGATTTTGATTCTAAGAAAGAAATCTGTAGCACATCCTTTTAAGACATGAATAAGATTGGGAGCAAAGTGTCAACACCAGCTAAAGTTAGAAGTCACCCAGGAGGAGAGGGTGGCTTAGAAAGGTCGAGATGGATGAGGGCTGAGAAAAGACCATTGGTTTTGGATCACTGATCACTTTGGAGAGAGACATTTTACACGAGTCATGAAGTGAAAAGCCAGATTACAAAGGTTTGAGGAGGAAGACAGGAGGAGAGGAAGTGGAAACAATGAATATAGACAGCTTTTTCAAAGAGTTCAGATGAGAAGGGGAAGGGAGATACTCTTCGGTTTAGTGAAGGTTTTTTTTAAGGATGGGGAAGCCTTGGACATGTTGGAAGGCTCCAGGGAAGAGACAAGGATAGATTGAAGACTCAAGAGGGGATTGGGGGATGAGTTGAGGATCTGCTGAAGATGGAATCAAGTTCACATGAAGAGGGTTTGTCCTTGACAAGGAGAGGCAGCTCTTTGTCAGAGACTGGGGGAAAGGAAGAGTAGGAGATGGCCAAGGACTTTGGAGAGGAAGCTGTATCAGTGATTTTTTTTTTCCCATCAAAATAAGAGGCAAAGTTCACACCTGAGAGAGAGAGAGAGAGAGAGAGAGAGAGAGAGAGAGAGAGAGAGGAGAGAGAGAGAGAGAGAGAGAGAGAGAGAGAGAGAGAGAGAGGAGAGGAGACAGGGAAGTGTGAAAGGCTTGAGGGTGTAAGGGAAGGTGTGGAAAAGCTTTTGTGAAGAGTGAGATAGAAAATCAGTCAGTAAGGATGGATTTGCTGCAGTGAGGGCCACTGAAGTCTAGAACAGTGTGAATGTGTCGTGTACCCAGTGAATATAGTTGCCAGATTTCATCCAGCTGTGTTCTGTGGCCTGTAGATGTGAGTAGAGGAGCCAGCAGTGGGAAAACACTCACCTTCATTTTTGTCTGACACTAATATTTTTTAAAAATGTATGTAGACACTCATTAATTGTACAGTTTATCTAATGTGTGAAATTGTCAAACAAAGCCTTGCACCAATCCCTCATCTTAGCACTGCTGCAGCCCAGGTTCTCAAAGACATTCTCCAGGGGATACAAGTTCTGTCCTGCTGGAGAGTCTTTGAGATATGTTCCCAACAGGGGACTGTCCTTTGCCAAGGACTGCCTGGCCTAAGGGGGAGGGGCTCCTACTCAGCAGGTGGGCCACTGGTGTCGGGTATCCTTTGGCCATAGTTACCTGTGAATGAGAATAAAGCTCCCAACTTTTCCTTATCCTTTGTAGCCCTTCCCATTTCTGCAGTGACAGTGGCTGGACCATAGTAAAGAGAGCAGAGGTCCCGGAATCGCGCAGCCATGGCGCCTTTTATAACCATTAACTGTTGTTGCTGTAAATGTGACCGTTGAGTGGACACAGCTGGAGAAACTGAGTCATATCAGACAACATTCTTACCATAAATAAAATCTGAAGACTGAGAAAAAATGCCGCTAAATGCAAGGGTGGCTCACAGGTTCTGTTTGGTCATGGAAATAAAGTAGTCAGCAGGTTCCGTGTCTCCGAAGGCAACAAGAAATATCCTTACGTTAATCATTTATGAAAAGATCACCGTGAAAAAGAAGTACAGCTTTATGAACCGGCGTGTGGTACGGAGGATGATAAGGCAGAGAAATTCTGGGTGGAACCGCACAAGACCTTCCAAACTAAATCAACATTTCAAAAAGATTTGGTCGTTTCATTGCAAATGTGGGCATAGATGAAGACATTGAAAAATATGTGTCAGGGGCGTGGAAGGAGAGATCAAAGACGAGGAGCCTCCCTTGAGGCCTCACATCTAAGCACCCTGAATACTTTGAGGAATAATCACAAAGTTCCAGACTTGGCAGGCACTGAATAGCATTGGGGGACAAGAAGAAACCGTATACTCTGATGAAGAGGAGCTGATTGCTTACTGGGAAATCATCCTTGGAACAGCTTACGCAGTGAGACGGGTCAGCTTTCTCCCTTGGTTCAGGAGCTCCTTGAGGGCAAGGATTGTCTAATGCCTCCTTTTGTGGCCTCGTTGCTTAGCTCAGTGCTAACTGAATTTGTGAGAGCAGAGCTAAAAATTAAATAGAGGTAGAAGAAAATTCAAATGAGACAAAGGTGGTACACATTTAGAGCAATTCCAACCTGACATAATTATGCAAGTTTTGATGGAAAATATTGGATGTGAATGGGCATTACTAATTGGAAACATTTCATGGAGAAAGTCGGTGACCGTCCTAGTCATTGGAAGCACATTTCGTGAGAGTCTGCACCTAAAGAATCTTTTTAAAGGCAAAGTTTAACCAGCTCCTCAGTTATAAAGGGTATTTTTAGTCACACAGAAAATTAAAAATTAAACTTAATTGGGGGGGTAATTAACTAAACTTTACATAAACAGCATGAGACACAAATTAACCAAATTAACCAGTTAATTTTGGGGAGACTGGGGAGCACTAATACAACCAAGATTAGAAGAAAATCAGGAAGCTCGTAAGCAATTTTACAACCAGTGTCTCTGATAAAGGCCTCATTTCTCAACTACATAAATTTGACTTGAGTCAAATTGATTAGAATACAAGTCATTCCCCAGTGGATAAATGGTCAAATTATATGGATGGGCAGTTTTCCTGTGAAGAAATCAAAGCTATCTATAAGCAAATGAAAACATGCTTTAAATCACTATTGATTAAAGGAACCTGTGACCCCAAGGTTCCCCACCCCTGGCTTTAGAGAAATGCACATTAACGAGCGCCACACGTGAATGGATCACCAGAGTTTAAAAATCATGTTTGTCCAAAACAACAAACACCACTCAATGGATTTACTTAGTAAACACATAGAGCAACCAAAGGCAACGTTCTTTAGCCGTATAAGTTGTTTATAAAATCTTTTAGAGAAGGAAGGTGGGGGAGATGGTAAATATTGGCACATAGAACAGTATTAAACGTTATATAAAACAGTATTGAAGCATTGAACAGTAAAACTCATTTGAAGAAAGCTTGTCAAGAGACTCTTTTAAGCAAAGATTCCCTGAGGGCTTCCAGTATTAAAGGTGGAAGGAAAACAACAAACACACAAAAGATGTAGAGTGATTTGTAAGGATTTTTATAACAAACTTTAAAAAAACCCACAGGGGATGGTGAAGACACCTCACTTGTACTGTTAACACACCCGCCCTTAACGTGCTTATAGAAGAGGCAGACATGGCCTTGAAAAGAACAAGGATAGGAAAAGTAGGTGTGCTTGACACCTCTACCCAGAGGAGGGCCCTCCCGAGGGAGCTCTCTGTTTTCCAGTAGCAGCCCTTTCCATAAGAACCTCATGCCTCCCCCATATAAACTGGTTACCTGAAATCTCATCACCACGCAGATTGACTCGGATTTGATGCTCAGCAAATTCTCAACTTCCTCTGTTGCCTCTCCTCAGATTGGAGGTCTGGAGGGTGGAGCAGTAAAGTCCTCCCAGAGCCTTCCTTTACACAGGACTCCGAAGGCTCACAACTTTACAGGAAACTCCATTTTCCATCCCCAGCTCTTCTCAAGCACAGTCTAGTGGCTGGCATGTAGTAGGTGCTTAATGTTTATGGAAATGAATTGCATTGAATTGGCGGCAGCAAAGGTATGAGGTCCTTGAAGGATTGATTCTCCAAAATATGTAAAGAAGAGAAAGATACTAAAGGTGACCAAGAGAACTAGCCTCTAGATAGTTATCCCTTTCCCATTGCAACACTCCACATCCGTCATGGATGGGCATGAGAAACTAAATGAGAGTTTGGGGGGGGGAGTTTGGTAGAAGCTGCTTAGAAACTCAGAAATGCACAAAATATTTGTATGGTATGGTATAATATCAACATGTCTTATCTTTTAATACCATAATAATCCAGACTTCTTCTCTGGTATGAAGGGAGGGCCAGAATTTTTAAGTGGACTTTCTGCATTGTGGGGGATGTTGCACACTTAACCTCCATGATGTGGAAGGGATAATTGTTTCTGTTTTCCAATCCGTGTGAAATTTTAATGAATGTAATCTCTACATTCATGAGACGTGTTCCTGGCGAAGGTATAAGCAGTGTTCCCTAGAAGCGCGCCTCCCTACTGTCACACAGCTCACTGAGAGAGACCATGCCAGATCCTGTTATGTTGTTTATTGGTTGTAGAAAAGCGTCACACTGGGGACAGCAGAACGCTGCCGTCAGGGCTCACAAACAAGCACACACTGACATCACAGCCCACGCCTGCGTTATAGGGACTTGAAATTGAAGATAAAATAACAGCTGCGTTAAACCCTCTGATCATTAATATTAGGTGAGGCATCGAACAGGGAGGTATACTTAGCAAAGGTGTTTGACCTGTCCTGGAAGAGACCCAGCGTAGTGTCCAAGCTGGAAAGAGATCCTCTATGGACGATGCTTTTCAGATGGCTCTGGTGACATTAACCATTTCCTGGTTGAAGTCCCTCACCATTTAGAAGAGTTAACCTGAAGGGGATGAAGAATGTCTATTGTCCAGAAAATTGGATAGATACCACACAGATCTTGTGTCTGTACATTTCTTGGATGAATGAATGTTGCTAATAAACAATCACTTGGGCCCAGGATATTGCAGAGTTTCTCTAATGACCCCGGATTTCTTCCTAATACATTAGGACTTATTCTTTTATGATCATTATTTTTCTAGAGTTATTCTGTCACTGCAAGATGTGTAACACTAAAGTCTCCAGTGAAGTAAAAATGAGTATCAAGCCAAGAGCAAAGAAAGGCATATATATATATATATATATGAGAAGCTGAAGAAAAGATCTAAGAAACATACGTGTGAAAAGGATGGGCTGGTCATTTGGTGCTTTTGCCCCTTTGGTATCTTGTGATGTCAAAAGAAATTGGGGCAGTTCTCCAGCTTGTTGTGTGCCTGGAGACCCCCTGACAAACTGGTGGGAGTCCGGGGAAGGGCAAGAATTGCACTGAGTGGGTTGCAGTCTGCATCACTGGAGGGAAATATCATGGAGATATATATCCCAGAGATCAGGAATCCACTTGAGTATTTAACATTCTTTTTTTTTTTTTTTTTGCTTTTTGGAGGGGGAAGGCAGGGCAATTGGGGTTAAGTGACTTACCCAAGGTCACATGGCTAGTTTTGTGTTAAGTGTCTGAGGCTGGATTTGAACTCAGGTCCTCCTGATTCCAGGGCCGGTGCTCTATTCATTGCACCACCTAGCTGCCCCTAACATTCTTCTTAACTAATTCATTGTCCCTTCTTGTGAGTTTGACAAAACCTCCTTATTTTGTCTTGCTAGCTACAGCAATCTTCATATGTGTCTATAGCAAGCAACACTGGTTTTACTGGGACTTCCAGTATACAGACCCAGGCAAGACTTCCATTCAATGGGTGAGTATATGGAAAAGAATTTTTCCTATTATATTCCTAATATATATTCGCCTATTTTTAGGTGAAATTTGTATCTATTTAATACAGCAACTGAGGCATCAAGATATTTCTTAATTGAGGTGGTCTACAAACATTGGATAGGCACTTACCACGTGGCAGGTGCCATGATAAGTCCTGGGGTTACAAAGAAAGGCAAAAGAGTGTGTGTGTGTGATCTAAAATGTCTATATCACATAATGTGGGAAAACTACACATTTTAGACCCATTGTTTGTTAGGTCATTGCAGGCCCGCACAGCTTACAACCCCCCAAAGGATTTTGGGTGGCTCACGAAAAATGTAGAGGAAAACATCCTCTACAACTACAGGTTGTGTGGCCTCAGTTACTGTATCACTAGTTAGGTTAGGATTTGTCCAGGCTAACTTGGATATACTTCCTCTATGGTAATTTTACTGTTTCCTACAAGAGATAAAAATTTTTTAAGTCATAACATCTAACTTTTCTAAATTCTTGTCATGCACATCTTTTTCCCTATACCCCTATGATATACTTAACAGTTCCACATGCCCTTTCAGTTAGTAGGATTTCCCAATACGCCATCAAAAAAGAGGAGCACCTCTTTATGTGATCCAAATCCCCTTGGAATATTTCCTCTTTGGAGGAAAGTTTCCATGATGCTAAATTTGATTTCTTTCCTTTGGCTAGTCTCTGGAACTCTTTTTCTTTGGGTTCTTCATTTTCATACTGAGCTTTTCCCCATGTTAAAGAACATCCAGAGACACTAAGGACCTCCTTTTCTCAAGGACTGTCTTTAAAGTCCAGTAAAATTGAAAAATAGGACAACCCTACCTCTAACATAAGAGTTAAGTTAAAAATTACTAATCACAGAATAGAAAATGCGACATCTGGGTCTGTCCACATTTTTTCTTTTTTTAAATTCTGAATATTTATTTATTTACTTTTTGTTTATAACATTCAGTTCCACAATCCCTTGAGTTTCAGATTTTCTCCCCCTCCTCATGGTAGCATGCAATCAAATATAGGTTCTGCAGATACCTTCACAATAAACATTAGTCACGTTGTAAAGATGGATTGTAACTGATGGAATTGTCCACGTTTCTTGAAAGAGAGTGCTCTTCTGAGCTCTGGATTTTGCCTTTTCGCTAATTATATACAGTTTAGTCAGTACTGTATCCTACAGAATTCTTAAAATCATTAGGCCTTAATTTAGTTATGTAAAAAAAAAGAATCAAAAAACACCAGTGTTTAAAGATTGTTTTGCCAGGGTTGCCTAGAGTCACAGATTGATAATCACGTGATAAACCAAATGCTTTTTCTTCATCAGATTGTCTTATTAGATCGGTTAAGTGATATACACACACAGAAATATACGTCAGTGATATTTGATATTTGTTGTTGTTGTGGGCACTCTCTTTGCAATTTAGTTGGGGGTTTTTGAGAGTTGTTGAGGAAAGGTTATTTTCCTTTTGCCAAACTGGCCTCAGTGAGCTTAGTTTTACTGTTCCTTGTACAGCAGATACGCATGTAGGCCTTCCCTCATCCCTTTCCGTCTTAGAAGGATTGCCTGTAGTAACTCTGGGCAGTAACCGTAACAAACCCTTTACCATTTCTTGTTTAGGATAATCTCATCAGAGTCTGCAAATCGGCCCAGAAAGCCCTGCAACTGTACGAAGTCGCTCTGTTTGAAATTGTAAGTGTGCGTATATTTAAATTTGGGGATAGGGTTGAAGAGGTGAATTGGGAAGTCAGTATTTTTCATTTGAAACAACCAGTAAAGTTTCCTAAAAATAGCGTTAACTTACAATTCTTGCTTACAGATCTTCTAACAAATGATTTTTAATGACTTTGTCATATAAATGTATGCCTTCCCTCTTAAGCGTGCTGATGGTGTTGGTGGTTTTTCCGAGTGATTTTCACATCACTAAAATTTGTGATTACAATAATATTAACGACTAACATTGACGTAGTGCATAATCTCATTTGGTTCTAAGAACAGCCTGTGGAGGACTCCCATCTTCCTTCTACAGATGAAGAAACTGATGTTAAGCCAGTTAAGTGACTGGCCCCTTTCCACACAGCCAGCACGTAGCAGCTGCAGGGTTCCTGACTCTTGGTCCAAAGCTCTGTTTCCTATTCTGTGCTGCTTCCCAATTACTTGGTACCAGATGGCTAAAGGAATTGCTTTCCTTAGCGTACAGGAAGAATCCATGCAGCAATCGTGTGTGTAGCTCAGTGCCCTAAGTTTGATTAATTTTTCCCACAATGGTTTCTCAGCAGTTCCCTATGGTGGGTTAATCTGATCGTATACTATATGCCTGGTATGTCTTTTGTGCTTCTCCCCCCTCTTAGTGAGACAACCTTTCTCTGCAGCAGTAGCTCTTAGAAACATGCAGATGCTGGCAAGCCTAGGAAGTACTTTTACAAAACTTCATTCAGGTCACTGTGACCACTTATAATGAAAATTTCCAGAAGCAGCAGAAAGTGGTACCAGGCCCACTTGGAAGTCATTTCTCCGAGAAGCTGGCTTACAGGGGATCTCTCTTCTGCACTCTTTTTTACTATTTTCTCAAGTGAGATAATGTGACAGGAGACTTACCAAGAGAAGAGATGAAAAGAGCCTGCTTGAAGGGCCGGGGAGATCCCTTTTTTGATCTGATAGTACCAGTGGCAGAGGCTACTTGCTCTAGGAGCCTGGGGGCTTCTGGGAAGGTGACAGGTTCTGTCTTGTGCTGAAGTTGGAAGGATTGAAGTCTGACTCGCTTCTGGCTCTTGATGGAAGCTAGCCGATCGTGCACAAGCAGGCATTGAGCTCAGAGAGCACCCCCAGACTTGCTCTTAGGCTAGGCTGCCCAGATGGCCTTGTGGTGTGAGCACTTGGCTGAACTAAGTTACTAGGTCAGAATTCTGTCAGCCTTGAAGGCTCAGTGACTTTTGCAGTTGGAGCATGCGGTAAGTGCCTGATTAAAGCTAATTCATTAACCAGCAGCTGTAAATATTTTTCATAAAATGGCTAGTTTATATCTGATTAAATTAATTCCAGTGTCATCGAGTTCCAGCCAATTCATGGGCTGTGTTTTGTTTCCCCCTTTTCAGATACTGTGATTGCTTTGCCAACGGTGAGTTCTGCAACAGCTGCAACTGCAATAATTGTTTCAACAACCTGGAACATGAAAACGAAAGGCAGAAAGCAATCAAGGTGACCGTCTCTCTATCTCACTAACGCTCCGAAACAGCCGATTCTGTGTTTGATAATGGAGGCCCTTCGCCTGTAACCGACAGAAACCACGAGTGTGTCAGCAAAGAGTAACTGGAGATGTCTGCATGTAGAACAGTCGCTCTGACTAAGTCCCTAAGTTACACCGCAGCTCTGAGGTTCAGAATCTTACTAGAAGACGAGCTTCAGGGGGTGTGATGTGGGAGCTTTACTTAAGGGTTTTTGAAACCACTGCTACTGCAGTATATTTTAAAATGAATTTTTATCGACACGCTTATTTTTCCATCGTATGTCCTAGTTTGTCCCTTCCTTTTCCCCTCCCAAAGAACTATCCATCATACAAGGGTGGGGAACCTGCGGCCTCAAGGCCACCTGTTGCCCTCTAGGTCCTCAAGTGTGGCCCTTTAACTGAATCCAAACTTCACAGAACAAATCTCCTTAATAAAAGAATTTGTTTGTAAAACTTGGAGCAGATCAAAAGACTGCACCCAAGGACCTACAGGGTCATGTGTGGCCTTGAGGTCACAGGTTCCCCGCCCCTACCTTATAATAAAGAATACAAAAGAAGGAAGAAATATTTCCTAAATTAATTAATACATTGTCAAAGTCCAGTGTTGCATTCTGTGTTCCACATGGTCCTCTCACCTCTGCATCATCCAAGTAGAAGGGAACGCCTTTTCGTATCTATTCTTTGGGGCCAAACACAGTCACTGTCATCTGATCAAAGTCGATTTGGGTTGTTTCAGTATTGTTCTTTCTTTGTTGTTAGTACTGGGTTTATTGTTTTCCTGGTTCTGCTTTCTTCTCTTTGAATCAGTTCACATAAATCTTCCCAAAGCCTCTCTATTCATCACATTCACTATTTCTTACAGCATAATTAATGTTCCATTATATTCCTCTGTGTGTGTGTGTGTGTGTAGCAGTTCCCCGATTGATAAGCATCTACTTTGTCTCTCACACTATGCTGCTACAAGAAGTGCTGTCTTAGATGTCACACAAGTGTACAGAGCCTTCCTTTTTGTCCCTCATCCTCTTGGGATGTGTGCCTTTCAGTGGAATCTCTGAGACAAAACGTTATGGACCTTTTAGTCACTTTCCTGGAACATTTCCCTGTTGCTTCCCAGAGTGGTTGGACTAATCATCCCCAACTCCATAAACAAATGACCAGTGTGATTCTCAGTTTGGTAATGCTTGTTGTTCTCTTTTGATAGGCATGCCTTGACAGAAATCCTGAAGCATTTAAACCCAAGATAGGGAAAGGAAAGGAGGGGGAGTCTGATCGCCGTCACAGCAAAGGCTGTAACTGTAAACGGTCAGGATGTCTTAAAAATTACTGTGAATGCTACGAGGTAAGCGTACCATCCTTTTCTGTAGATTGTTTTAAAGTAAGCACAGTTTTCAAAATCTGCTTATATGTTGTAGGAAAAATTTTAGCTGAAATTTAATCTTTTTATTTTGGACAGTAGAATGTATTTTGGTCTCTTAAGCAACTAATTAACATCTGTGTCTATAATATAATAGCATTCCAGATACTTTGAGCACTACATCCAAAGTTTGCTCAGCACCGCTTGGGCTTGGAACAGCGACATTTCATGCTTACCTGATTCAGTCATTCAAGTTTGTTAGCAAGACCTTAAGATGAGATCGAGCCTTGAGTTTGCAGAG
>CM053592.1:14854802-14877818 GCA_028646515.1 Pseudochirops corinnae
TCCCCTCCCTTCCCCCCCCCCCCCCCATGGTGGCGTGCAATCATGTATAGGATCTGCAAATACTTTCACATTGTACAATAGTTTGGTCATATACAAGGGTTGTAACCAATGAGTGATCACTGGGAAAAGAAAAAGAAAAAGAAAAAAGCAAAACCAGACATGAAAGAGAATGATATCGTGTTTTGCTTCAGTCTCCATTTAGACTATAGTCTTTCTATATCTTTCTCTGAGTGTAGATATCTCCTTCCATCCTGAGGCTTGTAGAGTTGTCTTTAGCTGTGCATTGTTGAGGATAGTCCAGTTTACCAAGGCTGGTCATCATATGTACGATGTGTCTGTGATTGTGTACAAGTTTTTCCTGGTTCTGCTAGGAAGGGAAATTTTAAAGGGCTAGCCAATATTTACTGCAATGTCATCTTTTTCCATAGGTCCCAACATGTGGGCCAGAGTTGTTTCAGGTGGCCCAGGAATCCCCATGCAGTTCTGTAAATGAGCAGATATGACTTTTATAGACTGAAGTCCACAATTATATATAAAACTGTATATATATATATACATACACATATGTGTGTGTGAGTGTGTATCAATTATTGTCATTAGTACAGGTGGAGGAGCATCATGATAGCAAGGGGAGAGCTTGGAGCCATGAGGACCTAGATTCGAATCGTACCTTTGCACTCTTCTACTTAACCTCTGTGGGACAGTTTCCTCATCTGTAGAATGGAAATGCTATAATTGCATCTCCCTCACGGAGTTGTTCAGGCACCTGCTGTTACTGTTGTTAGCTGAATTCTCTCTTCTTTTTTAATGGGGTTCAGCTAGAAACAGTCCAGTGAAAAGTCACTAACCGGCTCTTATTCGTTACCTTTAATGTTCTTCGGATTCCTGCCCATGTGGGTGAAATAACTATCTTTTGTAATTGAGTAAGTGTGGAGAATCAGAATAGTCTTCTGCAAATTCTCTGAAGGCGTGTTGAGCATAACTCACAAAGCCGACTGGAAAACGGCAAACACGTGGCCCTCATCTTGTTTCCACGTGCTGTTACTCCTTCCATTAGTATCTCTTTGGAAAAGTTTTCATTCTCCCTCCAGGAGAGCTTATTTGTGGAATTCTGGAGGATATTCTGGACTTTGTAGAGACTCGTCTGTAAGTTTATGAAGCAAAATGAGCTTCTGGCTGGTAATTCTAGTCACTTCATCCTCTCTTTGCAGGTATCTGGTAAATAACTAAAATTTTACAGCCTACAGTGATAGGTTACATGACTTGTACCACCTTGTTGCCTAATTGACCTCATTTGATAAGTCCGTTGTCCTTAAGGATATCCCTAAAGAATAGCTGTTCCATCGTTTTAGTGATTGTCAGAAAGTCCATTTTCATAAACAGATCTGGGTTGAGCAGCCGTTTCTTTGTCTGTGCATGGTTGCCTGAGTTGATGGGGATGTCGCCTTCTAATGCGCTTTCATTGTGCTCCCAGATCTCAGTGTTTCACGGGCTGTATCTGTCACAGATTATTTCTGGTACCGTCTGACAAGTCCAATGGTGTCTGCCTATTCCAGCCTCTGCTCTTGGCTCTGTTTGATACAAAAGCATTTCTCTGAAGTTATTTTTATTGTTGTTGACCTTCTTGAACATATTAATAAAAATATGGACAAATCCATTTAAAAAGCATTGAGGAATCCGTAGCTCTTCATCATTTTCTCAAGCACTGCATACGTTATCATCAGGTCCACAAATTTTCTTTTAAGGCTCCATAGCCCTCCGATGATCTCTTTATAGAATAAATCACATTCTTTTGGTTAACAGCTTCTCCCCAGGATAAATTGTTTAGCTGTTTAAATGAACAGAAATTCATCTGACATCTAAGCCATTCTGAAAGGGGACGGGGGTAGGCAGGTGTCAGTGAACAGAGGGATCTCCTACCTAAAAAGGTTGGTAGCCTCGGCACTGTTGAGTTGTTAGAGCAGAAACAGTGGTGATTTATGTTGTCCATTTCCCCTGAAAGGTTTCAGGCTTCCCTCAGGCCATCACCTTCCATGGGGATATGAGTTTTACCATGAGGCCTTCGGAATGGTAGTTGGACATTGTGTTGATCACAGTTTGTCTTCTGGTTCTGCTCATTTCACTTTGTGTCACTTCTCTGAAACTATCCCCTTTGTTTCTAATACCACAATAGTATTCCATCCCATTTATACATTATCAGTACAGCCATTCCCCAATGGGTGGGCATCCCCTTGGTTTCTAATTCTTTGCCACACAAAAGGAGCTGCTATAAATCTTTTTATGCATTCTTAGAGCTTGTTTTGGACTAAACCTTTCCTTAATCTTCCTTCTGATTCTCTCCACCCCCACCCCCTTTTCCTCTTTTCTTCCGTTTCCAGTTAAGTGAAATGAATGCCTGTATCCGACAGTGTGATACACTTTTCCTTCAGTTGTCCAGTTCAGAGAAGAGTGAAGTTCAAGTGTCAGTTGCCCCTCCACCCCTTGTTTGCATAGACTTCAACTTGTGTACTTCAGTTATGTGAGATGATTTTCCCCATATTTCCTCTTCCATTTTCTCTTTTCCATTCTTTTAAGATAATCAGAACAGGGGTGGCTAGGTGGTGCAGTGAATAGAGCACCGGCCTTGGAGTCAGGAGGGCCTGGCCTGAGTTCAAATCTGGCCTCGGACACTTAACGCTTACTAGCCGTGTGACCTTGGGCAAGTCACTTAACCACAATTGCCCTGCCCTCCCCCCTCCAAAAAGAAAAAAAAGATCATCAAAACATAACAGAACCACTCCTAGATCCTCTCTCAATTAGATACTCTTTATGACCATTTATAGGGTCACATGAGGGGACCTGTGTTTCAGCTGCCCTTATTAGAATATAATCAGTGTATCCTTGTTTAGCCCTTTACGATTGTTCCTTCATGTTTACCTTTTTATGTTTCTCTTGTAGGCTGTGTTTGCACATCAGAGTTTTCTTGCTGCTCTGGTCTTTTTATCAGGAATGCTTGGTAGACCCTTGTATTATTAAGGTCCATTTTTCCCTTGGTAGGACCTTGGTAGGATTCTATTAAGTTTTGCTGCTTAACTGATTCTTGTTTATAAGCCTACATCCCTTGCCTCTAGAATATGATATTCTGTACTCTCTTCTCCTTTATAGTGGTGGCTGCTCAATCATGTGTTGTGATCCTCACTGGGCTTCCTCTGTACTTGAATTCTTTCCTTCTGACTACTTACTGCATTCTTTTCCTTTGACCTGGAAGCTGTAGATTTTGGCTATTGGAAGGTCCTGGAAGTTTTCGTTTGTGGATTTCTTGCAGGAGGTGAATAGTAGATTCTTTGGATTTCCATTTTGCCCTCTACTTCTAGGAAATCAGAGCAGTTTTCTTTTATGATGTCTAGCCCCCATTTTTGGTTTTGTTTTGTTTTTTTGGTATGGCTTTCAGGTAGCCCAGTGATTCTCAAATGATCTCTTCATGACTTGTCTTCTAAATGATTTTAATTTTACTATGAGATACTTAATATTTTCTTTTATTTTTTTCAGTATTTTGACTTTGTTTTAACATTTCTTGTTGTCTCATGAAGTCATTATATCTTTTTTTGGTCCATTCTGATTTTTAAGGAGTTATTTTCTTCAGTAAGGTTTTCAGGGAGTTTGTGGCCTAGGCAAAGTTCTGTACCTCTTATGCTAAGTTGTTAATTCTATTTCCAGTTATTTCTTCCTCCAAGCTTACCTATTTTACAGTTCTTTTTCTTCTGGCACTCTCATTTCATTGATAAAGTCATTTTAAGCTCATGCTTTATACTCTTCCAGAAATTCTAGTTGTACCTGTCCCCAAGCTGTGTTTCTCTTTGAAGCTTTGCTTGTCGATGTTTTGGAGTCATTCTCCTCTGAGAGTATATCTTGAGTATTCCTGTCAGCATAATAGCTTTTAGTGGTGGAATTCTATTGTTCGCTTGTTTTTCCAGCTCAATTCCTAAAGTTAGACTTTACTTTAAGGCTGCGTTGTGCCTGGTTCTGGAAGTTATATCTGGGCTGGTCCTGCTGTTGCTCTGTTGGAGTATTGAGCGTTGTGTTATTCCAGGGTCTCAGAAACAGCTCAGACTGGGGGGCCTGCAGATGTTCTCTTTCCTCAGAGTGGTCTGCTCCAGAGCCAGATTTGATTGCTGGCCTCTGATCTGAGCTCTGCAGATCCCTGGGTTTGGGTCTGAGCCACACTTCTGTGGGCTTGCCCTGTTTGGAGTTCCAGCAGACTCTTGGATCCAGCCATTAACAGTACACTGGAAGACTGCTGGTTCAGAGGGACAACTTTGGTTTGCAGTTCCTGGCCTAGATATTCCACTGTAGGCTTCAGTCTAGGCTGGGGGTCAGAGCGGAGACTGCCTTGGCTCCTACAGTCCCGACCACACAGTGCTGCTTGCTGCTAAACTTGCTCCTTTCTCCAGAGACAGCCTATGGCCCACAACTACTTCTCCCCTGAAATGTCCCCCTTAGACATAGGTTCCCTCCATACTCAGCCCTATGTCTGTGATGTGGAATTGGGTTGTGAACAACACAGTTGTTAGTTACTACCACTTCCTTAGCCCTGCACAAGTTTAGGCTGCTCCCTGCGCAGTATTGCTGATTCCTGGCTAGATCTTGTCCGCAGTATCCACAGACTTCTCTGTCTCCCTAGGCCAGCCTGGCCTGTCAACATGACTCATTTTCTTGGATTTCCCAGCCAGGACTTATTCCGAAGCGTTTTCCAGATCTGTTTGGAAGTGTTGTTGGTTCAGTCTCAGCCGTTCCTTTTCCTGCTACTCCTTCTGTGCACTTCTAAAAGATAGGTCATTGATCCTCTTACTTTTGGCATCGCCGTTGCCTCTCTTCCTTCTTCCCATTGAAAACAAGATGCTCTGATAAACAAAATATAAATATGTTTATATTTATAAACATATAAACAGTCAAGTGAAGCAAATCCACGCAGCGGCTGTGTCCAAAGTTGTGTCTCTTTCTAAAACCTCCCCTTGAGGACGTAACACGTTTTCCCTTCCTGTTAGGAGGTGGGTAACGTTCTCCATCGTGGCTGATCGCTGTGGATCAGAGCGCTCTTAAAACAATCCAGGTCCTTTTTCCTTTTACTCCCCCTTTCACCTGTTCCCTTCCTGGTGGTCTTCTTGTGCCTTTTCCCCACCTCGATTCCCTGGTAAATTTGGTCTGGGGAGCTTCGGGGCCTTGCTGAGGATCACCCAGCCAGTGAATGTCTGAGGCCGTGACTCAGGGAACATTTCTTATTGTCTGGGGAGCTCCCCCCACCCAAAGGTGTCTTAAGTGGTTTCAGGCTGGGAAGTATCTATATAAGCAGATTGAAATAAATACCAGATTGCTTAATTAGCCATTTCCATAGTGGAATCTAACACAATCCTATTTTTAAATTTTTATTTCTGTAAAATTAATACGATATCCTTCACTTTTGTTCTTTTAGGCAAAAATAATGTGTTCCTCTATATGCAAATGTATTGGATGTAAGAATTTTGAAGAAAGCCCCGAACGAAAGACCCTGATGCACTTGGCGGACGCAGCCGAAGTGAGAGTACAGCAGCAGACAGCCGCCAAGACCAAGCTGTCCTCTCAGATCTCGGACCTGCTCACTAGACCAGCACCGGCCTTAACTGGCGGAGGGGGCAAGTAAGTCCGGTGTTTCTTCTTCTGCGGCTGACTGGAGATGAGTGGTAATGCAGTAAGGAAGACAGGAAAGAAGCGTTTCCTAAGTGGCGAGTGCATGCTGAGTGCTTTGCACCAGCCCTGGGGGGCAGACGCTCTTCTTATCCCCAGTTTATGGCTGAGGACAGGGAAGCAGACAGAGGCGTGCAGTAGGTGTTGGATCTGTTTCCTGACCCTCTTTCCATGCTGAACATCTGTCTAGCATGGCACCTGGCGCACAGCAAAGCTTCACGAGTGAGCACTGACCACCTGCTCATCTCATTCCTACTCCTCATTATGGCTGTGAGTAGGCGTTTCCCTCTCATAATACCCTCCTTTAATTTCTTGTCTCTTAGCTTCCTACCCGCATTACAGAGATAATAAGCATTAGTCTGGGGCCTTGGCCCTCTCTTCTTCCCTCCTCTCCTGTGGCCAGGGCTGGGCTTTGTGAAGGGTACAGAGGACTTTGGGCTACCGGTGGCATCCCAATGGCAGCTTGATGGCCTTGTCTGCTTTCAGAGCCAAGAGCCACTGGGTGCATTCTCATCATGCTTAAGGGGAACTTCCCCCCAAGCACACCAGGATGGCAGAAAAGCTTTACCCCGTGATCCCACTTTCTTCTCAACTTTGTATGTACTTGAGGGAGTATCACAGACTTTGGGGGGGCAGTGTGCAATGGACATGTTGTGCCAGCTGTTCTGACTGTTACATCATAGCTACTTCAGGCTGACTAAAATGATTCTCCACTGATAGTCCTGGCGAGGTGCAGGAGGTGGGGATAGAGCAGATCTTCTAAACCTTTCTGGTGTCATGGACCCCTTTGGCAATCAGGTAAAGCCTATGGACCCCTTCTCAGAATGGTTTTAAATATATGAAATGAAATACAAAGGATTACCAAGGAAACCAGTTATTCTGAAGAAAAGAAAAAGTAATTTTTTTTCTCCATCCAAGTTCATGGACTCTTGGGAACCATTCAAGAATCATCCTTGACCCTGAGGTGCCAAGAACTCTGAGGAGAAGACATGTGGGCCAGCCAGGGGCTGGATGCTCAGAGCTTACGTGGGCCACGCTTACTGCGGTCAGTAGGGATGCGATTAGTTTTTCTCCTGCTTTTTCAAATTTGTTTATGAATATTTTGTGCCCTAGCATGTGGCCAATTTTTTTAAAAGATGCCGATCATCAGTATATATTTCATTTTATTCTCCTAACTTTTCTAAAATGCTATTCAGGTCCTTAACTTGTTTCTTGTTAGTTTGTTCATTATATTTGTCTAAATCCGACAAACTGCGATACCTGTTTCTGTTAAAAGCAATTTTAAAAAACAGGAACGATTACACCTTGCCATTCATACAGCCATAAGTCTAGTTCCAGCCCTCATTACTTCTTACTCTGATTATTGAAAAAGGTCTCCCAGCCTCAAGTGTGGCCCCCCTCCGGTCGTGCTTTGTTTGAAAGCCTGGCTCTGATTGTGTCACACGCCCTGCCCACCCCCCCCCCCACCTCGTTTCCTCCAATATCTTCTGTGTGCCTCAAGTATAAACTTCTCTGCTTTTAATTTAAGTTAAATTCATTCAGAACTTTTAAAAACCTGGTCCTTTCTTTCCACTGCTGAGCATAAACCCCAAAGAGACTTTTTAAAAGATAGAAAGGACCAATATGTAGAAAGATATTCATAGCATAATTTTTTTTAATGTAGCAAAGAATGTAAAAAAAGTGGGTTCCATCAATTGAGGAATCACTGAACAAGTTGTGATATTGGAATGTAATGGAATATAATTATATGGCAAGAATTATGAAAGAGACAGATTCGTAGAAATCTGGGAACATAGACATCTGTGAATGGAGAATGAAATAAGCTGAACCCAGGAGCACAGTTTATACAGTGACTTTGGCACTGTAAAGAAAGCCAGATTTGGAAGAGCAGTGAGCTCTGACCAGCATAATGAGCCCCCATGACTCCAGAAGATCAGCAATGAACCAGGCTTCCCGCCTGCCCCCAGAGAGGCGTGGGCTGAAACTGCAGAACGAGATACCCGTTTGCAGTCATGACCAGGGAATTGTTTTACTTTCGTGTTGGCTATAAGGGAAGGCTTTTTTTATGGCAGAGAGGGACTCAGTCATGGTGACACCTAAAAAAGTTAAAAGCAAAAATGAAATGTCTCACAAAGACACAGAAGAGAGCCAAGGGGGTTCAGAGGGAGACGCCTGGCAGGACGGCTCTGGCAGGGCTGTCACGTTCAGAATAATCAAACATGAAAACCCAGAATATAAAGAAAGAGCAGGTCGCTGGATTGATAGTGCTCTGTTTCTAACAAATACTTCATCACCCACAGGTGTGTGATGAAGCTTCTCTATTACCAGCACTTCCTGATTGAAGATGGTTTAGAAAGATCATTAATTAAGACATTCAGGGTTAAGTACATTAAACCTCATTTGCAGATCGGTACCCGCCCAGCGAGGCCGTTGGCTCTGAAGGATGAGTCGGGGACTCTGTTGCTTTTCAGCCGACAGCCCGCATTTAAGGCTTGTAGCGCTTCTCAGCCGGTCAGTAAACACTGCCTCCTGCCGCGTGCCCCACGCTGTGTGAAGCAGCAGCCAGCCTGTGCTTAGCCTCAAGAAGGGCTTGGGAGCAGATCAGCACATGCCTGATGTGAGGGAATGTTCTGGACTACCAACTAAAGGCCGCTGTTTGGCGATGCCTGCGCTTGTGGTAGAGCTCTGTCTGCACAGCAGCTTTCCTTTTTTCCCCAGAGTTCTGGGCTGAACCTTGTAATTCATAAAGAAAAGACACTGAAATAGGTAAAATTTACTACTTTCAGATAGTTTGCCAAAAAAGTGTGAGAATTTTTCAAAATGTGAAATTGTTATAGTAAAAACTCTATCATCTTTAATCCGTTTAACATGTATTTGTTTTAAATACCTACTGTCTCTCTCCACCAGCCTTCCCTCTAAACCTGGTGATTCTTCCAGCCAGAACCTTTTGTTATTTCTCATTTTTGGCCTGCCCGCAGTGCAGAGAATAGCAATTAAAGAACCAGGTGATATGTACAAATCACCAGTTTTCATCTGCGAAACGTCAGGTTCCGATGCTGAACATAATCTGATTTTTGATTCACAAGTTGCTTCAGAAGTGTTTCTTTCTCGTCCTGATAAAGCTCGCTTTTATGCATTAAAAGAAAATTTCAGTCAAGTGTTGGGCCAGGCACATGGCGTGTCCTTACTGATCGAATTCCTTGCTGCCATTTCAGGTTGCCGTTTACCTTTGTGACCAAGGAAGTAGCAGAGGCAACGTGTAACTGCCTTCTTGCCCAGGCGGAGCAGGCAGACAAGAGGGGCAAGTCAAAAGCAGCAGCCGAGCGGATGATTCTGGAGGAGTTTGGACGCTGCCTAATGCGAGTCATCAACTCTGCAGGAAAGGCCAAGAGTGACCCTTGTGCCATGAATTGCTAAGTCTTGCACAAAAACAGAAATGAACAGTGACGAACACTTTAGGCGGGGGACACTAGGAGAGAAGAGCGTGACTGCATTGGGGACTCAGTACTTGTTTTCAAAAGAGCTAGGATTCATGATACTGAAAAAGAAGACATTTTTAATGAGGAAGTAGTTCTTTTAAATTAGGTAAATCTACTTAGAACTCTCCGAATTTGAATTTTTCTTGTGTTGTTTTGCTTTTGAATTTATTGGCTTAAGTTTCTTAGAATTAGATTGTCTGTCATTCTGATTCTTTTCCCTGAAGAGCATTTATAAATTATCTGTTATTTATGGTGGAAAACCTTGCATTACTTTATTGAAGTGGAAGCTAAAGAAATATTGGTGAGAAACACTTATTTGGTCAAAGGCTTGGTCTTAGAAAATACATGTGAACTCATTCTGGAGAAAAATAAGAAATATTTTGTTACAGAAATGTCAGTGCTACCTTTTAAAAATTAGCTCTGTAGGATGAAAAATGGAGTAATGCCCTGTTGCCACATTTTAAGTGTGAAAAGGATAATAATCCACAGGCACAGCTTTTAAAATGAATATTATTTTGTTTTTAAAAAGATCTTATAATGTATTAATAAAAATTGTAAGCTAAATATCCGAGGACGGGTAATATATTTCTGTATAATGGGACTGATTAACAAGTGCTCTGGGATTTCTCTACTGTCTTTTTCAAAGTGGTGGTATAGATTTAGAACAAGAATAAATGGTCAGAAAGTTTCCTAGATATTAAAATGGAAATACTAGATGTGATTAAAAGTAAACATCTGTTAATGTCACAAAGTAGTCATATTTTACATGTATTTATCAAGTATATCATTTGTTGAGGGTTCAACAGATCTAGGTATCAAAGCCACGAGAACTGGTGAAATCTGATCCTTTGTTTTTTCTCTGTGGAAAGAGAACTTTTTAAACATTGATCTGTGAATCCAATTTGATTTACAGAAGTGTGCCTCCTAACAAAGCTATCACAATATTTGCTTCTTTCGAAAGACAAATTTGATGTGACGTTTTTATCGAAGATGTTATAGTGCATTGGTAAAGAATCAGAATTACCCAAACCAAATCTGTTATTAGGAGATGGTAATGTGACACGTGAAAGTCTGATTTTTTTCATAGAATTACTAAAAATATGAAAATCATTTTCTGTAACTCAGAAACCTTTTTTATTTAAGAATCTGATTCAGTAGAAATCTAGGTTTTATGAAAAAAGAGATAACCATGTTGGAATTCAGCCATTTTTTTAGCTAGCTTACCTTCTCAGTAATTATTACATGTACATGATTGTTATATTTCCCACAATGGAATTTGTAGCATGTATGAAGTGCATACATATGTGTGAGCATGTCCACTCAACAGGTAGAAGATAGAAATTTAATAATCCTTAAGGGGAAAATCCATTATTCATTAAAGTATCTTCTTTTTCTTATTTGGACTTTCAAAGTAACAGTGCAGTAACTTTAAATGTAGATAGTACAGCTGTTCGTAGCACATTGAACTAGTATGTTCAATTGAAATTTGTATAAATGTAAATTAGTGTAAGTGGATAAAATAATACCTAATCAAGTTATTTTTTAAAAGATTACAGTAATTTTTTGTCTACAACTAAACTTCTGTGTTCATTTTGTACATATTCTGTGTTTAAATCTAATTGCACCTTTGTGATGTGTATTTATATATACTGTATGCAGAAAATGTTTGTGAAATTTCGTTTATAATTGTAGATTATGTATGATGGCACTGTTGAGAATGTTTTTCTTCTAAAGAGTTGAAGGTGCAATCAATTGCTTTTAGTTTCTCTGGTTTTTCAGCAAGCTATCAAAAGTATTAAGATTTTTTTCCTCCCCATATAGTACTTCCTAAATGTTTTCCTTTTGTATTTAGCCATTTGCATCAAATCATTCAGCAAGATTAATAATCACACTTCATTCAATTATTTTAAAAAGAATATTTGGGGTGGGCTGGGTATATCATTTTCTAGTTCTATTTACATCCAAAAGTAGAAAAAAAAATTTATATTTACTAGAGCTATTCAGAAAATACACTTTTCTATATTGTAAAAACAAAGCAGCAAGATAAATCATAAGGAAAAATAAACATTTATACTATTCTGTAAAAAAATTTTGATTTTGCATTTTTCTTTAGTTTCTTTTAAAAATACTATATTTTTATTATATCTGGCAGTTTAATAGGTAAGACAGCTTTAAAATATGTAGTTGACATTCATTAAAAGTAAAATTAGCTTTTGCTTTTTAAAGGAGCCCACAAGTCAAAATGTGTCACTTTGCCTCATTCCTTAAATCAGCTTCATTGTGAAAATGATGGTCATTGTCTTTCATTTGTTTTTTTTTTCCAACAAAAGTTCAAGATTTTAGTGTTTTCTAAATTGTGATAGCCTTATAATAAGTACTTTTTCTTGGTGCCCTTTTTTCTCACTAGCTTCAGTACCTTCCCAATATCTTTATGATGAAAAAGTTAAAAGAATTTACATTTTTTTACCTTTAACATACCAGAGGCTACAAAAGACAAATCACTGCTAAAGCTTGCATTCATAGAGTTATTTCATATTCACTAAATATAGAGTTTCCTAATACATTGTATCATTATGTTTCCCGAACCTTTTCTTCCAATTTCCTTGATTAAGGGCTCAATCCGCAATTCTGGTTGGGATGATAGACAATGGTTCAGATGATTTTGAGGTGTATATAATAAGCATATGGGGTATTTTTTTAAGTACCTAAATTTTCCCCTGAATGATGTATTTTATTAAAAGACTTAAAAACCTTTTAGAATTTCATTGCATAATACTGTTAAATTAATTTGTTAGCAACATCATTCTATAAATCTTAATCTGGAACTGAAACATTAAGCACGTTGTAATGACTCAGTGAAACATAGCTTGACACGGTGAATAGAAGCTGGCCTTAGACTGGGCCCAAGTCCTTGAGATTTTTACAGTAATAACTCCTTTTTATCTTTTTCCTTGTAACAAATGTACATGGTCAAGCAAAACAAATTCCCACTCTGACCACGTCCAAAAAATAGCTGTCTCCATCTGCACCTGGATTCTCCATTAGTCCACTGGAATTATGGGATTGGTAATTGTGTTAGACTTCTTAAGTTTTCCACATTGATTTATCATTATGATGCGGTTTTTATTGTATAAATTTTTCTCCTGGTCCCGCTTACTTCACTCAGAATTAGTTCATACAAGTCTTCCCAAGTCTTTCTAAAACTATCCCTTTTGTTGTTCCTTAAGTAAAATGATGTTCCATTGCATTCACATGCCATAATTTGTTCAGCCATTCCCCAATTGATGGGTACCCCCTCAGTTTCCAATATAGTTCCCAGTGCTTTGCCACCAGGAAAATATCTGACAGAAACATTTTTGAATATATGAGCTCCTTTTGCTCTTTTATCTGAACCATACTTCTGGTAGTGGTATCACTGGGTCAAATAGTATGCACCGTTTAATAACTCTAGGGTGTGGATGCACGTTTTCCAGAATGACCAGATTAGTTCACAACTGCATTAACAGTACATTAATGTACCTGTTTTCCCAAAGCGCATCCAGCATTTGTCATTCATTCTTTGTCAACTTTACCAATCCAGGTGTAAGTTGAAACCCAGAATTTGATTTGTATTTTGCTATCATTGATTTGAAGAATTTTTTTTACATGGTTTATTGGATTTCTTTCTCTGAAAAACTACCTGTGCATAGGCTTTTACACATTTATTGATTGGAGAATGGCTATTATTCTTATAAATTTGAATCAATTCCCTATATGTCTTGGAAATAAGACCTTTATCAGAGAAACTTGCTGCAAAGATTTTTTTTCCCCCTCAGTTACCTGCTTCTCATTTAATTTTAGCTGCATTGGTTTTGTTTGTGCAATTTTTAGTTTTTTCCTTTTGCCTGTTTTGTCTTCTGTGATCCTTTCTTGGTGATGATCTTTTTTATAATTCTACAAAAATCATGGAATAAAGAATGACTTATCTTGCTATCATACAGTTTTGTCAGAAAAAAAAAATTACATCCCCAAAGCCCAGCATTTGATTCATTCTTTGTTTATTCTATAAATTAGCACATAATTGCAACTGTAACCTAAATTTTGTTAAATATAAAATAAAGTAAATTTATTTTCATAACTTTAGTTTCATTTTTTCAAAGATTAAGCCCTAGTTAAGCTTTTTTTCACTTTCTCCTGTTAATGTAGGTCCCTGTTTTAGATAGATTCATTTATACAGTCTTTTCCTGATTATCAATGACCCTTGAACTATGAAGACCTTTAGGAATAAATTTCAAAGCTGAAATTTGAATTTAGGTCTCTTCATTCTGAGACTAGTACTGTTTTCACTACATTCACTATATAACATTATGCCTTTTCTTGAAATAAAAGAATGGTCAAACCAGAGGTAGGTATAAGCCTGGTTAGAGTGTGCCGTCTTAGCAAGCATTTTAATAGGGACTGGACCTATGGACAACTTACTGAATTCTTTCCAACAAGAATATTCTCATATTTAAAAATGCAAGAACACATGAAATTGTTTGGATTCCAATGATAGCTGTACATTTCATTGATAGCATAGGAAGAAGTGAGATACAGGAAGAAGAGACAGTTGGATTTAAAAGGGAAACTGAGGTAGACTTGGGTATACAGTTTTCTATTTGCATTCAAAATCTGAAAGGTTAAATTTGTAGCTAGATTTTTCTTTATATTGGGTTAATTGGTATGAGGAATTCCCTTGGCATGAATTTCTCTCTACCAGTACAGTTTAGTACCTACCTGTTCGGGAATATATTTTCTTTAGCACCAAGAATTTAAGTGACGTGTCTGGGGTTACACAGTATGTGTCAAGGAGTCAGGACTCGAACCCAAATCTAAGACCAGGATCTCCATACACCACACTATCAATTTACTACATAACGTACAAATAATATACTTCTTCCTGATAAAAATAAAGCAGCAAGATCAATTAATAGTTCATTACCCAACACAACCAATTCATAGAAAGGATACCAGAAAGTATTGTTGAAGTTATGTATGCAGAGGCTAGGAAAAAATTTTCTTATCTAATTTTTTCCTCTAGTTGAGATATCTCAGTTTCCTCATGTTTTTTTTCATTGTTTTGAATATTTTATTGATGTTTTGATTTTTATGTCATATTTAATTCCCAGTAACACACCCTCCGCAGAATCCTCCCTTTTAACAAAGAAAAATCAGTAGATTGTTGCCGTTACAATGATGCCTAACAGTGCCTTCCCAGAGGATTTTTGATGAGATTAAATGCAGCAACCAATCTGGGTTCCAGAAGACCAATAATAAACCATGCTGCCCTCTTTTGAATAGAAGCCGGGAGACTTGTTTAGGCACTCTTTAATCAACGCATATCCCCTTTGCTTTTGGATTTGGAGTTTTCGCCACCAAAAATGCTGCTGTGAATATTTGGAGATCTCTGTCATTGACCTCCCTCAACAGGCTCAGTTTGCTTAACATTAAGATCATTGGGCTAATGGGTATGAGCATTTTCATGATTTTTCTTGAATAATTATAAGTTGTTTTTGAGAAACTACTAGTATGCCTGACTGTAGACAGCCCTTTCAACATGAACTACTGTTGTCTTATGGTATTTTTTTTCCAATCTGGTGGATGTGGAATGAAACCTGAGAGGCATATTGATCTGCATTTTTCCTATGAATAGTGATTTAGGTGTTTTTCATATGTCTGGTAATTTGCATTTCTTGTTTCTCCAACAGCTATTTCAGAGGGAGGCAGGATGGGAGAATGAATAATTCTTTGGAACAAAAAAAATTGTTTAATTTAATTTTTTAAGTTACATTATAAGTTTTGAACCGTCTCCTTCCCTCCCCACCCCACACCAGAGAAGGCCACCATTTCAAACACACACACATACATGTACACACACATATATGTACACACACATATATGTGAAGCCATACTATACACATTTTTATTTATCCTTTCTTCAGAAGTAAATAGCATCTTTCTTCATAGGTCCTTTGTAGTCGATCTGCATATTTATAATGCTCAGAATAACTTAGCCATTCACAATTGTTCTTTGAACAAAATACGACCATATATAATGTTCTCTTGGTTCTACTAATTTCACTCTTCACTAATTCATGCAAATCTTTCCATGTTTTTCTAAAATCAACCAGCTCATCATTTCTTATAGCACAGTATTATTCCACTACAATCATATGCCACAACTTGTTCAGCTATTTCCCATTGATGAGCATTCCCTCAATTTCCAGTTCTTTGACACCAAAAAAAAGCTGCTATAAATATTTTAGAACATACAGCTTATTTTTATTTTTCACTGATTATGTTGGGGAACAGACTTAATGGTGGTATTGTGGGGTCAAAAGGTATACACCAGGGGTGGGAAACCTGTGGCCTCAGTCAAATGGCCACACTTGCGGATATAGAAGCCCACCCTTGGTAAACCTAATTTATAACTCTTTGGGTATAATTTTGGATCACAACCATTCTGGAGAGCAATTTGGAACTATGTCCAAAGGATAGTCAAACTGCATACCTTTTGATCCATCAATGCTACTATCAGGTCTGTATACCAAGGAGATCATAAAAAAGGGAAAAGGACCTACATATACAAAAATATTCATAGCAGCTCTCTTTGTAATGGCAAAGAATTGGAAGTTGAGGGGATGCCAATTAATTGGAGAATGATTGAAAAGTTGTGGTATATGGATGTAATCTACTACTACTGTTCTATAAGAAACGGTGAGTAGATAGATTAAAAAAACTGGAAAGACTTACATTAACTGATGCTAAGTGAAGTGAGCAGAACCAAAAGAACATTGTGCAAAGTAACAGTAACACTGTGCCATGATCAACTATGCTTGACTTAGCTCTTCTCAGCAATACAAAGCTTCAAGACCATTCCAAAGGACTCCTGAGGAAAAATGCTATTCACATCCAGAGAAAGAATTGATGGAGTCTGAATGCAGATCAAAGTATACTATTTTTCACTTGTGTGTGTGTGTGTTGTGTGTGTGTATGTTTGGTCTGTTTCTTCTTTTACAACATGACTAATATGGAAATATGTTTTACATGATTGTGCTTATATAACCTATAGCAAATTGCTTACTTTCTTAGGGGGGTAAAAGGATAAGAGGGAGGGAGAAAATTTAGAACTCAGAATTTTAAGAGAAATGAATGATTAAAAGTTATCTTATATGTAATTGGAAAAAATAAGATACTATTAAAATGGGTATCTCTTAGTATCTCTTCTTGTAGAGGTTTTATTGGTGATGCATAGAAATACTGATGGTTTATGTGGTTTTATTTTATATCCTGCTACTTTGCTGAAATTATTGTTTCAACTTTTTAGTTGAATTGCTAAGATTTTCCTAGTCTGCAAGAAGAGATTATTTTATTTTATTTTAATCCTCATTGCTTGTTCTAATTCCTTCAATTTCTTTTTCTTCCCTTATTGCTATTGCTACCTTTTCTAATGCAACATTGAATAATATTGGTGATAATGGGCTTAAAATTTTCCTGCAGACAATAGCTGAGCTTACCTCCCAGTTTGCCAAAACACTAGCAACAGAGGCTGAGGAGGACCTTGAAGCAAAAGGGGAGCTTCACACAACTCCCATTCCAAGCCCACACTCCACTCCTGACGTGGCTGAGGGCTACAAGCCTGGTATTTGTCACTATTGCAAAAAACCATGACATTGGAAGGCTTAGGGTTCTAGAATATCGGAAAAACAAAGGGCATCAAGACCACCCTCAAGCACTGTAGAGGTGCTCAAGCAGAAATTTGCAGGATTTAACCCCATCCACTCCTACCCTGCCAGTTCTTGAATCCTTGAATAATGAGAGCCAATTCACCCTCTTCTTTTTGGTAGTTAAATGTGGACTTTGTGTTTGTATTTTGTCAGTTGTCTGTCAATGTCTCTGAGTCTGTGTTGTGTGTTCTGTGAATGAGTTTGCTATCTTGTTACATCTAATTGGCAGTCAAAGATTTCAAAAGGCTGCTTTTCCTTTAGTTTTCCTGTAGTTTCTGGTCTGGCCAACCTGGAATTACAATGAAAAGTTAGATATAGCTAAAAACATTTTAGCAGATTCTGAGAATTAATCATTAAGGATTATATTAAGATTGCTGGAGAAACTAAGTGGTTTTTGAATACCAGGAGTATTTCTAAATTTGTATTGTGTTTTTAAAAGTCTGCTTAGCTAGTAAAATTTGAAAAAAAAAATTTTTTTAAGTGGAAGAAATGGTGTTACAGCAATTTTAAAATCTGGATTGTGTTGTATGTGTATTGGGTTTTTTATTGTTATAAAAGTTGATCATTTAAAGCTGTTACATTGGGTTACAAACAAGTAATAATAATACTGCTGATATTTACTATGATAGATAATTGTTCATTTAAAATTTTGTCTACTATGGAAATATATACTGATTTCAAGTTACAGTTTCCACATTATCAATGATGAAATGAGTGATTCTCTATGCAAAGTGAATTAGAAATGTGTTTTGTAGAATTCTTATTGAGCAAATGAAAAACACTGAAAAAAAATAGAGGGATGTGGCTTTCAAGCCTACTCCATTTAAGGATGTATTTGTGTTAATTTGAAGATTTCCAGAATGTAAATTATTTCTAGTGATAAGTTGATTGGCTCTGTGGCACTGAAGCAAGTTGTAGTTTGTGTACAACAATTTGAAAAATATATCCAGCTGAATTAAAGTCACCAGATTGGTAATTAATTGGTTTTGAATTCAAAGATTAAATTTAAAAATATTATAATTGTTACAGGAAAACAGTTGTATTATCTATGTTGTAAGCAAAGCAGTTTCTCTTAAAGTCTAAAAGTTGTTATATTTTGGAGTATTGTAATTTGAGAAATCATAAGCTTCCAAGTTTGTCTTTGTTTAAAAGGAAGTTTCAGTTAAGATTGTTAACTTGGCTTGCTGAGAATTTGCAAGTCTATGTGAAATAAGTAGAAGAGATTGCTAAGAATTGGCTTAAATTTACATTTGCAAAAGAAAGGTGCTAATGAAATCCCTTTCATATGAAATCTTTATTGCTTATTGCAGCTACATGAGAATAAAAACTGGCTCTGAGCTGTGACTGGTAAAAATTACTGTTTAAGGCAAAAGGCTCTTTGGACCATAATTAATTTTGTTTTGAGTTTGAATTTGGATATAGTTGTCTGCATTAAATCAGTATCTGAGAGAAATACCACAAGCTACTCAGAGGGAATGTGATCCTATATTGTTAACAGTGGGGGAAGTCTGCATTTGGGAAAAGCTGAAGGGGCAATCTCAGCCTTGGTCTGAGATGGGACTCCTTCTGGCTCAGTTTGCCCATGATGTTCCTTTGAAAAGGGATTTTTCCCCACCTGAATTTCCTGAGTCTAGCTATGAGGTGGAACAGATACTGCATGGTTGGAGAACTGTGACTTTATCTGAATTTAAACAGTCAAGGATGTTTTATCTTCCCATAATTGGAATGTCATGTGTCCCTGATTTTTTCCTTCTATAGGAAAATTTCTATGATCAGAGCAAGTAGTCAGTAAAAGATATGGGCCCTTTTGTGCTAGCTTACCAGGGAATCTATTATTTTTCATCTAGAATTAAAACTAGTCAGAAAGTTATGCAAACTGTTTAAGACTAAATTTTGTGATATCTAGGAATTCTGCAGGTATCTAGGAATTTAATCTGTAATAATACTTTCGGAATTTATGTGACTCAAGAACACTAACTTAGTTTAATGAATTCAAATTTTAAAGGTTTATTGTTGCTTTGAGGAAAAAAGGCATCATTTAAAACTTTCTAATTAATTTTTCTTTCATAAAGGTTTAGTGATTATTCTCTTAACACTAAGATAAATTCAAACTGTTTTTAAAGAAAGTAAATACTTTTAGAAGAGATGTTTTGAAAGGTCTTGTGTGTTATACTTTTAAGGTTTAGTAAATTTCAAGATGAGTTATTGTTAAATTAATGCAATAAGTTGTAAAGCAGAAGAGATCTTGCTGTTTTAATCTGAATTTGTGGTTATTGCATGGCATAAGCAAAAGTTAACATTTGTATTTGAAAACATAAGTGAAAATTTTAGATTCCTGAAGTATCTCACTCTTCCAGACTGAGTATAATTAAGGAAGAATAAACAAACTTGCAAGGACATAAATCCATCAGCTTGTGGAGATCGCCCATAACCTCTTTGCTTTGTTTAAGCTAGAATTCCAGTACAGAGTTATATTAGTAAAAGAATAATAAATTATGAGCTATCTTGTTTTACAGTTAAAAATGTAAAGGAAGGCTGAATAATCTGGATAATGGGCTTGAGAGATTTGGAAAGATAGATAAAGGTTTGATTAGAAATATGGAAGGCAATAAGAAGGTTTGGGGACAAATGGGATTTATCCAAGCCCCTCCTGTCTCTAGATAGTGGTCTGGATACCTTTGTATCAGTTTTAAAGGGTTTAAGTATGTTGAGAGTGTGAGGAAGCATTTTTAGAAGGCAGAAAGATTTGTAACTTGATTTTATAATTAATAGCTCAATTAAATTTTAGATGGCCTTATCTGAAGGATACCAGTCTATATCAATTTACTATTTAAGAATTTTGGGGACTGTAAAAGTTACTATTATTTTAAGCCTTGATTACAGGAATAGTTGTCATAAAAGCCTATTAACAGAATTGCTGCAGACTGAAAACTGCTAAAGGTGGATGTCTGTGCCTGGGAAAAGTTGGAAGACAACCTTGGACACTGCCCAGGTGGGATCTCTCTGACTCTGTTTTCAAATTGTGTGTTTTCTTTCTGAAAAGGAAAACCACCCCACCTATTTATGCCTAAGCCCTGCTTTCAGCATCTAGTGGCTACATGATTGCCTATCAGAGATGACTCATGCCTGGAATCAACAGAGCTAAGGAAGTTTTCCTTCTGGTAGTGTTTATGACATTGCGCCTCTTTTTCTTTCATAGCAAATTTATCAAGAAGTTATATTCAATGAATAGTCTGAATTTATTTCTTTAAGTATTGACTGTTTTGATCTCCTTGCTGTCAAAAGTCTTCTCTAGCATCACAATTTGAAAGCATTGATTCTGTCTGCAGCACTCAGCTTTCCTCATAGTCCAACTCTCACTGCCATACATTGCTACTGGAAAAACCATAGCTTTGACTCTAACAGATCTTTGTTGGCAATGTGGTGTTTCTGCTTCTTAGTATGCTGTTCAGATTTGCCATAGCTTTCCTTCCAAGGATAAAACCTCTTTTAATTTCATAGCTAGAGTTGCCATCTGCAGTGATCTTTGAGCCCAAGAATATAAAATCTGACACTGCTGCCATTTCTTCTCTCTCTCTTTGCCAGAAAGTCATGGGACCAGTTTCCAAGATCTTAGTTTTTGATGTTAAGCTTCAAGCCAGCTTTTATACCCTCTTTCACCCTCATCAAGAGTCTTCTTAATTCTTTTTCACTTTCTTCCATCAGAGTAGTTTCATCTGCATATCTGAGATGGTTGGCATTTCTCCCAGAAACCTTAATTCCAGAGGAAAAGAAACGAGAAAAAAACAAGCAAAATCAAAATTGATCAACAAATCAGAAAGTCCAAAATATGTGCAATGTACCACACCTGTCGACCTCCTATCTCTGCAAAGCAGCGAAGGTGAAAATGTCTTTTCAACCATGCCGGTTATTAGTAATTTTGCAACATTCCCTTTTGATTTTTTTTCTGGCTGTTCTTTCCATTTACATTGTTGCGGTCATCATGTATATTGTTTCCTTGGTTCTGCTCAGTTCACTTTGCATCAGTTTGTGCCGCTCTTTCTATGCTTCTCTGCATTCAAAAAATTTGTCATTTCTTATACTATTCTAATGCACAGTAATTCCATTCCATTGATGAGTCACAATTTATTTACCTAATGATCCCTTAAATGCCACATCTCATGGTCTTTTGGAGCTCCTTTGTTTAGCTTTGCAAACCCTTCATGACCTTGCCCAACCTGTCTTTTCAGTCCCTTTGAACATTGCTCTTCCTCCAGCACTCAGATCCAGCCCAACTGGCTGTCAGCCAAACAGGGCACTCCATCTCCTCCCTACAGGCCTTTGCACTGGCTGTCCCTCATACCTGGAGTGTGCTCCCTCCTCATTTTCACCTCTTGGAAACTTTTTCTTCCACTGAGATACATTTCAAGCACTACTACATGCTATATGAATACTTTCCTGATACCCCAAGGCTGCTAGTACCATCCTTCCCAAACTACCTCGTAATTAACAACTTTGTGTTTATTTTTTTTATTCCATATATATTTACATGGGATTGTTTTATTCTTTGTATTTGTATATTAAGCACATGGTTGTGGCTTAATAAATACTTGTTGATTGACTGTGTGTGATTCATTGGATCATAGATTTTGAGCTGAAAGGGACTTTATAGACGTCATTAAGTCCAACAGCTTCATTTTGTAGATGAGAACCAGAATGGAAGTGACTTGGCCAGGGTCATGGAGTTCAAACTCAAATCTACACATCTAGCACACCTCTGCCACCTAGTGGTTGCACAGTGAAAGGGCATATGAGAGCCCTTGCAAGCATTGCTTCGAAGAGTAAAGTTCCTAACAGTTTGGAATTATTTGAGTTGTTTTGGGGGCACAGTATCTCCAGTCCTGTGGCACCATATACATAGGCCTGTACTTCAACAGCAGATTGGAAATGATGATGGCACAGTGATTGTAAAGAAGAAGAAAGAGAACTTACTTCAGTTCCTCCATTATAATTGTGACCGACCACTTGGAGCTTTTACTGTCGAAACGGTGTGCAATCTGGCAGGTATGGACAAATTTCATTTCATACATGAAATATTTTACTGAATTTGAATAATATCTTTAAAATTGAAATTTATTCTTCCTAATTGTTGTAGCTGTTTTTAATTCTATCAGTGGCATAATTTAGTAGTAGCCTAAATTGTACCTTTTTCAGAAGTTTTATTAAGATCCACTTGTGAAATAGTGAGCACTTAAATGCTCCTTTCCTCCCTCCCTCTCTCCCTCCCTTTTCCCTCCTTCTTTCCTTTCTTCCTTTCTTCCTATAATGGTAATGGAATTTGGAGATGCCCCTGTATTGGCTTGGTTTTTGGGTCGAGTGTTAGAATCCAGAGCTTGTGAATCCCACTTGTGGGATGGACTTGTTGACATGAAGAGAGAGGGCTGAACTGGGAGGAGCCGTGAATTGGGAGAGAGGCCCAAGCCTAGAGAAGGCCAGAAGGACTTTGGGAGAGCAGCATCCAGTATCATGGAGCCTGAATTGCTGAGAAAAAGACTGCTAAGAGCCTGTTGGAGCTGCCACCTGGAACTGCCACCCGGAACTGCCAAGAACTGAGGAGGCCTGGCTGTGATGCTGGTATTTTGTCTGTGTCTGTTTTGATGTTTGTTGTGTGTTTTTGTTTCACCTGATGGTGAAGGACAGTGCTGCTGTTATAGAGGTTCTGGAACCTGGCTGTGGGTTCAGAAGCCCTGAAGGAGGATTTTCCTGTTGTATGTTTACAGAAATCCTGGAAGAGGGCCTTGCTGATGTTTTCAGGGGTTCTGGGACTGTTCTACAGGCAGAGAGTGACTTGATGAGGACACTGGCTATGGCTTTGTTGAGCCTTGTCTTCCCAGGAACTAAGATTGCTGAGAGCTTGCCTTGAGTCAAGATGAAAGAAGGGCCTTTCCTTGGGTTTTCAATGCTGAGATGATATCTTAACCTTGTTGCAACTTAAGGGTGGATGGCCTTTTGTGCTCTCCTGCCTCTTTTGAGAAAGTACTTGTGGTTAATGGATGGTATTGTAATTCAGTAGTGTCCAGAGGTGGGAAACCTTTGGCCTTTTTGTGCTCTGT
>CM053592.1:14878318-14931457 GCA_028646515.1 Pseudochirops corinnae
GCTTAGGACTTATGGGGGTAGCCTCTGGGACCGCTGGCCTAGGAGTCTCTCTCTCACAATATACAAAATTGTCCAAACAATTAATCTCTGATGTACAGAGCTTGTCTGATACCATCACCTACCTCCAAGATCAAACAGACTCTTTAGCAGAGGTGGTCCTACAGAATAGGCGAGGACTGGATTTGTTAACAGCAGAAAAAGGGGCGATCTGTTTGGCCTTGCAAGAAAAGTGTTGTTTTTTCGCAAATAGATCTGGAATTGTTAGGGGAAAAATTAAGGAATTGCAAGAAGACTTAGAAAAATGAAGAAGGGAATTAGCCACCAACCCCTTTTTGACCAGGATGAACGGGCTGCTACCCTTTCTCTTGCCCTTTGTGGGACCCTTGCTCTGCATTTTGCTCTTGCTATCGCTCGGCCCTATGGTTTTTAATAAGCTTATTGTGTTTATCAAACAGCAAGTTGAGGCCATTCAGGCTAAACCTATTCAGGTCCATTATCGCCTTGAGCTGTCTGAACAGGAAGAATCATACATGGTTCCGTCCCACCTGTAATATTTCCTACCTCAGTGATTGGCTGGCCTTATCCCTGCCTTGCCTTTTTGACCACATGTAGCCACAGAATGAGTCTTTGTCTTAAGAACCCCCTCAAGAAAAATTCCTCCCTAGTCCTTTGAAATCGGACTACGATGATCTGGTTAGCCAGTGACGGGTAAGATCCCTCAAGGTTCAGGCAACCTAAGACAGGGCGCAAGCTTGACGGCTTGTTACCCAATCACGGGTAAGCCTGTTCCCCATAGGGACAACCTAAGACAGGCACAGATCTGGGAGCATGTATCACCCCTCTTTAATTAATAAAGAAGGGGGACCTCTGGGGGGCCAGTGGAAAAAGCCAGCATTTTGCAATAACATCTGGTTACATCTTGCAGTGTCATACTAGAACATCTTGTGGTTTAACTGCCTGCCTGTGGAAATCCCCTACTTCTTTATATGCCTCTACATATACTTATGCCCTCGCCTTCAATAAACGAGACTTGATCAGAAAGCCTGCCTGGTCTCCATTCATCGTGTTTCTTGTCTCCCGTCCCTTTTTCTCTTCTAGGGTCCGTGTTGTGCCCCGCAGGCTGGGGCATAGGAGGAAGGAGATCAGCAGTGTCAGATGTTGGAAAGAGCCAAACTCAGGTAATTATAAGCCTTGAAAAATGTTATTGAACAGTTAATTATAAAGTGTTTTAATAGGGTAACCCCTAACCTAGGAATCATCCGAGGGGATCTTCTGCTAAGCATAACATGGTAAAGGAGGAGGGAGAAAACATGACAGTTTTTATTGATTTTTTTTTTTTTTCTTTATATATTATTAACTTTACCAATGTATTTCTTCCTTAACATGACTTAGGGTTACTTGGTAACTTTCAGAAATCTAGGGATACCTATAGAGCTTTTCCCTAATTTTAAAATATCTCTGTAGTTAGAAGTGTTAATTACTTAGGATGTAAGTGCACAACTTCTTTTGTTTCTTCCACATTTGTCCATTGTGTTCGACTTTTGCTGGTGTCCTTCCATAAATTACAGTTCAGCATTAACACACAGGTGGGCCATACTGAGTGCTGGCCTCATCTTTCGTTCCATTGTGTCTGTGGAAGAGTATTGCCTGATTGCTTATATTACCTTTGTCAGTGACCTACTCAGTATGTGTAGATTATGCTAATCAGAATTTAAAGATGACACTATATTGTATATAGATATCACTGAAAGCCTAAGATGTTATCTTAAGGTTTTAATTTCCCCCAGAAGTAAAAATGTTTGGGATTAAGTGTTCAAATCTGAATCCTTCAAGTCTGTGTATTCCCCCATGAATATTTTAAATAAATTAATGTGGTTTCCTCTTGATGGTCCCAACAATCCAATTCAAAATGCATTTATTTATTTCTGACTGTGCATGGTACTCTGCTAGTTACTGGCGATGGAAAAAAGTAAAATGTGAGTGATTCTCCCTCCCAGGTTGTGACCATCATTGGCAGTTTTTTATACTTGGATCATTTCAAGAACAGATAACGTTTCTTGTTTGAAAGCAAATTCAGACATCTGCTTGCGTGTCTCTGGGGGCTCTTGATTTTAAAGGATGATATCTTTGAAGTTCCATTTCAGATTATATTTCCCTGATTTTTGTTTTGCCTCAGATGTGTTTTAGCCAGAATATGCAACTTAGATCACCTTCCTGATTTGCTAATTAGCTGAGGTAAGGAGCCAAACCTTAGCTGTATGCTTATTTGAGTATTACCAGAAATTATGAATTTAATAAACTGGGCATTTCCATATACATGGAATAAAGAAAAAGAATTGCACGTAAAAGTGGTTTTTTTTTTTCCATTGTATACAGCTTGATTTAAAAACCAAACCAAACCATAATATCCTCTGGGTGGTGGGTAGGCTTCATGTAGAAGAGGGTTCTGATTACTGGGCTTTAACATTTTAAAATACGAAAACTTGATTTAGAGATATAAAAACCATTCTTAGATTAATGGTCATGAGAAATTTTCTATTAATAACTCATCATTAATTAGGATCCAGGCTTATTTCCTCATTCAGGGACCAGTCCTTTAAGGTCAGTCAGCCAGTCTCTGCAGAGCATGGCAGATGGAGGAGATTGCTCTAATCCTCTGGGTACCCCACTCGGGAACATTCTGTTTAGAGTGTAAACAGAATCTAATCTAGGTGAATTCTTGTCCCACCAGAATAAACCCACATCCTTACAGGCCCCTCTTGAAGGAGAACACCACCCTGAGTGGTCTGGCTGGAGAAGGAGTCCCCTGTCCAGCTGCTGGAGGTGGCTAAGCCTTGAGATCAAGCCACTTTCTCAGCAGGCAAAGCAAAAGATAATAACGTTAGCTCACTTCCTCATTAATTGTTCAACAATCAGGGTTGTTAATTCACCTATCAGTGACTGGATTTGTCTTTGTTTACTGAGAGAAACCACTGACCATCAATTTTTTTTATCATTAGCCAGTCTAAGTAGATTATTACCTAGAAACTCTGGGATTTTTCATTGTCACAGCCATGAAAACTTACCTACTTAGGCAGTTTCTCAAATGAGGAAAGTCCTACTAATGTTGGTTGGCATCTTCTGCAACTGATAGACACTAAGTAAAAAAGTAGCCTGGGGCACTGTGCTTAAGTGAATTGACCAGGGTCATGGAACCAGTATGTATACCAGGCCTTAAACCAAGGTTCTGTCTCCAAGGTTAGTACTAGCCACTGCAAAGTAGAATCACCTTGATTAAATGGGGTGACATGTCAAGTACCTTGGAACCAGAAAGCTGCTTTGGAAACAATTTTTGCAAATTATTAAAATAGTCATCCTTGGTGTCTCAGTAACTATATAACTGGTGTATAAAACAGCTAATATAATTTCAGAATTCACTCCACATTTCTGTTTTCATGATTCTGAATCAGATGAAACTGGCAGAACTGATTAGAAACTGAATGATTTCCATGCCAGACTAATTGTTACACAGAGATCAATTTATACATAGATTTAGCATTTATTAACATTGTTGGACCCTCCACTTCCCCCTAGAAGCAATTAGGAAAATTAAACCCACACATCGGCCACACTGGAACGTATATCTCATTTTGCACTGTTTTACTTTTTTACATGTTGATCTGAGTTTTTTTTCCCTAGGAATGAAACTGGATAATAGAGCCGTCACGAAGAACAGTGCCAGTTCTGGAGGGGAGTGCAGTCAGTACATCTGAGCTTTGACGACACTATGGTTTTGACTTTGGCCAAGTCACCATCAACCTCTGTAAAGTGAGATTTGACTAGATGACTTAAGGTCCCTTCCAGCTTTATTTATCTACACTGTTAAAGAAAAAGGTAAGCTATATAGCAGATGCTCTCAACCTGTGTGTGTGTGGGGGGTGTTGAACAACCTGGTCACAGGGGTTGCCTAACCACATGCAGATACGCCCACATAGTATTAAAGGAATGAGGCATTAGGAAGGTTCAGAGCCACTGTTTTACAGACATCATTTCTTTACATCTAAATTGCTAACTCAGGAACAAAAGTATTTATCATTTCTTTACATCTAAATTGCTAACTCAGGAACAAAAGTATTCTTCCCTACTAAAAAAAGTGCTTATGTAAATATTTTGGTTTACGTGGAGACCCTTCTTGGGGTATAAACTTCTCTGTTCAATCTCTTGGTCAAAGAGAATGGACATTTTAGTAGCTTTATTTGCTTGATTCAGACTGATAAAAAAACCGTTACTGATTAATAGTTTGACCAGCAGTGCATAAGTTGTACCCATCTTACCACTGTCTTTCCAGTATTGATGATTGTCCCCTTTGTCAATTTGCAGGTTGTGACCCGGAGACCTCTGAGTGAAATCAGAGCATTCTCATAAAACAGACACAGTGCTCTAAACTCAAGCTGGGCTTCTGCAGAAGCTGCTTTCTTGTAGACCACCTGATTTCTGGGAAACCAAAGCTTACCCGTCTCCTGCTATTGCCCACTGCCAAGTAAGGTATTCGATGCTTTCATCGCGTTTTCATTGGTTGAAGAGTGTTTCCTTGTTCTTTGCATCTTGGGTAGATTCCCGTACTAGATTGTAAGGCTGAACTCTCAACCAATAAGGGTAAGGGCAGTGGGAGGAGTTATTTGCATTAGGGTATATAACACATTTTGTTTTCTATAACTCAACTCCTTCCACTAGTCCCTCCTAGTGGAGGTGATGTCCCTTTCTCATGAAAATTGAATAAATGCTTTCTGTTCCTACCTTGAGAAGCCTCTGAGTTTTTATTAAATTTTGGGTAGAGGGTTTTCCCCCACACAGTTTTGGTGGCTGGTCTGGGATCTGGCCACTTGTGAGCAGCCTCCTCCTCACCTTGGTCTTGAAGCAGGTGCCCCCTGGAAGATTTCTCTGGTGGTCTCTAGACTTGGCAGGGAGTCACAGCTCCCAGTGGGTAAAGTCCAAAAGAGGTATTCAGGAGGAACAGAAACCTAAAGACTTTGGTCTTAGACCTAACGACTCTCAACTAACTTGAAAATGGGGAAAGAACATTCAAAACATTTCGCACTGGAGCGAAAACCTGGTATACCTGATATACCAGTAGATACTCCTTTGGGAAGTAGACTTCTAAATTGGGATGACTTACCAAAATATAAGGAGAAAGATATAAAAAAGATGATAAACTACTGTTGTGTTGTTTGGGGTGAGATGGATATTGGAGGAGGCACAGCGTGGCCAAAGTACGGATCCTCTGAAGATTGGGTATGCCAAAAGTTAAATTTCTACGTAAATGCAAAGGAGCCATTTAACCCAGAGGAGAGCTCTTATGCTGTCCTTTGGATGCCTGGGGTGCAACAAAAGCTGGTGAGGAAGGAGGAACAAAAACCCCACTCCAGGGAACCTCTCCTCTCCCTCCCTCCTTATGTTATACCTCCCCCAGAACAAGCTGCAGGTGTGGCCGTTGCTGCCACTCCCAGTCCTGTAAATGAATCCTCTGATTCCCCCAAGGATAGTGGAGACTCAAAACTTTTGAAGGACCAAGAAAACCTCCCTATTGAGTCAAAACAGCCAGCAGAAAGGTTCCCTTTGGCACAAGGGGGATTGGGGTTTGTTAATGGACCCCTCAGTACTACTGAGGTGATAAGCTTCAAGAAGGAAATGAAAGTACTTATGGAAGATCCAGGGGGATTATCAGTACAGTTAGATCAATCCTTGGGATCCAACACCTACAACTGGAGTGAGCCATTCTAAATATGTTGTTCTCCCACGAAGAGAGGGGTTTGATCAGGAGCGCAGCCATGGTAGAATGGGAAAGGAGACATCCCCCCGCAATAGGGGTAATCCCTGCAGAACAAAAATATCCCACCTTAGATCCTAGATGGGATCCCAATAATGAGGCCCATAGGGTTCATATGCAGGACCTGAGGGAATTAATAATTACCGGGATTAACAATACAGCCCCCAAATCTCAGAACATAAAGAGAGTCTTTGAAACGATGCAGGAAAAGGATGAGTCGCCCTCTGAATTTTTAGAAAGGCTAAAAGAAAACATGGGAAAGTACTCCAAGTACTCGGCGCTTAGACATGAGTGACCCTATTATAGAGGCAGTGCTGAAGTTATGTTTTGTCACTAATGCCTGGCCAGATATAAGTAAGAAAATCCAAAAGATTGAAAGATGGAGTCGCAGAACTCTGGAGGATCTGTTGGAAGAAGCTAGAAAAGTGTACGTTAGAAGGTAGGATAATGAGATAAAACGACAAGCCAAAATCTTGGCAAAAACCATTCAAAGTGTTGCCCAATCCATGGACTGGCAAAAGGGACCAGGGCAATGGAAGAACCAGATAGAGGGCAGTGGGAAAAGACAAGACGGCGAGGGCAAGGGCGAGTGCCCCTCATTTGTTGGATCTGTAAAAAGAAGGACATAAGAAGAGAGACTGCCAATACCAGACCAAGCAAAAAGTCTATTCCCTGATGGAGTTAGAAGATGAGGGGTATCAGGAGTTTGTAGAATCAACCTACCCAGAACCCCTGATAAAAGGGTGGGTCCTCAGGGAGAAGAGTGTTTTTGGCTAGGTCATCAATTACCTCAGGGAACCAAATTAATCATTGTAGATTCTTTTATCTCTGGGGTAAAAAAGTTTTAGAATTTGAATGCAAAGGAACCACTGCCTTAAATTGATTACTTCAAGTCACAAGTCACTGCACACCATCTCCTTTGAGTTCCACCGGATTTTGGCCCTTCCTTCATATTTTTGTTTTTGTCTCTGTCCTAAACCCTGTGCTAACTCCAAACAGCTTAAGGCACAGTCCCCCTTCTCCCTGAATCAGCATTCTATACAAGGATCAGTCCTGGGGTTATGGTAGAGATCACCCTGTTCTGGGAAGCTGACCAAGCAAGGTGTCCACACACTTCACCTAGGGTTGTATCTTAATTCAGGACTGTCCGATTTGAGTTTATATTCCAGCGTGCTTGATCAATAAATCCACACCTAAATTTACCTTGAACCCAGGTCACACTTGCTCTTATTCTCTGCATAAGACTAGTTCCAGAGGCTGGCCTAGATTTATAGGGATTTAATTACTAAGTTACTTAATAAACTGGCTATTCAGTTGGTAACTAGAATTTACCCCTGAGGTATGGGCTCTGGGTTCTAGACTCCACCTCGAGGTCTGCAGATGGGCCTAAGTTTGGCTTAACTGTAGACCACCTGATTTCTGGGAAACCAAAGCTTACCCCTCCCTGTTACTGCCCACTGCCAAATAAGGTATTAAATGCTTTCATCAGTTGAAGAGTGTTTTTTTGTTCTTTGTATGTATCTGGGGTAGATTCTCGAGTTAGATTGTAAGGCCAAGCTCTCAACTATTAAGGGTAAGGTCAGTGGGAGGGAGGGGTTGTTTCCATTAGGGTATATAACCACATTTTGTTTTCTGTAACTTACCTCCTAGCCTCGTGCAGGGGATGCCCCTTTCTTAAGAGAATTGAATAAATGCTTTCTGTTTCTACCTTGAAAAGCCTCTTGAGTTTTTTGTTAAATTTAGGGTAGGGGTTTTCTCCCACACACCTTTCTTGTGGTGTTTCATCTTAAAGTTCAGTGCAGTACAGTATGGTTTTTGGAATGTTTGTTTCAGCCACAGTCTCTTTAGTTATTCAGCATCTCCCAGATATGGGCTTATTTAAAATTGTTTCTTTGAATTTTTTTCATCCAGTTGATTTAAACAGGAAGTAAACTTTCTTCTTAAAACTGCTGTCTGTTACAAATTTGAGTTCAGCTAACCAGTTACGCAGTTGACTTTTCAACATCTGCCATCTTCAATGAAACAAAAAGTTAAAATTAAAAAAGTATTCAAAAATAAACTGAACTTTAAAATATTAAAATGATTTTCTGATTAAGTTTCTAGCACACTGGAACACCCTGTACTCATGTGTACCCCCTTAGTTTCCAGTTTTTTATCCCTACAAGTCTGCAGATGGGAGAGGTTAACTTGCAAACGGGGTGAGATGGACTGTGATGGGTGGGGTTCCTTTTGGTAGGTTTAAGCAGGTTGGACGGGACAGCCACTTCCAATTCTAAAAATTTGTAAGGTCTTTTCCATGTAGATAGGCTAGGTGAGCTCTCCCACCCCCAACTGCTTTGACCCTATGACTAGCCAGGGTATAATTCCCAGATTTATATATCTACTTCTGCATTCTGTTGTTGAGCACCTATGCCCACCACATAGGTATCTGAAACTCACCCAAGGTATAACCATCTGAAGAGGCTTTAAACTTCGGTCTTGGTCTGCTGTACACAGCTCTCCACACATCCATTCCATTGTTTGCCTTTGGGATAGCCCCGAACAATTTAATTTATTTGGGCTGAAGATAGGTCAGACTAGATATAGACTGAGGATGTTTGGTTATCGAGGGTCACGTGCCACAGTTCCCAAGTTAAACCTGACATTTTCCTGGGGGCCTGAAGGGGCTTAAAAGCTGGACGTGGTGCAGGCCCGCTTTGGAACATTTGTAATTGAGTACTCTTCCCATCCTCCTGAGTCGTCTTCACGTTTCCAACTGGTAACCTTGCCTCACTTCTCCCCGTTCCAGTCCGTTTGCAATTATCAGTAATCTGCCTGAAGCCCAGGTGCCACATAAACCTCAGCGGCTTGGCACATAAAGCCCTTCGTACGATAGCTAGCACTTATCCTCAAAATAATAGGAGGTGACGAAGAAACTGAGGCGGATGGTTCAAGTGGGAGCTCGCGTCGATCCCTGCGTCCTCTTAGCTTTCAGCCCCTACTTGGCTCTACGACAGCGGCCGGCTCCGGCCCTGGCTGGCCTCCATGCCCAGCGCACTCCGGACCTCTGCCTCAGCATCACGCGCCTTCCAGTCCCGGGCGAAATCCCGCCCAAAGGAAGCCTGTGCTACTCCTTTACACCTCCCCCACACCCCGGCTTTTGCGGGGTCTTCGCTGACACAAGTGCAGCCCCCCCCCCACCCCCCCAGGGCAGGGCCCGGGTTTCTGCCTCATGGCTCTGCAGCTCCAGATGTCGTGGGTCTTAACTCCTCCCTTCCGAAGTTAAGACTTGCAATTCAGCCAATGTTATGCCTTCCTACTAAGGCCTGCGGCCGGTCCGCGCGCGGGCAAGAGATCTCGGATAGATCTTAAGTCCTTTCACCCCCACGTGTCAAATACAATCTGGGGCTCGGAGCGCCCCTTAGTTCCCGCTCCGTCTCCTGATCCCACCTGCGGGCCCCGGACCCTGCCCCTCTCCCCCAACCTGGATCTCATCCTCCCAGGCCCGGACCAGGGTGGGGGTGGGCGGTGACCTCCCGGGCTGCTCCAGTCAGTGGGGGCAGAGGCCTGCATCCTCGAGCGATGACCTTTGATCCTGACCCCAGAGCCGAGGACGGGGGTGAGGATACTGAGCGTCTTCGCCGTAGGGTAACAGCACGGCATCACGTCACTCGCGGGAATTTCCTCCTTCCGCCGGATGTCGGAAGTGACGTAACACCCGATGCGCGCTCGAAGAGCGCTCCCGTGGCTGCGTGTGCGCCTGCGCCTGCGCCAGGAAGAACGCCCCGTGGCTGCGGGCGTGCCTGCGTCCGGGAAAATCTTTCTTCTTCCTCGGCCAGCCTCTCGCCCCCTTTGCTCCAGGAAGCGTTCGCGGGGTGGGGCGGGGCCGGGCCACGGCTGCCACGTTGGAGAAGTTCACCGGTCGAGGGGGAGGGGCAGCAGCTGAGGCGGCGACGTCTGGAGGAACGGTGCTCGAGTGACCGACCAACTGCCTGACAGACGTCCCGGCTCCCGGTCGCCTCCACTCCCAGACCGTCAGTCCAGGGCGCCTCGTCCTCCTCCTCCGCGGCGGGCTTGGAGCCGGCGGCGAAGCGACGAGAGCGACGAGCCCGGCCCGGCCCCAGCGGAGCCCTTCAGACAGACCTCTCGGCCCTCAGGTGCGTACGGAGCCGGGGGCCGGGGTCAGCCCCCGCGCCTTTGCACCGCGGTAGGTCCCCGCCACTTCTCTCACGCCCCAGCCTCTCCGAGGCTTGCCACTGCATCCTCCCGCCCCCCGGCAGAGGAACTGCAGAGGGGGAAACTGAGGTAGACCGGCTGGGGGTGCCGCCGGCGGCTCAGGTACCCCCATCCCGAGGCCGGACCCTGAGTCCCCAGTTCGCCCTGTTTGTCGTCCGGCCCCTTCCGGGCGCGGCGGCTCCGGGGCTCTGGTCTGTCAGAGACCTTTGATCCCTACCTCCTTCTGCGGGCCTGGCTCAGCCCCCTGCAGCAAGCTGTGTCCAGAGGAGCGCCGCAGGCTGAGCCGTGGGGGGCCAGTGGCGAGCTGGGGGGGCTTGGAGGGTGCCTCCGCGGCCCCGAGCGAGGGACGTCCGGGGCCCCAGCATTGCATGCTCCAAACCTGGGGAGCCCTCCTGAGCCCCAGGGCTGCAGATGCAGGAGGAGCCGGGTTTGGGGGTACCCAGAAGCCCCGCACGCTGCCCGGCAGACGGACGCGCGGACCTTGGTCCGGTCCCGCTACAGCTCAGGCAGGAGAGCCTAGAACAGGGGATGGAGACGGAATGAGGAAGCCATTGGGGGGGGGTTGTGGGAGGAAAAAGATCCAGGACCACTTTCCACGGAGTTTGGGTTTTCTAAAAATGGTCGGAGTAAAGTCCGTGGAAGTTGTGACCCGTCGGTATCCCGAGCCCGAGTCACAGTCCTCTTTCCTGGGCTGGTGTTTGCTTTTCTAAGAATGATTTCCCTTTGCCTTAAAAAGGGTCCGGGTGGGCGGCTCGGATGGTCAGTGACAGCTTGTCTGTCTCCTCAGTGCTCAGGTAACGTAGAATTTGATACTTAAGGGTTTGTTTCCTCTGAAAGATACTTAGTAACCAAACCAGAGAAAGGGACTCTGGTTCACTAGCTGATTTGTCACGGTATTTATCCTGTCTTGTGAATGGCCTCTGCATTTTTGAGGATTTTTGATGTTTCTCGGGAAGATGTGAAACTGGCATAATTGAAAGTAGCCTCTATTGGCGGGGATGCTAATGTTCCAGGGACTAAGACCTAAATCACTTAACCTCTAAGTGCCCCTGGCACTTTTCTGACCCCTTCGCTGCAGACCTGGTGCAGGTTTGCTTCCTTGAGGGAGTGCCCTCCCCGGGAGCTCTTTACCTTGGTAAAGTTACTTGTCTGCAGAATAGGTCAGTTCCCCCCAAGGTATTTAATGTTGATGGTTATCGTTTATTTGTGAGGCAGCCTTAGGCCTGTCCATGCAGAATGGTAGGGATGGGAACCGAAGGTATGGTTGGGTTTCTGGCGTTGCAGCGGTGCCTCCATAATGTCGTTGTATAGCAGGATGAAGTTAAAAGAAGTGGATCGAACAGCCACGCAGGCATGGAGCCCTGCCCAGTGTCATCCCATTTACCTGGCTACAGGTGAGCTGACAAGGGATATTTTGCCTAAAAATAAGTCTGATTAGAGTTTTTTATAGCAGCAAATTATTTTATTATACACATAAGCAGATGCTAGTATGATATGAAACTGTCTCCTAATGAATGGCAAATTTTGGTTGGGAAATTATTTGTCCCATCTCCTTTCCCTGCCTAGTCATGTTCTGTTTTTCCTTTCTTCTCTATTCAGATATCTGCTTGATGTCTTACATATCAAGATTTTGGATAGGATAAAGTGCTATCCTGTCACCTGCAGAATGAGCTATAAAAAAACCTCAAAGTCCTTTATAATTCAGAGCTCCCTTTCCAGTCTGTCTTCTCCTTCTTCTTCCACCTCACCCCTCATTCTCCATCTCTCTCTGTCTCCTCTCTCTCTTTCTCTCAGTCTCCAATCCAGTGAGATTGGCCTCCTTGTCAGGACACTCCATCTCCCAGCACGGGGAATTTTCACTGGCTGTCCCTCCTGCCTGGAATGCTCTTTCACCTCCCCTCTGTCTCCTGGCTTCCTTCAAGTCCCAATTAAAATCTCACCTTCCGAAGGAAACCTTTTCTAGCCCCTTCCCTCTGTTGATTATTTTCAACTTACCTGGTATATAGCGCTTCTTTGTACATGGTTTGCATGTTGTCTCTCCCATTGGACTCAGTTCTTTGAGAGTGAGCACTTTCTTTTATCTTTCTTTGTTTTATCCAACACTTAGCTCAGTACCTAGCATGGAGTAGGTACTTAATAAACATTTAATGAATGACTGACAAGGAAAATTCTTATGAAAAAAGATAATTGAAAGAAAGGAACTAATTGTCATTGTTAATTTTAAATGTTTTGGGGGGAGGAGGATTGGTGACAAATGCATTGATAAATGTATTTTAGAAATGTTTTCAGTAATGCTTTTTTTTTTTGGTAAATAGTAATTTGTAATTTATTTTTTCCAATTACATTTAAAGATAGTTTTCAACCTTTATTTTTTATAAGATTTTGAGTTTCAAATTTTTTTCTTCCATACCCTCTTCTCAAGACAGTAGTGATCTGATATGGGTTAGACATGTGAAATCATGTATACATTTCCACATTAGTTATGTTGTAAAAGAAGAAACAGAACAAAAGGAAAAAGCCACAAAAATAAAAAAAAGTGAAAATAGTCTGCTTCAATCTGCATTCAGACTCCATAGTTCTTTATCTAGATGCAGATAGCATTGTCCATCATGAATCTTTTGGAATTGTCTTGGATTCATTGTATTGCTGAGAAGAGCTAAGTCAGTCATAGTTGACCATTGCACAATGTTGGTGTTACTGTGCATGTTTTTTCCTCTCACTTTGCTCAGCATCAGTTTATATAATTCCCAGGTTTTTCTGAAATCTGCCTGCTCATCTTTCCTTATAGCACAATAATATTCCATTTATATTTATTACATTTATGTATCATATCTTGTTCAGCCATTCCCCAGTTGATGGACATTCCCTCAATTTCCAATTCTTTGCCACCACAGAAAGGGCTGCTATAAATATTTTTGCACCTGTAGGTCCATTTCCCAGTGTTATGTTCTCTTTGGGATACAGACCTGGCAGTAGTATTGCTGTATCAAAGGGCATACGCAGTTTTATAACCTCTTGGGCATAGTTCCAAATTGCTCTCCAGGATGGTTGGATCAGTTCACAACTGCACAAGCAGTGCATCAGTATCCCAATTTTCCCAGATCTTCTCCTCATTTATCATTTTCCTTTTTTGTCATTTTAGCCAATCTGATAGATTGTGAGGCGCTACCTCAAAGTTGTCTTAATTTGCAAGTAATCTGTTTTTAACAACATTCTCACTTCTTCCTGTCCACCCAAAATAAAACCCAAACCTGTAGAACTCAGTACTTTCTAACAGATAAATTCAGTCTTAAAAAATCACTGCATTGCCCATGTAGGCCTCATGCTTCACATTTCGTCCACCATCTTTCTGCCAAAAAGGTGAGAAGCTTGTTTCGCTGTCAGTTATGGAAGTGATGATTAGGATTAATTACCAAGTTTTCATGGTTTTTCTCTTGTGTTGGTGCCATTATGTAAGTTGTTCTGCTTTTGCTTGCTTTTTTCTGTATCAGTTCAGTAAATTTCTCTGAATTATTTTGTGTTTTTAAAAGGTTTGCTAATGTGTTGATGTACTGTGCATTTCTTCACTTATTCTCCAATCTGTGACCATCTACTTTCCTTCTTGTTCTTTGCTATGATAAAAAGAGCTGCTAAAAATATTCTCTTTAATCTCTTTGAAATATTTGTTGTTGTTCATTTGTTTTAGTCATTTTAGACTCTTGATCCCATGTGGGATTTTCTTGGCTAAGATATTGGAGGCTTGCCATCTCCTTCTCTACCTTATTTTATACATGAGGAAACTGAGTCAAACAGGGTTAAGTGATTTGCCCAAGGTCACACAGTAAGCGTCTGAGGCCGTATTTGTACTCCAGTCTTCCTGACCCCAGGCCCAGTGTCCTGTCCACTGTGCCACCTATGTATATACTGGTTCACATGGTCTGTACAGTTGGGGGACTGCTTAATAGAATTCCAGCTTGTTCTCCAGAATAGCTGAGCCAGCTCACACAGAATCCTAGTGTCTTCCTTTTCAACCGTTACTTTTTTATCTCATGTCATCTTTGCCAGTTTGAAAGGTAAGATTAAAACCTCAGTTGTTTTAATGATTTAGTACCCTCATCTGTCTGTTGGTAACTTATGTTTATTTGTGTCAGCTCCCTATATATCTTTGATAGCAGATCTTTATAAAAAACTATTTGTTAGAAAGATTTTTTTTCCTAATTTGCTGCTGCTTTTTTGAAATGTATTTTCATAGGAACATCTGCTCAGCAGTTGGATGCAACATTCAGTACCAATGCTTCCCTGGAGATATTCGAATTAGACCTGTCTGACCCATCGTTGGATATGAAATCTTGTGCGACTTTCTCTTCTTCCCATAGGTATGGCCACTGTTTGCCAGCAGTGTACACTGTTTGTGGTCCAGAATTTGTAAAGTGACTGTAGGAAATGTCATCAGCGATGTGGGATGCTTCATAAAATAGGAAGAATCATTGAAAATCTCTTCAGTTTGATTTGATGCAATAATGCTTCAGGTTTTTCATAATAATAGTTTAAAGAAATGTTTTCCACACTGGTAACTGTTGAAGATCCTCTTTTCTCCTGCACAAGTCATTTAATTGCCTTTAGTTGTTGCAGGCAAGAATGCAAGTTGCAGAGCAGGTGCTTACCTGCGTTGGTAGGGGTGTCTCCTCACAGGGGGTTCCCTGTGTCTGTGAAATCACAGGTCCATAACAAAAATCTTTTTTTCTGTCATTTAGATAATATGAGAAAGTAGTTCTAGTGAGACAACCAGAATTCTGTTGCAGGAATCTGGTTGCTAGTGCAAAGCCACTAATGACTTAAGTGATGGGTGGTGATTGGAAATGCTCAAATTCTGCAAATTACACACAATCTTTTTAGAATCATAGCTGTATCAGATTTGAGTGCTGGATTGGGACCTTCAGGATCGTCTAGTCCTGCCCTCTAATTCTGCAGATGAAAGAGATGAAAAGATTTGCTCATGATTTATAGAGCCAGTTGTGGTCCAGTTGTTAAAAACAAAATATTTCAGTTGTGGGTCTTTGCCCATTTAATTTCTCTAAAACAACTGGTCTGAGAGAATGACTCTCCCTTCTGTATGCACATGAGGGCTGAGACCTCTTTCTGCTTCAAGAATCCACAATTCTATGGCTTCTGTTTTCTTTTTCCAGTTGAATGGAAGCCCTGAAGTTCAGGGGCTGTTTTCATTTTGGGAGCTTTCCAGAATGACTAGACCAGTTCACAGGCCCACGTTTGTCAGGATGCCTGTTTTCCCACAGTCTCTCCATCATTTGTCATTTTCCTTTTTGTCACCTCTGCCAATCTGGTGGTTGTGCAGTGGTACCTCAGACTTGTTTTACTTGGTCTTTCTAGAATTATGGGTGATTCTGAACATTTTTTTTATATGACTTTTCTTCCTCATTTAAATAATTTACTTTTAATAACTCAAATTTTACCAATTGTATCCATCCTGGACCCTGGGTTTTAAAGGCTATGGCAGGGGAAAGCCAGTTTTAGCCATTCCTGCTAAACCAGAAAGGTGTTGAGTAAGGAACAATATTGGCAATGTATTTTGTGTCTTTTGTCTGAGTTTAGAGAGATTCATCCTCATTTCAGTCATGACCATCTACTTTCCTTCTTGTTCTTTGCTATGATAAAAAGGGCTGCTATAAATATACTAAATAAGTCTTCTGAAAGACCACCTACTAAGTTAGAGAGGGGTTGTGGTATACTTCAGTGTAGGGAATATTGTTATATATCCTAATAAGTGTCCATTTGTTCTTCAGGTGCATTAGGCTAATTTTGTAATTTCTGCATAAGATATTTGTGTTCTTTATTTCTGGTTGAATACACAGGAATGCTGTTTTTCTCTGATGTTTAAATTAGATTGTGTTAAGTTGAATTACTTTTGACAAAACCGGATAGCCAGGGGAGGAGGTAGTGAGGTTGGAGTTCCTTGCATTCTATTTGGTACCATGGATGAGTTGTTCGGCTTCTTTTGTCTTTCAGGTACCACAAGTTGATTTGGGGACCTCATAAGATGGATTCCAAAGGAAATCTTTCTGGAGTCTTAATTGCAGGGGGCGAAAATGGAAATATCATTCTATATGATCCTTCCAGAATTATCGCTGGAGACAGTGATGTTGTGATTGCCCAGAATGACAAGCATACTGGGCCTGTGAGAGCCTTGGATGTGAACGTTTTCCAGGTTAGATTTGGAGAATTGATTAAAACAGATCTTTGGGGCATTTGTTGCCACACTTTGAAGCAAATAGGCACTGGGGGATATCAGTAAACAGTCTTGTAATTAAAAGCTAAGACCCCAAATAATCGAATGGCATATATTGCTGAAAAATGGTCAGGGGTGTCGTGGGGGCTCAGTCCTCTCGAACAAGACTTAGAACTTCCCATATGTGGACAATATGGCTGCTTCTTTTATCACTTTGTGATACTTTATCATGAAAAGGTATACAACTTCATTATTGCATGTGGAGAATTTTTACTTTAAAAAAATTTTTTTTTACCTACATAGAATAAATATTATTATTTTACATGCTCAGTGATTATAGATGTTATGTATCAAATTTATATACCAAACTAATATTAAAATTTCAAGTAAAAAAATGTAAAGGGGGCAATTGGTTTTCAGCCCTGAATGGAAATTCAAGTTAGGATTTTACTGAAAGTTTATAAATAAATCTCAGAGAATCCTCTAAAAGAACTCAAAGACAGATCTCAGTGTACTTGGCCAGGCTGGTGATGGGAGAAGTCTAGCTCTCAGTGTCAGAGATTCCAGGTTGGGCAGGTACAGCCCTTCTTCCTCAGCTCCCTTATTACCCTAAGCCCTCGGGTGGAGAATCCCTTCTACTCCCATTTGTGACTCAGAACTTTAGACAGAGCCCAGCATTTCCAGATTGTCAGGGCAGCTAGAGCTTAGGAGGGCCAGGATTTCCCAGGGTCTTTGAGGGAACTAGATTCCTTGCCAGAAGCCCAGCTACTACCAGGAGAATTCACTGTAGTGATCCCCTCCAGGAGTGTCATACTTGCCCCTCGGGTTGTCCTGGCTTTTGGCCAGCTCATTGGTGTAGGAGCTGTTCCCTTTTGCTGAGGTTTCTTTAGGGAGCCAGGCCTGGCCCAGTGACAGAGACGTATTGGCTTCTTTCCAGGGTTGCACAATCCTTGCCCCCCTTGAGTTTATTCAGTAGGGCGGCAGTTACAGTCTTCCCAGACCTGAGGGTCACGACTGGGGATGCAGTAGTGGAGTAAGGTTTGGGGGGCCCATGTTCCTGGATGCATTATTTCCATTTTTTGACCACAGACTAGAAGAGGGGTATTGTGATCCTGGCAGTTCCCTAGGCTTGAGTGCTTCCTTTGGGAGACCAGAGATAGCAGTGTCCACCTGGGAGTTGGCTCTGTTCTGGGGAGGGGGAGAAGGAGAGCGGAGCTCCTGATGATTCCCTCTCTAGGACTCATGTCCATGTCACAACGTGTGGGGTGTGCTGGTCAGGAGGGGTGGGCAGTGGATGGTGTTGGGCCAGTAGTTACCTCAGAAGTGGGAGAGAGGATTGTGGGTACATCCTTATAGGGTTTGAGGTTCCCTTTTTCAGACAGTGCATAGTAAATAATAAAGAGTAACTGTTTCTTTTTTGGCCAGCAGCCCTGAGGGTCCTGCCTTCCCACTTTGATAAAAAAAATTTTTTAAATTAAAGGCAAGGCCATCCCTTGACTGACTTCTCAAAGAGGCCTGTTCACTGAATGGGCATAACCTCCCTCAGAGTAAGAACCTGGAAAGACCTCAGCCCAAAAGGGCTAGGGTCACCCGCGGCATCCTGGGCCATCTCCAGTCATCCTGAGGGATGTCTGGGGACCCAACCCAGGTGGCTCTGGAGGAGAGAGTGAGGCCGGGGACCTTGCACGGCCCTCCCTCCCTCAAAGCAAAGTCAGCTGCAGGTCATGTCATCATCTTCCTGAAGCCATGGTCCTCTGAGAAGGAAGGACAAGCCCATGGCCGCTCAGTCAGCCAGTGAGAGCTAGTGATGATGGGCTGACGTTTGTGTGGCCCGTCAAGGGTTGTAGAGTGCTTCATACATAGGAAGCTATTTGACCCTCACACTGACCCCATGCTGTTTCTGTCCTCATTCTACAGGAGAGGAAACTGAGGCAGGTGGAGATTCAGTGGCCTGCCCAGAGTCAGTACAGCTAGGGCGGGAGGCAGAATTAGAACTCAGGTCTCAGACCCTATCCATTGTACTGCTTAGATGCCAACACTTTATTAAATGCTCCTGCCTCTAAAGCTATGGGCTGTATCATAATGGAGGAATGATTTAATCCCTCGGTGCCTTGGTCAATTCTAAAAAATAAAAGATAAAGGGAATTTCTTCCTTTGGGAGTTCTGTACCAAAACAATCTTGGGTCCAGCTCCTTCCCCTTTCCAATGCGCTGGAAGCTGGGGCTGCAAAGACAAGTGAAGCAGACCTGCCTTCAGGGAGCTTGCATTCTCTACACAGAGAGGTGTAGACAAAATAAACACGAGCATTCACTGTCAGCACCTCATAGCTGGAAGGGGCCTGGGGCCCTCACAAACTTGAGGTGGGGGAGGCTGGGTGACTTCTCTGAGATGGGAGACAGTGAGGGTGAGTCACCCAGCTCCTCTCCCTCCAGCCCTTGTGCTCTTCCCACTCTGCCCTGAAGTTGCCATTAGTAAGAAGGGCCTTTATTGCAAGTGGTTCTTGCATTTGGGGTGGTTTTTTTTTTTTGTAAATAGTATTTTATTTTTTCCAATTACATGTAAAGAGTTTCAGCATTTCATTCTTAGAAGATTTTGAATTCCAAGCTTTTCTCCCTCCCTCCCTTGTCCCCTCCTCAAGATGGAAGCAGTCTGAGATAGGTTTTAAGGAAAATAGGGATTTTAAGAGGTAGAGATAAGAGAGTGCATTCTGGGCCAGGAGGACGGCTTGTACCGAAGCATGGAGATAGGAACTAGAGCGTCATGTGTGAAGGACAGCTGGAAGACCTATTGGGCTGGATTGTAGAGTCTGAAGGAGGGGCCAGGTCGGAGGGTGTTTAATACCAAACAGAGGAGTCTATCATGGAGACTCACTGCGATCTTCAGCACTCATTAGCACTTAATGATGGTGTTCCTCTCAGCTGTGGAGTGCACTGGCTGACTGCTAGCATCCTGTCTGGCTGGGATGATCCCATCTGGCTGGGATGATCCCATCTGGCTGGGATGATCCCATCTGGCTGGGATGGCGTGGCATCCCTTTTCCTGCCTCACTCATCTCTTTGAGTTTGTGCGGGCCACAGAGCCTCCGTCTGGGCTGGATCATGCATGGGGTGCTCGAGAAGAAGGTGCAGGACCCCTTTTGTTGCCTCCTGCTGTTGCGTCCATGGAGTGGCCCTGTCTGCTCTGTGGACTTTCTGTACGAGTTTTTAATGCAAACACAAGCGAGCACCAGCAGGAAGAAGAAGGCAGTGCTGTTCTTTGGATTTGCACCAGAGTTTAACGAGCATTCTAATTGCTGTGTGCTTCACTGTAACTCGGCACCTGGCTTTGTCAGTCTGTGCTCGCTGTTCATAGGCTTGGAGAAGTGTCTGTTAATAGTCTTAAAGTTTAAAGAACATAGGAACGATTTACTGATTTTGTTTCTATAAGAGCAAGTCATTACAAAATTCTTTGTCTTGAAAGTACCTCTTCTTGGTTTGAAAGTGTGCCTTTTTAAGTCCTTGCTTTGGTTATTGAAGCCCACCTGCTAGACCTGGAAGGTTGTGGCATCTGTCTTGAGGAGCTGTGTGACTCTGGGAAAGTCACTTACCCTGTTTGCCTGTTTTCTCAGCTGTAAAGTGGGGATAATGACAGCATCCCCTTGCCAGGGTTGTGGTGAGGATCAGGTGATACTTAGCACAGTGGCTGGCACACAGGGCGCATGCCCTCCACCTTGCACTCAACAGTCAGTTTCTCTGTCAGCGGCTGGCATCCGAGAAGCCACCTTCCCCCACCATTTCCTTTCTTTTTAACTAGTTCTTTGTTGGCTTAGAGTTGTATCTTAGGGCATGGAACTGTAGGAGGGAATTTCGCCTGATGGGGTTTGATTTTCAGGAATTTTCCCACATAGTCTCCTTAAAAATTATGAAGAAAATGCCTGTTGGCATAAAATGTCAATGCTCCCTTAGACACATCTCCAGAATATCAGACAGTCTTTCTCCACAGTTCATTTGTGATCTTGATGGTTAATGATGAGAGTTTTACAAGATGGTTCCAAAGCATTGTTCCGTTTGATTGATCGTATGTTCTTTTTCTAAACAAATGATGTGATGGGGAAAGTAGGGACAAAAACCGAAAGGTGGCTGGGGAGGAGGGTCATTTCTCATGCCTGTTTTGTTGTTACTTTAAATTGCAGACTAATCTGGTAGCCTCTGGGGCTAATGAGTCTGAAATCTACATTTGGGATTTAAATAATTTTGCTACTCCCATGACACCTGGAGCCAAGACACAGGTATTAATTATTACATTGATTTCTGTTAAGTAATCGTGAAGTAAACTTACCCAAAATGGACTTTGACAGCTCAGATGACTTAAATTTACTCCATAGGTAATGCAGATTTATTTGAAATTGTGGTTTTATATGTTGTTGACTTTGTCCCCAATGGAATGGATGTTTATAGATTTACTCAGGCTTGCTTTTAACTGTGAAAGCAGCCAGCGTGGTGGACAGGGTGCTGGGTTTGGGATGAGTGCCAGGTTCAAATTCCTTTCTGCCAGTGTATGAATTTGGAAAAGTCACTTAACCTCTTGGGGCCCCAGGTTCCTCATCTCTGACAAGGAGGGTGGAGGAGGTGATCTCTGAAAGGCTTTTAACTCTGTGGCCTGATCCTCAACCTCTTTGGAGTGACACTTTCTTGTTTTGGTCCTGATAGCCCCCAGAAGACATCAGCTGCATTGCCTGGAACAGACAAGTCCAGCATATTCTAGCTTCAGCTAGCCCCAGTGGCCGGGCCACTGTTTGGGACCTTAGAAAAAATGAGCCCATAATCAAAGTCAGCGATCATAGTAACAGGGTGAGTGTGTGTTCCATTTGTGAAGAATGTGTCATATTTCCTAAAATTTGTTTGCAGTATTTGAAGTGTGAGAAGTAGTGTGGTATGATGTTTAGAGGGCTGTCGTTCAAGCCAGAAACACTGGGAGCCCCACCTGTGACGTGATCTGGCTGTGAGATGCTGGACCAGGCCCTTGGCCTCTCAGAGCTCTAGGTAACTCTTAAGAATCTTAAGTTGCAGAGAAGTTGCTGACGTGGGAGGTACCAGGACCAGTCTGGACTGGGTTCAGTCCCTATCCCTCATCTGTTGAAGGATTGGGGGGTTCTCTCTTGCTTCTTGCTGACTTCCAGAAGCGGATTTGGCCGTACTGCCAAATCGTACTTCTCCATTCACTTGTGTCTTTGAAGTGGAGAGAGTGCTGGTCTTAGAGTCAGAAAGACCAGGTTCAGCTCCCAGTTCAGAAGTTTGCTCTGTGATCCTTGGCAGGCTAATTAGTTCCACTGAACCACAGTTTTATCATATGTTGAGTGGAGACACCTCCTCTCGCCTGTGGACCTTCATCTCTCAAGGAGATGTGATGAGATTCAGCACAAATGGGAAGCACTTTTTTGGTAAACGCTGTGGGTGTGATCTCAATGTCACCTTTCTATTAGAGAAGTAAAGATCTTCTTGTCGCAACAAAACCTCCCAGGAAGTGGAGTTGAAAGTTTTTTTGTAAGGAAGAACTCAACAGGGTGCCCAGCCGAGTATGGTATTCTTGTTACTTGGGGGATGCTCTTACCTCACATTCTTGGCCCCAGAATCTTTCCATCCCTCCTATGGCCCTGGGTAGGAAATTCTCTCCTGCCTGGGAATTTCCTTCCTTCCTAGGTAGCTCTCAAACTTAGTTTCCCTCTTTGTGGGAGTGGGGGCAGGGAGAGAATTATGGTATAGAATAGAACCGAATAGCAGCACAGGACCTAGCCATTAGGGACTGCTGCCCAGTCAGAAAATTCTTCAAGTTTGAGGCTTTGGGGTGTACGTTTAAAGTACGTATGCATCAGGGCCCCACCTTGCCAAGTCACACACCTGGAAGGGATGTGCTTTGAGTTTCAGATAGCTACCTCTGTGACACCATTAATAGTTGTTTTTAAAACTATATAATTCCTTAGTTTGAACCAAGAGCTATGGTATAAAAGGCAGGGGGAATCAACTATACAGTGGACATTTCAGCATCATCTGGAACAATGAATATGTCATTATTTCAGGCATCTGTGATTTAGTCGGGTGGGTACCGAGGCCACTGATGAAGCTCACAGCCCATCTGTAACTTGGTAGATAATGTGGCCCAGTCACCCTATAACCAGTTAGCCAGGCTGGTCCTTTGATGAGAGACAAATGCTTCATCATTGGACCCATCTTTGGAACCTGCTGTGACCTCCCAGAGCTGGCGCGTATGTCTCTGGCACGACATTTGGGAGGCCGGCTTCACCTCCAGACCAGAATGAAGCTTCTAATGGACAGCATGGAGTTGGATGGAAAATTGTAGATAAATTGCTCTCAGGAATGGTTAGCTAATAACCTTCTTACCAAAAGGATTTATGCCTTGTTCACCTTTGCAGAAGTGTGAAAAGAGTGGTTATTAAAGTCTTCCATTTTTATTTCTGGAGGTGCTGTAATATTGGGAAATTTGTTGTTGCTGGTGGTGTGTTTTTTTTTTGAGCATGGGGTAGTGGATGAAGAGGTAGCCTTGAAACCAAGAAGTTCTGGGCAAGTCCCTTAAACTCAAGGTGTTCTTGGTAGCTCTCTTAATACTATGGTTTTTCTTTTAATTAAAAAAAATATGTTTTTCCAGTACTTCAACACCCAATGAGCATTTCCAGACACTTAGAACAGAAAAAGGACCTGTACATGAAACTGAATTTCTCCTACATACAATTCGTTTTCCTTTTAAAGTATATTAAGTTCAATATAATTGTTTTTATTAAAGAATTTTCTTTTTTAAAAAAATTAATTTATTTTTTGTTTTCAACATTTGTTTTTATAAAATTTTGAGTTCTCAATGATTCTTCCCCTCCCAAGATGGCAGGCAATCTTATATAGGCTGTACATGCACATTCGTCTTGTTGTGAAAGAAACAGAACAAAAGGGAAAAACCACAACATCGAATTTTCAAATCTGTCTTGCTTATTAGTGATGCCTTCTAGTTTGCCTTCTGTTATGTTCTGTGTATTTTCTAAAAATGTCTGAGGCTATAAGTTGCAGAGACAGTGCTGATCTGCATAGGCAGAGGGAATGGAATCACAGCTCCAGTTCTTGTCCTTGTGGAAAATTCTGTTTGGCCAGAAATTCTGGTCTGGAACAGCTTACCACGTACCATAGATTCAGTGAAAGCCTCAGAAATTAATCTTCCCGATTATACTCTTAATAAAAACTTTTAATAAGTGAAAAAAGAAAGGAATTTTTCTGTGTACAAATTGGTTCTGAACTAATAGATTAATTTTGATTAAGGTGTGCCAATGAAGAACTGTTCTTACTTCCAAGTTGACTTTTAATGGGATATTGTCCATTCTATAATTGCATTTTTACAGATGCACTGTTCTGGACTGGCCTGGCACCCTGATGTTGCCACCCAGATGGTTCTTGCTTCTGAAGATGATAGATTACCCGTGATTCAGATGTGGGATCTTCGCTTTGCTTCTTCCCCACTCCGTGTTTTAGAAAACCATGCAAGGTACGTGTGTGTGTGCGTGCATGCGTGGGAAACAAAGAAGGGCTGGGGAGTGGCTAGTTGGCACAGTGAATAGAGCACCGGCCCTGGAGTCAGGAGGACCTGAGTTCAAATTTAGCCTCAGACACTTTACACTTACTAGCCGTGTGACCTTGGCCAGTCACTTAACTCCAATTGCCCCTCCAAAGAGCAAAAAAAGAAAGAAAGAAATAAAAGAAGGGCTGTAGGGTGACAGCTTAATGATTATCAGAGATGGGGTTAGAGGGAGGTGAAGAAGGTAGCGTGGTTGAAAGCACACTGGCCTTTGAGGCGGAGTGCCATGTTCGAATCCTGCCTCTGTTCTTTACTACCTGCTGGGTCTTGGTCAGATCACCGCTCGTCCCTCAGGCTTGGCTTGTCGTCTGCAAAATGAAGGGTGGTTTCTGAGGTCCCTTCTGGCTATGAAGCTGTGAGTCCAAAGAGCCAGTAGATGGGGAGAGGTTGGGATGGGGAAGGAATTAGTGGCATGCTCCCAGAGGATACCCGAAGAATTGGGGTCTTGGGAACAAGTAGAGGGGGCAGCCTTGAACAGAACTGTTTTTTATTGGAGGTTAGAGCAGAGCAGATAGAGAAAATGGAATAAAGATGGTTTTGAGATGTAATTCTTCATTATTTTGCACAGGTCAGAGTTGGGAAAATAGTTGATTTTTTTTCTCTGAAATCCTTGGTGTAATTACACTTAAAAATTTCTTTCCTCTCACCTTCCATCTCTCTACAGAGGAATTTTGGCCATGGCCTGGAGCATGGCAGATCCTGAGTTACTGCTGAGCTGTGGAAAAGATGCCAGAATTCTCTGCTGCAACCCCAACACTGGAGAGGTATGGGGAGGAAATACTGTTTTTAAACTTGCGCTCTCCAAGGTGGTGCTATTTTATTCCTCTCTAAAAGGAGAAGGTTTTTTATACTGACTGTTTTGTGTATTACAATGAAGGAAAAAGCTGAAAGTAATGTAGAGATGTTTGAATTTTTACACTTAAGAAAAATTTTATCATGAATGTTATCTGAGCACTAACGGATGTTTCACTTAGAAGTTAAAATAATATATAGAACAATTCATTGTTCTTATAAATCTTGTTAAGTTGTTATTCTTACTAATCTTACTAAAGATTAGTTAAAGTAGTACCACATTACTAATAAAATAAGTACTACTTTTACACTAAGGCAGTGAGACCAATTTCCATGTTAGGCTTATGGAAGTATCACATTATTTATATCCCATGCTTTAGGTACCCAGTGTCACATTATTTGTCTTTTATTTTTTTGGAGAGGCAATCGGGGTTAAGTGACTTGACCAGGGTCACACTAAGTGTCAAGTGTCTGAGGCCGGATTTGGACGCATTATTTTTCAAAGCCAGTTTTAGAAATTTCTTTTAAAGAGCTCATCACTTCATAAGTTATTTACAAATTGTCTTATCAACAAGTTAATTTTTAGAAAAACTAGATATACCTTCCTTTATTTAAAAAGACATACTTAGAATGAAGATCTGTCCATCCTTGACCAGTCGACATCCGTTAGACATGTGGAACTGCTCAGTTGAGAAGAAAATATGCAGCTGGTAGTAATGGGACCTGCTGTGGTGGATGTAGCAAGGAACCCTTGGCTCCAGTACTGGTCGTGGATGGTTGGGCTGAGGTGGGATTCCTCAGATAGAAACGGTTACTTTAAGTTTGTTGGGATTCTCGGATTTTAAATTTCACGTAAATGCCAATATGTTTTTGCTTTTTCATTGCCTGGGGTAAAGACTAATAAAGTCACTTTCAGAATGGCCATTATCGAGTAAGAATAGGTAGCTTTTATATAGCACTGTAAGGTTTACAAAATGCTCTACACGGTTTTTCATTTTATCCTCGGAACAACTCTGTGAAGCAGCTGCCGTTATTACCCCCATTCTACAGGTGGTGAAATTGAGGCCACAAGAGGTCACGTGATTGTGCAAGGTCGCACAGACCGTAAATGAGGCGGGATTGGAAATCAGGTCCTGCAGCTCCACCCAGCCGTCTTATTATTGCCATCATTAGTGGATGTTTCTGTCGCCCTAATGATACATGTTTATTTCCTTCCTGGTGTGTGATCTCTGGTGAGAAGCCTCATGAACTTGTTGTCACCACATTAATATTGTTAACACCAATAATGGCTTTATAGTAAATATATGGTATAATGTAGCAAAGAAATGATGGCATGACAGTAGAAATATTCCCATTGGATTTCAGTTATATGCTGTTAATATCAAAACTGATTATTTGTTTGATTTTCAAATTTGGGAATTTTCATGTGAAGCAGAAATCCACATATAATAAAAGAAAATGCTTTAGAAGTGAGAGGTTAAGTAGGTTTGAAAGTAGAATAGGTTTCTGAAATCACTTTAAATTTTGCCTGTCACAGTTTAGAGACTAAATCCTGTAAATCCACTGCTTTGCTTCGTTCTCAAGAAAAATCAGGTGTGGAAAGAACAGCTTGTTATTTCGCAGTACTACAACTTGTTCATTTGTATGCCCTTGTTCTATCATTAAGACCATTGCTTTACTCCTGGGGAAATTAGAAAACTGCCATGGAGGTGGACATGATTTTAAAGGGCTATAAACAGTTATTTCTCGTAGCCGCATCACCCCGTTCAGACGCGGCCCTGGTGGCAGCAGCCAGCCTTCGTGACTGGCTCTTTGCTGCTTTTCCGTCCTCACGCTCTTCCCGATGAGCCCAGGTCTTGGAGGCAGCCGGCTTGTGGCTCAGCACGGTTTTATGTCTTGAATAAGGAAACGCAGGGCAGGAGGCCGTATCTTTCCCTGAACTCACAAGTCAAAGATGGTGTTCCGTCTTGGATCTTTGTTTTTTGTCTTTTTCATGGCCTGAGATTATTTTTAAGTTTCTAAATAATCTAAAATCTGAATAAAATGGGTCATGATGGTAAATAAAGGCCCAGTGGGCCTGTCATCCTGTGCCTCCTGTGATACATGGTTTTTCTTTTCCATTTTCAACTCCTACAAGTAAATGCTGAAAACAGTCAGTGTTGAGATGCTGCTCATTTTTACATAGAGACCTCCTTTATTGTCTCCTTCCTGGAATGCTTGGGCATTGGTTATTTTAGCACTAAATGCGCTGTTTGACATTTCCAAGGACCTAGTTGAAGAGACTTTCTAAACAAATGTGTTGTTTGTCTGCCAGCGGGGCCTGGTTACAGAGTGATAATGCTATTTCCTGATGCGGGGGGTTTGGGGTCTTGGTCTAGGTGCTGTATGAACTTCCCACCAATACCCAGTGGTGCTTCGATATCCAGTGGTGTCCCCGGAACCCAGCCATCCTCTCTGCCGCTTCCTTTGATGGACGCATTAGTGTTTACTCCATCATGGGAGGGAGCACAGACGGCCTGCGGCAGAAGCAGGTAGATAAGGTAGGAGAAGTTGGGAATTTCACCAGAGGACTTAGTTTTCCTTCCTGTAGAGGAGCTTGAAGGCAGTTTTGATTTTAAAAAGTAAAACTAGGTCATTCTGACTATGAAGGACCATGTCATATTTTTCTACATCACATAACAGTTCACGATGCCTGGCAGAAATGAATTTTTACATGATTTTACTCTTTTTAAAATTAAGCTCTCGTCATCATTTGGGAACCTTGATCCCTTTGGCACAGGACAGCCCCTCCCTCCACTGCAGCTTCCACAGCAAACCCCCTCCCAGAGCATCGTGCTGCCCTTGAAGAAGCCACCCAAGTGGATCCGAAGGCCTGTGGGAGCTTCATTTTCGGTACATTGGTTTTGCTTATGTGGGCTGTCTGAGGGGAAGATTGGTTGTTTAGGGATTTTTCTCAACAGAGTTTCCTTTCTGGATGGAGAAGAACGTAGAGGTTTTCTGAATCCCTGTGATTTTAGTATAAGCCAGTTAAAGAGGCTCCCCAGTGCCTGGGATTGTTGATGGGACCCAGAGGGCACAGATAGGGACGCGTGGTGATGGCCAGTTTACCAGTGACCCTGTAGTCCTTGGTTTTGGAATCTCTGGCCAGGGCTATTGAAGAAACTAGGTGTAAGGAATCCCTTGGCATGCTTCATGATTTTAAGTTAAGAGAGTATATTCAGAAACTATAAAATCCCTTTGTAAAGTTCTTCAGCCATCCCGAGGTTGTCATGCTATAGATCTGTCTCTAGAAATAGCATTGTTACAGGGCACCTCAGTCCTCTGACCAGGGCCCCACAGCATCATGCACTGATATGGTTCCATTCCACTTCTGATGTATGTGTTTTATTGAGCAGTTACACGTAAAAACAGTTTTTAACATTCGTTGTAAAGTTCCATGTTTTCTCCCTCCCGGCCCCCTCGTCAAGCGGTTTGATCTGGGTTGTCCATGTTGCCTTCTCCACCAGAGCAGCCCTTCCTGGCACCGTGGCATCGTCTCGATGCCCCCAGTGCTTGTTAGCACGGGGTGTCCCATGTAGTGGGGGGAGGAGGGGCAGACGTGCTTCTTGGCCTGCTGGCAGTGGGCCTTGTGCCCAGTGACTTCGGTCCTCAGCACTTGCCTTCATGCTGCCCCTCACCAGGCCTCCTAAGCATCCCTTCCTTTGCTCACCTGTCGCCGCCCTCTTCAGGCCTGCTGCTGCTCCCCGTGGGGCTCCCCACAGGCCCTTTCCTTGTTCTTTCTCACCCATCACTGTAGCCTGGTTGAAACAAAGGGCATCGATGGACACTTGACACACACTTGATGGGGTGTGTCCCTTCCCTGTCCTAAGGCTACAGGGTTGGAGGTGGGTGAGGAGTTCTGCCTGTGCCTGAGTAAAGGGCCCCGGAGAGGGAGCTCCCAGCCCCTGCCTGAAGATCTCTAGGAGCAAAGCCACTGGCCCCCAAGGCTCCGTGCTCACCTATAGCTCAGGTCTAGCCCTTTGGCAGGTTTTTCTTACTTCAAGCCCAAGTGTTGCTGCTGCCTTTATTGCTTCTGGTTCTGTCCTGGGGGGGGGCCGACAGGCCAGGCCAGATCCTTCCACACAGTTGCCCTTCTTGTTTTCACAGCCTGACCCTACCCTCCTGTGTCACTCACCTCTACACACTCTGGCCGTCTGGCGGCTCCTCAGTGAAGGCAGCGAGGGGCACCATGGTGCCTAGAGTGTTGTGCTGGAGGCAGGAAGATCTGAGTTCAGATCAAGCCTGAGACACCTGCTGAGACCCTGGGCGAGTCATGACCTCTGTCTGCCTTGGTTTCCTCATGTATAAGATGGGAATATTAATAGCACCTCCCTCCCAGTGTTATTGGGATAAAATGGGATGATATTTGTGAAGACCCAAGTGCAGTGCCTGGCATGCAGTAGGTGCTGTAGAAATCGTTCTTGCTCTTCCTTCCGTCTCCTGTCTTTATGCCTTTGTCTTAGCTGTCCGCCATGCTTGGAGCTTGTTCTGTTCCCCCTTCACATCTTGGAACCCCTGTTGTCTTTGAAGACTTAGTACAAATGCCAGCTTTTGTGTGATGCCTTTCCAGGCTCCCTCAGAGGTTTTGTCCTGCCCTCGCTGTCGCTCTTTAGCTCACCTTGTGTCTGCTTTATGTTTTGTATAAATCTCTTATGTTGTCCCTCAGAAAGAACATCAGCTCCTTGAGGGCAGGGATGACTTTGTTTTTGTCTCCCCGGTATTTGTGACAGGTTTTGGCACATAGGAGGTGTTGAGTAAATGCGTCTTGAGAGTGATGGCTCTCTGACCCCAGCCTCTTCTTCCAACCTTATTTCCCGCTGTTTCCTCAGTGTGTTGCACTTAAAGATTCTGCTTAGGCCTTTCCTCCTCCTGAAGAGGCCTTCCTAACACTAACAACCCACATTCCCATAGTGCTTGCTCACGTCCCTCTCCTGTCTTTTCCCCACTTGTCAGAACCCTGGTTTTTTTCCTGACCTTCCTTTTTACATCCCATGCCTCTTATGCACAGCTCATCTCTCAGGGGTCTTCAGGCTCCAGACCCCTGTGCTTCAGTGATCACAAAGAGGATACACTAGGAAGGGCTCACTGAACTGGGTGGCCAGGGGCATTCTGCTGATGGCATTTACCAAGACTTTGACAAAGCATGTGGCAAACATTTCATGTCATTGTGGTGAGAAAGGTGTGAACTTGGGTGGCATAGCCAAGTCAGGTTCTGGTCACTGAGTGCTTATTAGGCCCTTATTGTATGCCTGGCACTGTGCTGAAAGCCAAGGATACAAAGGATGGAATAAGCAGTCCTTGCCTCTAAGTGGAGCTGGCTGAATGGCCGTCCTCTTCTTTAATGGCCCAGTATTGAGAGGTCGGAAGTGGGCAGGAGTGCCCCCAGGATCTGAGGGTGGCTTCTGGTGTCTGACATTTGTGTCAGTGACTTGGCCAAAGACCTAGATGAAATGGCTGTCCCAGTGCAGATTCCACAGGGCCAGTAGGGGATGGTCACTCACACCCAGTGACAGTCAAGGCTGGAAAAGATCTTTGCAGAGTGGGGCACTGGGAGCAGTCCAATCAGATGAAATGCAGTAGGGAGGAATGTGAAATCGTAGACTTGGGTTCAGAAAAGTACCTCTGCAACCCTGGCTGGGATAATGAAGGCAGCCGTTTGAAAACTTCTGAGGTTTCAGTGAACTCCAGTGAGCTTAGTCTGGGGTGGCCAAGTGGGAGTGCCCCCAAAGCCAGGGCCAGCCAGAGCCTCGTGAAGAGCGGCCGTTGTTCCTCTGGGTTCTGCTCAGGTCAAGTGCCATGCTTTAGGAGGACATTGACAGAGTGGAGAATGCCTTGAGAAAAGCAGTCAGGATGGGAAGGGTCTCAAGTACGTGTCATAAGCGTTACTTGGGGAACTGCAGATGGTTAGGTCAGAGAAGAGACGCCTCAGAGGGATGTGATAACTGTCGTTTACATGTGAAGATTTGTGCTGTGAGGAGGGTTAGGCTTGTTCTGGGGGGTTGCCGAGGGCAGAGCCAGGAGCAGTGGAGGAAGACTGGATATCAGGAGAAGCATCCTCAGATGAGGGCTAGTGCAAATCAGGACGGCTGCCCCGCCTGGGAGCTGCAAGCAGAGGCGCCTGGCCGTCTGTCAGAGGGATATGGTGGGACGAGATGGCTCCTACCAGCTCTTCCCAATCAAAGACTCTCTTAGTCTGGGCCACCTAGGCAGCCCTTAGTGAGTATTCTCCTGTCTTCACTTTTCTCTATATGTGTGTGTGTGGCTTCCCCAAGAAAGCCCCAAGTTCCTTTTGGAAAGAGACCACCTACGTGTGGGTTCTTTGTGCACATGTGGGGTTCTCGATAAATGTTTTCTGATGGTCTGTGTTTGCATAAAGAGCTTTGTAATCCTGGTAGAAATGATGATGTTCAAAGCAGATTTTGGTGTGTTTCCTGCTTGCCTGGCACTCCGAAGTTAGTTTTAGTCATTCTGAATTGTCAGAGCTCCACATTTAGGTGCCCAACGTTCTTATAGACCCTCTAGGGGAAATGATGGCAGCTTTTCTTTATTGTGGGTCTTCATACAGCTTCCCTTTCCTGGTCCTTTTATAGTTTGGAGGCAAGTTGGTGACGTTTGAGAACACCAAGCCGCCACCGGGAGGGGAGCAGCAGCTGCAGCGCCACCAGGTGCACGTCAGCCAGGTGGTCACCGAGAAGGAATTCCTCCTGCGCTCCGACTACCTCCAGCAGGTTGTGCAGTCCCAAGGCTTTGTCAGTTACTGCCAGAAAAAGATCGACGCTTCACAGACAGACTTTGAGAAAAGCGTGTGGTCTTTTTTGAAGGTAAAATCTGCCCTCCCGCTCACTCTTGCCTCATCTCCACTTAGGTGGTTGCCTGTGACCTTGAGCAGACTCGTTGATTTTCCCATTCTGCCTTCCTCATAGTGGACTCCTAGGTATTGAAAAAATCCCCAGAGTTAGAGTATTAGAAACCTTAGGGGGACATGTCCAGAGTGTGGGTATAAGAATCCTGCTTTGCATTTTCTGGTGAGATTGACTTTTGAATTACATCATTCAGCACTGAATGGGGAGAGAGGAGGTGGTCCAAGATGTAACCTTACAGTTCTTCTCTTTTTTGTGTTTTGTCAAGTGCCAGAAAATGCTCTGCTTGACAGGGGGTTGTTCTCTGTAGCTGTTGGGCCAACATTTTTTATTTTGCTATTACTTGAATTTTATTCTTGTTTAATTATTTTCCCTCCAGTGTCCTCTTTCTTCAAGCCTGATTAATAGTTCCTTAATGGCTGTGTGTATTTGATACATAGATTTAAAAAAAATGATCGATGCCTTTTGTTGATCAATTGCAGTTGATTTTGGACAATTATAAAGGGGCCGTGTGGCATTAGATTGGCTTTCATGAAAGCAAAGATTTTTAAAGACTGATTTTAATTTGATGTTGTAGTTTTATTTTCTTAACAGGTAAATTTTGAAGGTGATTCTCGTGGAAAATACCTTGAACTTTTGGGATACAGGAAAGAAGACCTGGGCAAAAAGGTATATAGCATAAAAACTTTACAAAGATGTGCTTAGGCGTATGTAACGTTTCAGTTGGAGAGAGTTTTGTTGTGCAGCCCTGTGATGTGTTCATGTTAAGCCAGGCACAGATCGGAACTTTCTTTACTAGTGGTGTTCGCCACCCACTGTCATGGAGGCGCTGTCCCATGGACAGGCCAGTTTGAGGGGCAGTTTCCAGAAAGATGGCAGTCCTTCTGTTTGCTGGGGATGTTAGTCTGATTATCCCAAGCCTTACAGCACTGAGGAGCTCCCAAAAGGGGTTCTGTGATCCTTCCCAAGAGCTCAGACTGAACTCTCCAGCCAGGAAAAACCAAGTGAATGGATGGACAGGGCATTCGCTGGTGGTCCGTCAGTTCCCATATCTTGAACAGATGCTCGTTATGGCCAGTTAGCGGCTAGAACTAAATCTTAGGAGAAGATTGTGAAATTGTGTAGTGTTTTTAATGACTCCAGACTTCCTCCTTTAAGTAAGAGCTCTTCTTCACACCGTTATTCTTAGCAGAAAAAAGCCATGTCAAGTCATAAGTAAACGCTGACATGTTTCCAGTAAAGAATTTTGTGTGCAAAATTCCATCAGACGAGGGACAGCCAGGTGGGGCAATGGATAGAGCACTGGCCCTGGAGTCAGAAGGACCTGAGTGCAAATTTGGCCTCAGACATGTCATAGCTGTGTGACCCTGGGCCGTTCACTCTGAGTGTTCCATCCTGTCTCATTCCATCCTCCCTGTGGAAAAAAAAAGAATTTTATGGACAAAGAGGTGGGCTAGTCAGCTGGCTGATGGTGGAGGGTGCGTGGCCCATATTCTCCACTGGTATTTGCAAGGGTTTTTAAAAAAAAAATATAGATGTTTTATATTTACGGTACAAACATTTATAGGGAGAAGTCTCTTCGTAATAAAATAGAACAATTAAGGAAAACTGACAGTGCAGGGACCCCATCTGAAGGTGCTTGCAGCATTCCATCCTTGTAGCACCTCCCACCTCTTTAAAAAATGTTTTTAAGTGAACAAAAGTCTCTTTTCTCTTCTTCCCACCCCTCCTCTACTGGAAAAAGGAGAAAAGGAAGACACCTTTTGTAACTAGCTGTGCACAGAAATGTGTCTCTCTTACCTTAAATCCACCCCCTTCGTTGTGGGTGGCACATTTCATCACTCGTCCTCTGGAATCACGAATGGCCAGTGTGTTGATTGTCCTTTTTCCAGTTAGCCAGTGTTTTACAGTTTTACAGGGTTGAGATTAAAATAAAAAATTTTTAAAGGCTAAAAGTCTTAGAGGAGGAGAGGGTATGGATGAATTCAAACCTGAGCACCAGCTGATGTGTGGGCTCAGTGTTGCAGCTGATGCGTCATGGATGCTTTGAACCTAAAGTTGTTTGAAATTCACACGCACAGATTCCTGATCCATGCAGGAAAGACCGTTGTGGTTCCGTGTCCTTGTAGCCAGCAGAGGAACTAGCTAGGTGGCTGTTCCGTGTGCTGCTCTTGCCCTGCTAACACCGGCATTCCTGAAGCTGTCATTCTTCTCTCTTTGCTGTGTTTCACCATTCGGGGCCTTTAGACTTGGTTTGTATTTCATTCCTGCTGATTCCCAGGTTTAAAACTTTGGGATAAATTTGTTAAGCCTGCTGATGAGCCGTGTCCCTCCCCATGTTACCAAACCTGTATTCGAGACTGCAGAGACTATCTTAGTGGCTTCTCTGGTTTTGCTCATTTGCTGAGTAAGTGAATCATTCCTGTACTCTGTCCTTTCTGATTAATGACGATGCCATAGTGCCGTGTGCGTTTTTCCTGCTCCTGCACATTCTGGACTCTCGTTGCTCCTGACAGGTCTTCACTGTGTTCAGTAAACAGAATAACGGGTGCTTGGCGGTGTTGTAGGGCAGATGAACGCTTGATTTTTGAGGCTAACATTGCTGTCATGCCAGTTCCTTTATAACGAGTGTTTGTAGGATGTATTAATGACAGACAGTACTTGATGGTGAAATTAGAGAAGGGGTGACTTTTTCTTGTATTCTTGACTTCAGGATTTATAGTCTCAGACGGGATGTCTGCAGCCTCATGTTTATTGTGGAAAAGAGCAGGGTAGAAGAGGAAGTCACCAAGAAGAGTTTTCTGGTTGTCTGTACTGAGCCATTCCTTGCTTTTCAGAACTCTTCTGATGTCTTTTTCCTCTGTCTCTAGAGACTACTTTTTAGTGCAGACCGACCAGTGCCTTCTGAAATCCTTGATCACTGTGCCATATAAACATTGATTTAATTGAGTTAAGATGTGAAATGCTGTATCTGTACTTTGCTTGTATGGTAAATAAATAGTTTATTTTCTTTTTAAAAACAGATTTTTAGCCATATCTTTTATTTTTCCATCACCTAGATTTCCCCCATATTTCTCCCTTTCCTTCCCAGAGAATCATCTCTTGTAACAAAGAAATTTTTTAAAAAATGAAAAAGAGGAAGAAGGGAAAAATCAGCAAAACCAATCAATCTGTTTAAAAAATCTGACATTTTATACAGTGATCCACACCCACTGACCTCCATCTCTGCAGAAGAGCAGAGGCTTTGTCTTCTGGTTCTTCTTTGGAGCCAAGCTTGAAGAATCTACTTGTAAAGAATACATACCCCAGAGACACCAGCACGAGCACCTTATTAAATGCCCTCGTCTGTGGCATGCATGCCCCATGCTCTAGAGATAGCTTTAGTGAACTAGGTGGTGCAGTGGGTAGAACACTGGGCCTGGAGTCAGGAAGATCTGAGTTCAGATCCAGACTCAGACACTCAGTAGCTGTGTGACCCTGGGCAAGTCACTTAACCCTTACTGTTTACTTCAGTTCCTTATTTGTAAAATGAGTATACACAGGAGAAGAAAATGGCAAACCATTCCAGAATCTTTGCCAGGAAAACCCACCAAAAGTCCATGGGATCATGTAGGGTTGGACACAGCTGACCCACAGCAACAACAGATTGCTTCAGAATCTGTAAGGAAGCATCTCGTTTCCCAGTAGCTTTAGAACCACCTGCCCAGAAACATAATTCCCAAGCTTTTCATTGTGTCTTAGTGGGGTATAAAAGATGTTCACGCACTTCAGTTTTGACCAGTATGGCTAGTCAGCATTGAATATTGCATGGTAGCCTAATTTTTTTTTTGTAAATGATTGTTATAAATTATGAATTTTAAGTAGCAGAGGGTATTTGCATATATTTTAGCTGATAGAAGAGGAACAATAAAAAACTTGGTCATTGGTATATATGGGCTTATTTTTCATTTATATATTATATATATCTTTGTTTTTTTTTTTTTTTGGAGGAGGGAGGGCAGGGCACTTGGGGTTAAGTGACATGCCCAAGGTCACACGGCTAGTAAGTATTAAGTGTCTAAGGTCAAATTTGAACTCAGGTCCTCCTGACTCCAGGGCTGGTGCTCTTTTCACTATGTCTCCTAGCTGCCCCCATTTATATTTTTTTCTTCAAATTTTAGCAAGATACTTGGGATTTGGGATTTGAGCTTAGGACCCTCTAAGTCCTTCTTTCCCATTTCATAAGATAGGAAAGTTTTTAATATTTATTAAGCAGTTAAAATGTATTTAGTACTACATAGCCACTTTCTTTGGGTTTTGCAAAAAGATGGACGCTAAATTACTATAAAGGTAGTAACAGTGGAGAAAAAACAATGAGTCAGAAATCCCTCCTTCACAGTGGCTGTTTTCTTTACTGCCAGTCTCTTTGTCCTGGGCCCTGAAAATGGATTGCATTATTTAAAATCAGGAGCACAGAGAAAAATGCCTGTTTTAGTCATTAAGTGGCAGGGAGAGTTAGTTTGTAGGATTTCGTCAATTAAATTAGTTCTATTGGAGAACCAACTCTGGCCAGTTGTTTTGCAAATGGACTAAACAACATTCTGTTCTCTGTTTAAACGTTCTGGATTATTTTGGCATTAAGAAGTTAGTAAGAGGTGGTTTTTCCACATATGCTACAAAATCCCACTTAATCTTTTTTTTTGTTTCAGATTGCTTTAGCTCTGAAGAAAGGAGGAGGCCCTGAACTGGTAAGAGAGCCGGAGCCAGCCTTCGGCTTTTAGTTCTTTATCTTTAATGGCGGGGCAAGAGGCATTTTTGTCTTTCCTGTTCCATCAGCGACTAGCTCAGTCTTGCTTTGACCAGTTTACTTCAAGGGTGTGATTCTCGATTAAGACATTTTATCTTGCTCTTTGAAGTGAATTCTCTGTCAGAGGATGAATCCCTGCCCATTGGGGTTGAGTCTGTTTGTTGGCAGAGGGTAGACTGAGGAAGGGGATCTGTCGTCGTCCTCATCATCGTATTCTCACCACCAGCGTGTTTTCGTTTCAAATGAGGATCGTTTCTCGTTGCTGTTCCTGGGCAGGCCCGTTGTGGGCATCCTTGGGTCTTCTGGCTTCCTTGAGCACTGACGTTCTCTCAGCTCTCGCTGTGCTTCTCTCCTCTGCCACAGGTTCTTAAGGACTCTGACCAGCGGGCCCCAAGTGATGGCCACAAGAGCCACGCTGCTGAGGAGAACTTTTTAGGAGAGGTATTGATCACTATTGATTTTTAATTGTTGGACTTGCATTTCCTGAGCGCATCTTATAACTGCTGGACTTTGAATGTGCATTTTCCTGAGCCCTTTGCCACGTGCAGTTGTAAAACTGGAGACGTTTCAATCCGGGTGTCATGCCCTCAGACTGAGTAGTTTGTGCCCTTGGTCAGTCCTGTGATTCTCTGACCGTGCTCTCCAGAGTACATGCCATAAACATCATTAGGAGCAAGATGGTGGCCCAGGGGATACACCAGAACATTGAAGCAAAAACCAGGAGATTTTATTCCACAGTGCTCTGTTGGCCTTAAACGTGGCGTTCGTAAGATCATAGCTGGAGGACTAAAAGGGATCTTGGGGGTCATCTAGCCCAGCCTCCATCATTTTATGGAGGCCTGAAGAAGGTAAGGGACTGCTCCAAGGTCACATGGCAGAAAAGAGTGGGAGCGGCAATATGTCTTGTAAAGGATTGGCACTGTGTGTAGGAGCTGGTTGGCAGAAGTGGAGGTCTGGAATTGGTGCTTCTTCGTGGAGTCCAGGGAAAGGCAAGTTGACTAACTTGTCACTGCTGTGTGTGTCTGATAGCATTGTAACTGTCAGTGAGGAAAGGAGGAGAAAGCCTCTCTGTGAGCTTGACGCTCTTTTGGACCCAAGGCTCAGTAACCCTTTCATTGCCTTTTTTCCCCTGCTGTTTGATACTAGAAACATATTTTGATTCCATATATTTTATCCTGTAAAGTTGGTCTCCAGATTTACATTTATTTATGTTTTCTCCCTCAACTCCTTCATTGTACTTTGAGTCATGGGAGGGTTTTGAAAACGGAGACTCTTCCACATGAACTTTGTAAGTTTTAAAGATGGTGGTCAGTGAGTTTTGCAATGGCTAAACCATAGGGGAAAACCGTGTGTGCTGCAGATTAAGTTACAGATTATTCTAAGTGCTTTTTAAAAACTACTTTCAAGTATTTAAAACCAGACTGCTAATAATTTTTAGTAAATACAGTATCATTTGGGAAGACTTCAGTGAATAGGTAATAAACAGGTGCTGAATGTGGTATTGGAAATGGGTGTTCTCCCAAGTACTTGAAAACATTTTGTGTATTAAAGTAGGTTCCACGTTGTGACGTAATGTCTTTTTAGGCTCTTAATTTACCCTGGAAGTACTTTGCTTTACCATAGATTCTATAAAAGTAACTTCCAGCCCTATTTCTCTTTGAACTCAAGACCAATTTGTCACGCCCTAGTTATACTTTACTGTTCTTTTATCTAGGAAAAAGATGCCGCGCGCACGCGTGTGTGTGTGTGTGTGTGTGTGTGTGAGAGAGAGGTGTGTGTGTGTGTGACCGGTGTGTGCGTACGTGTGCGTGTGCGTACGTGTGCGTGCGTGTGGTATGTGTGTGCGTGTGCGTGTGATGTTGTAGTTGTCAGCAGACAAAGGCGTAGGAAACTTGGCCACAGGTATTTATGCTCCTGTTGGCCCAGGGATAGACAAGCCTTTCATTTTCTTTTTTTTCTTTTCATTAAAGAATTAATTATTGATGAAGCAAAGAAATGAAAGAAAATCAAAGATAACTTTTTCATAGGTTTCTCTTGTCAATGATCGTCACATTAACATCTTATTGAAGAAATGTCATTTTTTGTTCTTCTTATCTTTCAGTCCCAAATGGGACTCAACCGAGTGAACAGCAGCCTTCCTGGGGCTTTAAAGCTGGCCCTGAGTGAGTCAGCGTTCTCTGGCTTTTTAAAGTTCTTCTCTTGTTTATCTTTAGTTAGGGGATGGGAGACAAGAGCAGAGTTCTTCTCTAGTCATTCAGCTTTAATTTCGCACTGATGAGGAGTTGAGGGGACTCGGAAGGGACCTGACTCCAGAATCCCCTGCCCTGGGACCTCAGTCCACAGGCCGCTGGCTTCAGGCCTGGAGGGACTGCAGAGAGCACCGTGTCCAGCGAAGGCCGAGCTTTGCAGTGATTGTCCCACGGTCATGGGGTGGGGAAGAAGAAATGATGTTTTGTCTTTGCTTTCAGGTTTTTTTCCTTCTCCCTACTTCATTTCATAGCTTATTACTTTGTCACCTTGTAAAGATTGACTTTATTAAGGTTTCCTTTTCTTGCTAATTTGTGGCTCTCAGTGACTCTTATAAAAATAAGTGTTTGTTGATCTTCCTAGATTTCCCACAGTACCCCTTCCCTATTTGACACCATTGCGGGAAGGGGTTTAAATGCCAGACAAGGCAAAGGTGGGCCTGGGAGTGGCTCGGGCTGAAGCTTCTTGAGCAGAGAGTGATGGGTCATGGACGGGTCTGTTTCCCTGGATACTTGTCACTGTCCTCATGGACATTGGATCATTGGATCCTTACTGTCTGCACCCTGTCAGGTCAGCAGAGGAGGCATGAATGTCTTCCTTTTACTCTTGAGGAAACAGGCTCAGCTCGGTGATTTGTCCAAGGTTGAGAGAGATGTTGGCAGCCCTGTGGCCCAGGCCTCCTTGCTCTTTGCGCTGATGCAGAGTGGCATGTTCCTGGGGAGAGCCTGCTGTGTCATCGGGCTGCCGTGCACACGGTATTTTTGTATTACGTATAATAGTCATGTTCATAGTGATTTTTCCACTAAACTGTGTCCTTTCTCCTCCGTCTTTAAGAGCACCAAAGAGGAAGATCGAGAGACTGAAATTTCTTCGTCAGTTGGAGGAACATTTAATATTTCTGTCAGTGGAGGTAAATGCATATTTATTTTATTTTCAGATAGAATTTAAGCATTTGACTTTTTCCCAGTGAAAATACTGTTATTTCCTAACCGAAGGACTGTTACAGCTGGCCTAAGGGATAGAAGGAGAAGTGTCCATCGTTAGCTGATGTGTTGTCATCGTTCCATGAGTTGCTGACGTGTGGCCAGAGTCCCATGTAATTGAGGATATTTTGATAAGTCCTTACAAACCTGTTTAAATGTAACCAGACCAGGAAGATGTTTTATTTTTCATGAAACTTAAGAAAACGCTTTCAGGAATTACAAAAACTCCAGAAATATAGATAAGTGTTTCATATCCTCTGTGTGTGTGTGTGTGTGTGTGTGTGTGTGTGTGTGTGTGTGTGTGTGTGTTTGAGAGAGAGAATGAATGGACCAAACCATAACGCATTTTCCCACGTTGTCTCCGAAACCCAGATCGGTGTGTTTAATGCTAAACCCAATCTAATTGAGTGGCTTTGTCTCCCTGTTTCAGACGTTGATGGCTTAATTACTCAGGCTTTGCTGACAGGTGATTTTGAAAGTGCAGTTGACCTCTGTTTATGTGATAACCGCATGGCAGATGCCATTATACTGGCCATAGCAGGTGGACAAGAGCTCTTGGCTCGAACCCAGAAAAAATACTTGGCAAAAACTCCAAGCAAAATTACCAGGGTGCGTATTTTTGACTGAATAAAAAGTGAAATAAAATCTCTCGCTCTCTTCCTAATACAGATATCCTAATCAAAAGTGTGTAATGTAATTTTCCCTCCAGATCTTTTGAATTTTCTTTTCACTTGATTTGAAGAGTGATACCAGTATGCTAACATATTGTAGGACTACTAATTTTTTTGTATTATCTTACCTTCCTTAGCACTGACTTTACAAGGAGGAACAAATTTCCCAGTAGACAATTAAACTTTGTTGTTTTTAACCCAAGTAATTTCAGTGGTGTGAATGTTTGTGTAAAATGATGATGCCATGCTGTTGTAAGGAACAGTTCCCTTTGAAGCATCACTTAGATGATTGGATTACAACTCTGCAGAAATCTCGCTTTCTCAGCCGCTCTTAGCCACGCTCTGTGACCTCATCATTGGACTAGGCGAGAGGAGTGGAGCTGAAGGAAGGGTGGCTGAGGGTTTTGTGGTCCCCTTTCCCCTTCGCTTTTCTTGGGCTTCTCAGTTCCTGTCTCAGATATGCCTGTCCCCTCTAATTTATAAACCACCTTAATCTCCAGAGCACCCACCAAAACACAGTGCCGTACTGGGAAGTTCCAGGAATGTGGATAATTTGATGAAACTCCCCGTTGAAGTCAGGCCAGTTCACCTGTCACTGGTGGGTCAGCAAACAAGGGTCCTCCCATTGACTGGAGAATATAGTTTTAACTGTTAGTTCATTGTAGCTAAATCCCATTTCTTAAAATAGTCTTCCTCATAATGAAATTTATCTAAAATAACGTCCATGCTGAAAAAGCCAAATGTGAAGGGACTTCCTCTTTTTTTAGGGCTCATTTTCTCCACCCTGCCCCCTTCTAGCACATGGATGTGTAATCTTAACACACACTTGCATACGAATAACACGAGAATACTCATTTAAATTTTTATGTTAAAGTCTTGCTTTAAAAAATTCTCCTACTCCCCCAATCCTGTCTTATTAAAGATAAGCTCCTTAAAATGGTGCTATTTTGTGTATTGTCCAGAACTAACTTTTATGGGAAGGATTTCTTTAAATACAGCAGATTTGGTTCATCAGCGTATGTGAGTTTTTTAGCAGTTTTCGTGATCTGACTTGTCAGTCTCACCTTTTGATAGGCTGTGATCTCTCTGAAGAGGATTTTATTTCATCCAAAAAACCAGATACTTATTGATATCTTTTGTTCTGAACTGCCTGCATTCCTACTGACATCCCTTCCTTCTGAGAACCATATTTTGTATCAAAAGTTTCTAAAAAGTGGAAGAAGAGAAAAAAATTCAGTCAAATGGATCCACTTCTCCCCAGAGTCCCCTGCCCTCGGAGCCCCAGCTCTGCTGTGGAGCAGGGGGGTGTCTTTGGGTCCCTATACAATTTCTCAACACGCAGTCCCAGGCGTTACGGATGATGGGTGGCGCTTTGTCCTTCTTTTCACATGGGTGGAGTCCTTGTGTGCGTCCTTTTCTTGGCTCTGCTGGCTTTGGTTTTCCACCAGTTTGAGTAACTCTTGCAACATTTTTCCGCGTTCACCATGTTAATCATTTCTTACCCACGCAGCAAAATCCTTCTGTGTTTTGTTTTCACTCTCCGTTAATTATCCTTCTGAAAAGCAAAGCCTTTGTAACAAGTGTGCATAGTCAGACAGGACAGACTCTTAGAATTTGTTTGTATCCAGAAATATTTTTTATTCTTTGTCTTGCCTCTGTCGCCTCTCTGTCAGGAGGCGGGTGACGTAACTCATCATCCATCTTCTGGAATCCTGGCAGGTCATTGTGCTCATCCCAGTCCTTACCTCTCAGACTTGTTTGTCTCTGCAGGGTCATTGTTACTGCCTAAATTGCTCTAGTCCTATTCCCTTCCCTCCTCATGGAGTTCTAGTACAATTCATTCCTCTACTGATGGGCACCCCCTTCGTTTCTGGTTCTTTTTCACTACCTAAAAAAACTGCTATAAATCTTCTGTTCACAAGTCCTTTTGTCTTTCTTTGATACCCTCGGGTAACAGGCCTAGTAGAGCTGTTGTTGGGTGTAACATTGCATTACACCGATGTGCCACAGCTTGTTAGCCATTCCCCATTCATTGGCATCTACATTATTTCTGGTTGTTTGTGACACAGGAAAAAGCACAACCATTGTGTATACAGAGCCTTTCTTTTTGTCACTGGTTAGACTAAATCCCTCTCTCTTCCCTGGGTACCTTTGAGCTCTACATCTGTGGTCTTGGCATCCATTTTTGAGTTTTCCCCCATCCCCCTATGTAAAAGTCACAATCTTCCACCAGTCAGAGGAATTTCAGACTGTGGACACAAAATGCTTGTGGGCACACTGATGATCTGGGAGGCCAGGATGTTGGAGTGTATCTTCAGGTCTCCTTTTCCATTGATGGGAAATTTTTATATAAATAATTTACACCTCTCTTGGCCCCTTGCTGAGGTGTTACCATGGACAGGAAGGTTTTTTCATTGCACAAGACGATTGGCTGATGGCTGTAGAGAGCTCAGTATCACATAGTACCTGTTTGGTAGAGCGAGCTGCTGCCCTCAAGGCTTTCTTCTGACAGGTGTTTTCATGCTAGAACAAGAGAAATTATCTCCTTCTTTGAACCCTCTAATCATTAATATCAGACAAAGCATAAAAACAGGGGAATGAATAGTCAGAAAGCCCTTGGCCCCCGTCAGGGAGGACATCCATCTCAGGATATAAGTTGAGGAATTCTCTGTCCAGAGTTCAGATTCTTCTTTGCTTGTGGGGTCTTGCTGAGTACACAGCACTCAAAAAAGTGACCTGGCCATCCATGCCAGGAAAACTGATTGGACAAGCAAGCACCCACCATGTGCCCAGGATGGCCCTGGGGATGCAGGGACAAAATGCCTATTGGAGCTGCTCTGTCAGTCTGTGCATCATGGGATACCAGCCCAGCTGGGGAAGAGGGACGAGCCTGGGCCAGTGCAGAGAGGCCCAGCAACAGGGCTGGCCATCAGGGAGGGCTTTTATCTGCTTCAGCCGCTCTGTGAAGGTCCAGGGCTACCCATCCCATGAATGAATCACATGCTGAAGCCGTGATACCAAAATTTCATGTGATCTGTTACCGTTTGTGGGTTGACTCTTGTTTGTCTGGCCTTCTGCATTTAGGGACTTTGAAATTACTTGAAATACGCATTTGTTATTGTTTATACAAAGTCAGTTGGGAAGTTGAAATAGTGAATAAAGTAGCAAATGAGGCCTCAGAGTTGTTTTACTGAAATTTTAAGCATTTGTTCTTTGGGGAAAAAAAATCCTGTGCTGCCTTGATGCAGGCCTGCCAGGATTTCATTTCACCTCCACCACGCTCCCCTTTTCTTCTCTCTTTCCCCTTGTTCAGTAGGAGTCTGGTCTCTTGCACTTCCTAATCTGGCTTCTTGTAAGGGTGATAAAACATAATATTCTGATCACTTCAGCTTATCTATTTCATGTTCTTGCTTCTGTCATGTTATTTGATTTTGGAACTTGGTCATGTGGCATCATATGGATCTATGAAATATGCACACCCCTCTCCTGCACCCTGAGGTCCAGCCTGTTTTCTTTCTCCCATGTGCCACCTCAGGCCCTCCCTCTATACTTTTGCACTGGCAGTACCCCCTGCCTGGAGTGTGCTTCCTCCAAGATGCTGCTCAAGCAGCGCCTTCTTGCCAAAGCCTTTGCCAGTCTCCAGACTTGGGAGTGTCCTCCCTCCTGAGCTGTCTTGCATGTGACTGCTTTGTGCCCGTGGGGTGTGTGTGTTTTTGTATGTGCTCCTCTTCTCCAGTAGAGTGTGGGCTCCCTGCGGGTGGGGCCTCTTTCCTTTCTGTGATTTGTCTCCCCGGCGCCCAGCACAGGGCCTGACACGTGGTAGGGCCCTTGATAATCACTTGCCTGATTAATCGATGGCTGACATGCTTTTCCAGAGCGTTGATTCTTGAGGATCCAGGTGCTCAGGAGGCATTTACTTTTCTCTTTACTCTCTTTCCAAGCTGATCACAGCAGTGGTGATGAAGAATTGGAAAGAGATTGTTCAGTCCTGCGACCTAAAGAACTGGAGAGAAGCTTTGGCTGCTGTGTTGACTTACGCTAGGCCAGATGAATTTTCATCTCTTTGTGGTAAGAAAATGATCATTTCCTGAGCTTTGGTAAATGTCTGTGTTACTCTATATTATATGTAACTGTATATCTCGATCTGTACATCCTGTGATTGTCATTTTACAAATGATATATTGTAACATGCCATTCTAAGTTTCCTCTCCAGCTACTCCGGTCTTCTCTGCCCTCTGCTCTGTCCTTAGCCATCTTCTCTTCCTTTGGCCAGGTCTTAGCAGGATAGAGAGCCGTCCTCTCTGCCAAGGCTGCCTAGTGTCCTCTAAGGCATCTCTGAGACTTCATTCCACCTGTCCTCCATTCTCCTGTGTACTATCTGTTTCCCGCTCTCCTGGCCCCGAGATGTGCCTTTCTCCCCTTCTCTTGAATGCTGGCAGGCCTCTGTATAAGGAGCTTCTGCTTTCTCACCATTCCCAGCACCTGCTGCCGTGCTTTGCAGGCTGGTGGGTGGAAGTGACTACACCGCAGACTTCCACTTTGGTGTCCCCATGCACAGCCTCTTTCCAGACTATTGGTTCCAGCAGATGATCTTCCAGGCCCCCTGGTCCAGCTCACCTCCCTTATAGCAGCCTCTGCTCTAGGATCTCCTGGGGTGAGGGGCTGCTCACTGCTAGACAGCTTCTCATCGTTAGGAAGCTGCCTCCCTGCCACAGCACCACAGAGTAGTGGGCTGGTCCCGTCCCCTGCAGCCCTGTGGGATGCCCTTCAGTTGTGCATGCTGTTAGTTCGCATGGAGCTTGCAGTCCAGGAAGACTGCAGGGCTTTTCCTACATGGATTTTTGTGTAGCTACAATCATCCTCATCCTCTGCTTGTACAGGCTTGGTCTCTCTGCTGTGGACTAGTGGGGTCTCCGGTTTGGGGGAGGATGGGCCGTCCTTCCTCTCACTGCAGTCGATTGGCTTTCTGGCTTTGATTCTCTCCACATACAGTGTGCTCTTGCCACACTGGGCAGTTTGTTACTGTTCTCTGCTTTGCAGCCTTTGTGACTCTGTACTCGTGCTATGTCCTAACCTAACCCTTATGTATAAAATCTCTGCCTCTGCTTTCTACGTGAAACCTCCCTTGGGGCCCCCAGCTAAGTGTGGCCGCTCCCTCCTGTGACTTCCCTAACCCCCACTTTCATCAGTGCACAGAGCACATCGCACATGCAGAGAGTGCAGAGGTGGGAACAGTAAGAGGGGCCCCGGACTTGGTGAATCCAGGCCCCTCCGCTTGGTCACAGGGAGGTGGCGGAACCCCCTGAGCCTCGCTCCCCCATTGGTGGAGCTCCCGTCCTCCCAGGCTCCTGGGTTTGATGGCTGTGTGAGCTCGGGGCCATATAGGCCTTGTGAACTTGGAAGAGCACGGAGAGGTTGCCTCTTGTCCTGTCCTTTTTTGTGCTCTGCTCCCTCTCGTTGGCTGAGCTCCCCTGTGAGTGTAAGCAGGGCTGGCTTCCTACAGCTCCTGCCCTCGCTTCTCGGCGCTGCTGTACAGTGGCAGGCACTCCTTACATAGCAAAGCATGTTGAAGGTGGGGACACAGGTGTGTTGGTAAAGGAGAAATACATATTTGAAGAGAATTAATAACGTGTGCAGCCAAACGTGCTGGGAACTTTATTACACTCAATTTATCTGTTGTCTCTCTGGGAAGTTAATTTTTTCCTGCTATTCATGAGTTGTAAAGATTCATCTTTTTAAAAAAATTTTCAAATGTACATTTAAAATTAAATATAAAAACCATTTTTTCCCCTTTTTTGGGAGGGAGGAAGGCAGGGCAGTTGGGGTTAAGTGACTTGCCCAAGGTCACACAACTAGTCAGTGTTAAGTATCTGAGGCTGGGTTTGAATTCAGGTCCTCCTGACTCCGGGGCCAATGCTCTCTTCACCACGCCACCTCGCCACCTCACTGCCCTTACAAAGCATTTTTAACATTCGTTTTTTAAAATGTTGTTCCAAGTTCTCTCCCTCCCCAGTTCAGTCATGGAGAAGGCAAGAACTTTGATACAGATTATATAGATGAAGTCATGCAAAACATTTCCATATTAGCCATGTTACAAAAAAAACCAAAACCAACCCCAAAAAGCAAAAACCACCGATGAGAAATAAGAACAGCCAAGAAAGATGAAGAAGGACCCCAGCCTGCTGCGACCTGCACTCAGGCTCCGTCAGCACTCTGGAGCAGAGGGTCTCGCCTCCCGCATCCGTCAGAGCGGTCCTGGATCGCAGGGTTGCGGAGCACGGCTGAGTCAGAGATCCCCCTTCAGTAATAATAACAAAAATGGCGAATCTGGGGGCAGCTGAGTGGCGCCGTGAATAGAACACTGGCCCCGGGGTCAGGAGGACCCGAGTTCTAATGTGGCCTCAGACACTTAACACTCACTAGCTGTGTGACCTTGGGCAGGTCACTTAGCCCCACTTGCCCTGCCTTCCCCCATCCCAAAAATAAAGCAAAAACAAATGGCTGATATTTATATAGCGCTTTAAGCTTTGCAAAGCACCTGATGTGTGTTAAGTGACCTTCATGACAGCCCTGCGACATAGGGGATGTTATCCCTGTTTTGTGGGTAAAGAAGCATCCAGTAAGCGTCTCAGATGGGACATTGACTCTGGTCTTGTCGGCGTGGGGTCCAGGCCTGTGTGTGCTGTGCCTCACCGTCTCCCTTCAGCTTGCAGACGTGCTCTTCAGTGGGACTACCCAGGGATCATTTACTTTTCCTCCTCCCTAGATCTGTTGGGCACCAGGCTTGAGAACGAAGGAGATCATCTCCTGCAGACGCAGGCCTGTCTGTGTTACATCTGTGCTGGGAACATAGAGAAGCTTGTTGCGTGTTGGACTAAAGCCCAGGATGGAAGCAGCCCCTTGTCCCTTCAGGTCAGTGTTTGTATAACGCAAGGTGTTGGTGCTGTGGGTGTTGGTAGTTTTATGAAAGGGTTTTCTTTCTCTTTTTAAAGGAATTTTTTCACAAGCACTTGATGAGTAAAGTCCTTCTGTGTAATATTTTAGTTTCAACTTTGTTTCTCTTTGTGGGATTTTATTCTAAGTGGAGTCATTTAAGAGACTTATCTGTTGAAAATGAAATGCAAGCATTTATTAGGAGTTTTGTGTCAACTTTTCCAGAAGTGAAACGAAAGTGGTTCAGTGTGAGATTGCCAGATATGTGTGTGAGGTGTTTTCAGCTGAGACATTCCTCCTTTTGCAGAGGTTTTTATGTTGTGAGTGACAACATGGAAAGCTTGAAGTTAGTCCAGCATGTCCCACCACAGCAGCTCAGATGGCTTTTCATTTTGGCCACCTTTGAAGATATCGATCCCTCTCTGACACACTTTCATTCCTGTGCCCTCCTGCAACTTCTTTAGCCTTGAATGCCCACTGTAGTGCCATACCGGTGGGCCAAGTGTAGGGTAAGGCAGAAAGAGAAGCCATGTATCTGGTGGTGTGGATGCACTATACCTGGCTGGCGTGATCAGTCAGGCCTTAGTCCTGTTAAAATAGTTCATGCTAGAGGGTGATACGAGGCTGGGTGATATGAGGCTTTGGATTAAGAAAGAACCCTTCTGCTTTGAACTGTATGGAGTATCACTGATGGTTAGAATCCATTTTTCATAAGGGCATTCATCCTTTCCTGTTCTTTGTCTCTTTATCCTCTCTCCTTTTAGGATCTGATCGAGAAGGTTGTCATCCTGCGAAACGCTGTCCAGCTCACCCAGGCGGCAGATGCTAATGCCGTTGGGGCCCTTTTGGCCGAGAAAATGAGTCAGTATGCCAATTTGTTGGCAGCCCAAGGCAGCATTGCAGCAGCTCTGGCTTTCCTCCCTGCTGACACCAGCCAGGTAAGTGGATCCTACCTTTCTTTTCTATGGATTATTAATACTTATAGATGGGACCCGGTCATAGACTTAAACCTCCCAGTTGGTGGTGACTTCTGGAGGAAAGGAGCTCACTCCATCTGCGTGAGGACAAATCTTGCTGACCTCACATCCTGGATTGTATCTGTGCCCCCTGGAGCTGTGCCAGTGGGATAGGATATCAGTCAGCAAGTGTTGATGAAGCACCTGCTTCAGCCAGGGCCAGACCTGGACCGGCAGTTGTGGAAATGCGTACATACAGAGAACAGAATGATCTTGGGGAGTTCCTATTCTGAAGGACAGAGCAAGGATGTGCATGTGCCCTTGCTGGGACAATCACCAGGTGAAATACAAAATCCCTGGTGGGATGGCTTTGTATAGACGTGGAGCTGGGTGGTGTGTCCTGGAGAAAGAGGGGTGACCCAGGGTGGGGAGGGAAGGGAAGGAAGAGTGCATCTAGGCCTGAAGGATGGCTGTGCCAAGGATAGAGATGAGAACAGCACTATTGTGGGTGAGGGACAACAGAGCACACGCCAAGCCCATTCCTTGGCCCATACAGGAAGCCTCTCCTGTTTAGCAGAATGTGCTCCCAGGGTTTGAGGACCTACACAGTCGAGGAAGGACCTCAGTGGAGGAGGGGTGAGGATGCCCTGCTGATAAACACTTGTTTTGAGCACAACTCTCCAGGTAGATGTGTATTCACTGAGGTGCCCTGGCTCCTAGTTTCAGAAGCCTTTACTCTAAAGCTTTTACTTCTTATAAACTGCCATTATTTTTCTGAAGAAAAGTATTTGGAATTTTTCAGAAGCATTATATGGATACTGCAAAGTCTGGTGGCCCAGACTAGGTTTCTACAACCTTAATTTCTGGTTCCTTCATAGTCTTTTTTCCTTCCTTTCTCTTTTGAACTTGAAAGCAGAGTAGTGATGTCTCTTCTCTTGGCTAACCCCCAGGGCCAGACATGGATAGGTCATGGACCCATCACTCTTGTTTTATTTCCTCATTTCTTTCTAGCCCAATATTGTGCAGCTTCGTGACAGATTGCGCAGGGCCCAAGGTGAGCCTGGGTTGGATCAGGAAGCGGCCTCGTGGGCTCCCTATGACAGACATCACGTGGCCAAGGGAGGACCTGGGCCTGCTGCAGGCAAGACACAGGGGCCACGAGCTCCAGCCCAGCAGTACTATCCTCATGTAAGTAACCACTGGGCTTAGGAAGGGCTCTCGATTTCTGATTTCTCTTCAGCTTGGAGAATACTGTAGGCTGTTTATCCTTGTCATTTAGCCTCAGTGGAGGAAGGCGCCCAACACAGTCCTGTTGCACATTTTTGTAAATTGTTTATAAAGCCTTATAAACGATATTTGTGGTGTTTGTTCTAAAAAAAAGTGCCAGTTAGTCAAATTACATAGATTCTTAGGTATAAAATAAATTTTAAATTCCTTCTATGATCTCTTCTCCTTTTTCCCTTCTTAATTTTCCTGTAAATTAGGGATTCTTAACCTTGGATTTGGCATTTGGATTAATATCAGGGGACCTCGAATGGGAAAAAAAATAATTTTGACTAATCTCTGAAATCATTTTCATCAGTTATGAATTTTTAAAAACTCATTCTGAGGGGTCCATAAATTTCATCAGACTGCCAAAGGTGTCCCTGACACGGAAAAGGTCAAGAACCTCTGCTCTAAATTATTAAGCACATAAGGTTGTAAATTTTATTTTCAGTGAAGCTAGGTTACAGAGTACATGTTATCATTGTTGCCTGCTCAGTCATCTCAAGGAGTTGGCAAATCTATAGTAGCAACATGGTGGTTAATTTGAGTGATGTTTTGTTAAGTGTTCTCATTCTTTGTTCTGCTAAAAATCACAGTCCTGTGGCAGCTAGAGCACTGGCTCTGGAGTCAGGAGGACCTGAGTTCAAATCCGACCTCAGACACTTAATACTTACTAACTGTGTAACCTTGGGCAAGTCACTTAACCCCGATTGCCCTGCCTTCCCTCCTCCAAAAAAGCAAAAAAAAAAAAAATTCATAGTCCTTTTCCTCAGGGAGCTATTTTGGGGGATCTTTTGGGGATACCACATGTAAATAGACAAATAAATACAGACATTATAAAGACAAAGAAAATCTGAATAACTACAGAATCACAAAGTGCTTCCTGAAGACATGGTGTAGAAGCTGAGCCTTGCAGGGAGCTCGGCCTTCTAAACTTCTCCCAGGTGTGAGGAAGGGGAGAAGGTCTTCACAGTAGGGGAGAAAAGGACCAGTATCAGAGAAGGCAGGCCCCCAGTGTCAGAAGACCTAGGTTGATCTTTGCTAACATTAGAGACAGCAATTTCAGTCAAAAGGTAAGATTAGAAGCCAGATTTCAAGCGATGAAGATGTGAGTAGGTGGTTAGGAAATGAAGACAGATGTGGATGGCTTTTTATAGATGCTTGGCTATGAAAGGAAGAAGAAATAGGATGGCAGGTAACAGCACCTCAGGGATAGGAGAAGGTTTCTTTGTTTTTTAGGATAGGGGATACCAAGGCATTCATGCTTCTAGACATCAGGACGATGTCAAGTAAATGAGATATGTAATTCAAAAGAGTTTGCCTTTCCTATTCACGTGGAAAAAGCCAAGAGAAGTAAGAATGCCCATTGCTTAGAGCACAGTATGATGGGCAGATGGACTTAGGGCCTGCAGACACAGACTGTGAACTGAGCTTTTAACAGAATGAAGAAATGGGCCTCCTTACCTTGGAGAAGTTGTGCAGTGACTGAAAGCTTTTCCTTAGCACAAAGGCCACCCATATTATATACTGTGAATCAACCTGAGGAACTGGAGGGGTGCATGGTGGGTGGGAGTAGGATGCAATACCTCATCAGTCTCTGTATTAGCCTGTATAGACAGCGCCAGCTCCACTCACACTTGGGAGGCTGATGGGAGCCTCCCTGGCTGGGAAGAGCTTTGAAGGTCAGGCAGAGAAGGGACTAGTGGCGGGCCTGGTCAGAGCTGTGCTTGGGAACGTCACTGTGGGATCTCTGGAGGGTGGATTAGACAGAAGCAGACTGAAGGCCACAGATGGAACACAGGGGATTTGTTTGACCGTTTCCAGGTCTTCATGGATTAGTTGTCCTTTAGATATGGAGTAAAATACATAAAAATACTTGCTTTATAATGTGACTTACTATGGTCTGTTATATTAGTATCCAAGTGGGAGTCAGTAAATAAGGTAAGTAATTTAATGATAGCATCAAAACAGTTTTTGCTGGTTGCCTTCTAGATCGGTATATTTATTCCAGAAGCTGATGAACTATTTAAATTATCAGAAACTTTTTTATGAGGGAAAGTGTAACTAATAACATAATCACATTTTGAACATCTATATCATTCTTGTACTTAATTGGTCTAAATAAGTCCCCTCAAAGGAGATACCTAAACTCAGAGAAAGATATAGAAAGACTATAGTTTAAATGGAGACTGAAGCAAAACTCGTTATCGTTCTCTTTTATGTCTGGCTTTGCTTTTTTTTTTTTTCTTTTCCCAGTGATCACTCATTGGTTACGGCCCTTCTATATGACCAAACTATTGTACAATGTGAAAGTATTTGCAGATCCTATACATGATTGCACGTCACCATGGGGGGGGGGGAAGGGAGGGGAGAAAATCTGAAACTCAAGTGATTGTGGAACTGAATCTTGTAAATTAAAAGTGAATGAGTAAATAAATAAAAAATAAATAAATAAATAAGTCCCCTCACGTTTCAAAACAAAGTGACCTTTTGTCAGGAAGGTTTTAGAGCAGAGTCCTCCATTGGAAGGTGCCGTGGAGAGAAGTGTGAGGAGCCTTGATTTTGGAGTTCGGGAGAAGTGGCTTCAGGTGCTCCTTTAGGTGCGGGAGCTGTGCCACTCCAGTCACATTGCTGAATCTTGCTCACCATGTGGAAAATGAAAGCATTGAGCTGGAGGGCTTCTTCAGTACCTCCAGCTCCAGATCTGTAATCATACTTTGATAAAGGGCTTCGACGAGGTGACCTGAGGCTGCTTACCACTCTGTGATTCTTTGGTTTAATGTGAAAAGCAGAAGGTATTTTCTGGCTCTCTGGATTGCATGGTCAATGTGGAAGAGTCTCAGAGTCCAGCCCCTGAATGTTGTCTGTTGTGGCTTTGGCTTCGTGTGCGGTAACTGTGATCATTGGAGCACCTGTCTTCTTAACTGAACTGCTGCCTCCACTTCTTCAATGATGATGATAACAGTAGTAACAGCCATAGCGCTTTAAGGTTTGCAGAGTGCATTAAACACATGATGTCATAACAACCCTGGGAGATACGTACTGTTTATCATCAACATTTTACAGTTGAGGAAACTGAGGCAGAGATGAAGTATCTTGCTCAGACTCACACAGCTAGTAATTGTCTGAGGCAAGATTTTAACTTGTCTTCCTGACTCCAGGTCCAGTTCTACTGTACCACCCGTCACGACTTTGTCATTGCCCTCATCCTCGTGCCAGGTCCAAAATGCTCATCATTCTCTTTCTAGCAGGTTTTTTTGTGTGGGGATTTTTCATTTTTTTTTTGCTAGTAGAGAAATTTTGGTTTACCCATGTTTTTGAGTCATGTGCATTTAAAAAAAATAAATTTCATTGTGAATGTAATATAAAAATTGAGTGGCACTTTAACTGCCATGCAGTCTTACAAAAAGGCTGTCATTTTAGTGATAGTGTTTTGCTAACTTCCTATAAAAACCACCGTTTCATTTTCAGACGCGTTTAGTGGGCATTTCCACCCGTGTATTCTATAGCCGTCTCAGATTCATCATGTCCAAAATGAACACCTGTGTTTGGGCTGGATGAAGGGAAGAGACAAGGAGCAGGGACGTTAAAGCAGATCCTTGAATATAGAGATCACTAGTGTTCAGAAAACTCATTTTCTTTTTTTTTTTTAATTTTATTATACTTTGCATCATTCATTTCCACAAGATTTTGAGTTACATATTTTCTCCCCCTCTTTCCCCCCCCACCCCAAAACAGCCATCCCAGTGTG
>CM053592.1:14931957-14968507 GCA_028646515.1 Pseudochirops corinnae
TGTCTGCAGGCTGAGGGCGGGAAGCTACAAAGTGGAGGCGGGTGCAAAACCTCTGCCTTGTGCTTTTCCACCCTGGAGACCTTTCGGCCGGACTGCTTATCTCCCCCTTTCACAATCCCCACTCGCAGCTGGTGCTAATCTCCGCTCACCTGAGAAGCTTCACCTGCCCAGCTGCCCCCGGGGCACAGCAGGCCAGGCTGGTTTCGGTTCACAGTGCTGATATGGTTCCTCGTAGCCGAGCTGACTTTAGTGGGAAGTATCCTTGTGTGCGTTTTGGGGTTCTAGGATTGGTTTAGAGTCCTATTTTATGGGTATTTTGGGGTGGCTATGTGAGAGCTGCGATATGTTGCTGCTGCTACGCTGCCATCTTGGCTCCGCCCCCCCGAAAACTCATTTTCTTTCACCACGTTTTTCTTTTGGAAAACTAAAGGACAAGGAACAAAGACAGGGAAAAGAGCAGTATGATGGGCTGGAAGAAAAGACACAACAATCATGACTGTTAATGGGAACGTGATGCATTCACTTTTTTTTTGGAAGGAGAAGGGCAGGGCAGTTGGGGTTAAGTGACTTGCCCAAGGTCACATGGCTAGTAAGTGTTAAGTGTCTGAGGCCGGATTTGAACTCAGACCCTCCTGACTCCAGGGCCGGTGCTCCATCCATTGTGCCACCTAGCCATCCCACATTCACTCTTTTTTTTGTTTTATTTGCTCATTTACTTTTAATTTACAAGATTCAGTTCCACAATCAGTTGAGTTTCAGATTTTCTCCCCTCCCTTCCCCCCCCCCCCCATGGTGGCGTGCAATCGCCACATTCACTCTTAAAATGAAAGCAAATACTGCAGTGGATCAGAAAGCGAGATCCAGCATTATCTTGTTTGCAAACAGCATGCTTGAAATATAAAGATTCATTCAGAATAAGGAATGGGGGTGGTGGTGCAAATCTCTTATGTTTCAGGTGAACTAAAAAAGCAGGGGCAGCATCCATGATTTCAGACAAGGCAATGGTGAAAATAGGCATAAAAAAAATAAGCTAGAAAACTACAGTATTCTCCAGGCCGTCATAGATAATAAACCAATATTGATGCCCAATAAATAAGTATTGAATGTCGTAGTATTTAAGCTGTTAAAGAAAAAATTAACCCAATGGTAGGGAGAATTAGAGAGTATAGCTGTAATAGTGACGAACCCCAAGGGTATCTTTAACATTTAGACAAATTTAGCAAAAAATAAAGTAAGAAAGAAAGATCTGAATAAAACTTTAGAAGAGTTCGATATGATACTGAATGGAAACAGAAAGAAATTTATATATTTCGCAGCTGGGCATCACCTTCACAAAAATTAACCATGTTTTCAGGGCACAAAAGCTCCACAAACAATTGAGGAAATATCAAACGCATCCTTTACTGACCATGGTACGACAGAAATTATATTTTATAAAGGGCCTTTGAAGAAAGGATTAAAATCAATCAGAGACTAAATAACTTAGTCCTAAAGAATTGTTGGTTGAAAGATCAAATCATAGAAACAAAACGTAGTTTTATTAAAGACAATGACAACAGTGAGACAGTGTATCGGAATTCTGGGGATGAAGCTTTTAGCTAAACATATTCATCAACAAAAGAAAAAAAACCAGGTCAATAAATGGGTATGCAAGTAAAAAAGCCTAGAAAGCCAACAAATCAAAAAACTCAAACCAAGCAAAAAAATAGAAATCCCGAAAATCAAAGAAGAGACGAACAAAATTGAAACCAAGAAAAGTTATCAGGGGCCTCAAGTCACCTAGTTTAACCCTTGACTGTGGACTCACAAACTTAGAACTAGAAGGGCTTTAGGCCAGGTGCCATCAAGTCATGCTAAAATGAGGAAGGAGACTGAGCGAGGTTAAGTAATTTGCCCATAACATAAGCAAAATAACTGAGGCAGGATTCACAGTGACCAGATCAGGAGCTGATTTGAAGGTGGCGGAGGGACGCTAATGAGATAATTAAGCAAGTGTTAAGTGCTCTGATCAGAATAAGAGAAGAAAGTCAGATTGGAGTAAAGACGAGAGGAGAATTCAGAACAATTGGAGATGAAATGAGGGAAACTGTCAGAAAACCAATTCAAATGTGAAATAAACTGGGAGAATTGGTAAAAGAAGGGATTTTTCCAAACTCTGTGATGAACATGAGCATTATATGGAAGGGAGATAAAATAGAGATTTTTCTAAGAAGGTTGAGGGTACAGCAAGGATGCCGTTATCGCCATTGGTATTTGATATTTTCTAGAGCTGTCGGATACAGTAATATAATAAGAAAATGAAATGGAGGGAATCAACATAGGAAAAAGAGGTGACAACTGTGGGTTTTTTGCAGAAGATGTGATGCTCTATCCAGAGTGCCCTAACGAGACAAATAAAAAAACCAACTCAAAGAATAATTCCAGCCCAGTTGTAGTACATAAAATAAATCCAAATAAATTATTAGCATTTCTTTGTATCCATGTGCCCCCAGAAGCCCAGTTTATTAAAAATGACTAAATTACTTTTCTCCCATTAGTGCCATACCTTGTCATTGTGAAAGGATTACTTTACAGTTAGAAAAAAATTAAATTTATCTGGAAATACAAAAGATCGGGAATCTCAAAAGAAAAGTGAAAAAAACGGGAAGGAGGGAGACCTAGTAATAGATCTCAAGCTCTCTGGCAAGGCAGTGATTGCCAGAAATGTCATGTTGATGAAGGGAACACGTGAGAATAATGTGAAGAGCCTCTAAGACCCCAGCCTCTTGGGTAAGGGCTTGCTCTTCCACAAAACCTCCCAGAAAAAGGAGACTGTCTTCTGGCGGCTCTCACCACATAAAGCTCCAGAGGCTCCAGGACTCAAATAAGCAATGTCCTAGAATCTTTTTTTCTGGTGTGGCCTTTTACGTTGAGGTTGTGTATCTGTCCTGGGCTTTGATTCTGAGCTTGTGTGTGGTGCAGCATGGGAATCTAAACCTGATTTCTGCCAGGCCGCTTTCTGGTATTTCTAGCAATTCCTGTCAAGAAGAGGGAGAGGCCTTTCCCCAGTAACTCTGTGAAGTTTGTGAAGCACTGAGCTGCTGTATTCTGTTCCACTGATGAGCTTTTCTGTTTTATCATCTGTACGGCTACCACTTAGTATGTTATGAGGTCTGGTAAAACTCTATCCCCCGTTGGTTGTAATTTCTGATAATTTCCCTCAAGAGTCTATATTTTTGTTCCTCTAAATGAATTGTTATTTTTGTTAGATCTCTTAAAGATCCCCTTGATAATTTGATATAACCCTAAATCAGTAAATTAATTTATGCAATGTTATCATTTTTGTTATATTGTTATGTGTACAGTGATCACCCAACTATTTGCCTTCCTTTTTTTCCTGTACTGTTTTGTAGTTGTACTTTAATTTTTTAAAAAGGAAACATTAAGATCACACTCTTGATTGAGATTGAGTGAATAAAAACAAGGAGAGGGCTGTGGAGTGTTAAGAGAGCACATTTCTGGGCTTCTGGGCTTTTCTCTGATCATCTCTGTGGGAATCTCTGCTCATCAGTTTCCTCATGTAAATTGAAGGGGTTGGATTAGGGAACCCTCAGCTTTCCCCCAGACCTTCGATTGCCATTTTAATTGTGGTGAAGGGTCATGGGTAGCCATATAACTTCTTTTAACTTCATTTTTTAAAAAGCAACTTAAAAAAAAAGTTTACAGACCTAATTGTAGTGGCATGATGACTCTGCCCTAATGCTTCTCCTTTGTTCCCGTTCCATTTTCTTTTGTCCAGATGCTCCCTTTCCTTATATCCTTACCCACTTAGGTGGCAGTTTTCAATGTGCTGTGACTTAGGTTTTGCCTTTGATTTTTTTCCTTTTGATTTTGCTTTCAGAATCCCAGCTGCGCTCTGGGCAGTGGCTTTCATCCACGCCGTTCTGCTTTGCATTTTTGGCTGTTTTATGCCCTTTAGTTTTTTTCCGTTTTTTATTTTCTGTGATTGGTATTTCTTTGTTTAATTCAGGTTAGAATTGCCCCTACTGTCACTACCTGGAGTAACAAAACTCCTACTGCCCTTCCCAGCCATCCACCTGCAGCTTCTCCCTCTGATACACAGGTATAAGCTTTATTATTCCTCTTTGAGAGACCCTTGATCCGCTTAGATAGATTCCCCAGGCTCTCTGCTTTGACCCCAGTTTGCCTGTTTGTTGCATCTTAATGCTTTTAGGAGCTAGGAACTTGGTGTCTAATGTGATTTGTTTCGTTTCCTCCCTAACCCTCTTTTCTCCCTGATAAAGTCTCCCTTAAGCTCTGGGCACAGCCTCCCCCAGGTGACTGAATCTGGAACAGTGTTCGCTGTGGTCTTAATAGTCCCCGCCATCCTACAGCCACCACTGAAGATGGCTTTTGAACAGTGATGCTTAAAATTCAAGGGAAGCCGAAGTGCTTTGTAGCATTTAAATTGATCCCTTGACTTGGGAGTACTGACTAGAGAGGGAGAGATGGAAAGTGTTGGAGGCTTTTCACAAACACCACTGATCTCTGCGACAAGCGCTGCTGCCGGCCTCACACCTCATGATGCTGTTAGTTACTCTCAGCTTCTAGTCGCCCTGCCCTGAAGCTGCCCCTCGAGTTCTCCTGTTGGAATTGCTCAGAATGCCTGGCTCCAGAATCCTGAGGGGTGGAGCAGGAGGCGGAGTGTGCAGTAACATAGTGGTGCTTTTGCTAATGGAAGACTTTTATTGGCGGGAACCCACGGCCCCAAATAAGAAACCCAAAGACGGGCTCATGATATCCTTGATGCCAGACCCAACCTTTCTCTTGTTTCCTAGGGAGAAAATCCTCCACCTCCAGGTTTCATTATGCCAGGACCTACTAATCTTAACATGGCAATTCCACAGTCCACCTCCTCGGGCCACATGTACACACAGGTACCATCTTATCCGCGGCCACAGAGTAAGTAGTGATCCCTGAAACCCCCCTTTCCCAGCATGACATGACCAACCCAGTGCCTACTTTCCTTGGTGCTCCAGAGCTGTCTGTAGTCTTGTCTGGTCAAGTAAAGAAAAGTCCATTTAGGACTCTCTCAGACTTTGCTGTGCTGAATCCCCATGTCCTTAGGAAAAGTAAGTTTCAGTCAGCATGTCAGGGACTAGCTGCTAGTAAGTCAGAGTGCCAAGACCAGTGGATTGAGATAGGTTCACTCAGTTGATAGCGATCTAGCAATCTCATAGTTTTGATACAAGAAACATTTCTCTAGCAGTGCTTCCCAACCCAAAAAGCCCCAGTCTGGATGTAAGGGTCCAGCGAGTAGGCCTGATATGCTTACTTTTAAAATGTGATGTTGTCTTTGTTATGTTGTATTTTAATTTATGTTGTTACTATTTCCCAGTTACATTTTAACCTAGTTCAGGCAGCGCTTATGAGTATTGCGGTGGCCGTAGGGCCTGTGTTACAGTACATGTTCCTTTCCTCCTGGAAAGATTGCGCTTGATTATTCCAGGGGAATAAGTAAACCCTGAATGAGTGACATTCATCTCTTAGGAAGTGACTGCTCCTAGAAAGGTACTCACTAGAGCGAGAATAATGGCTAAAACAAGGAGAAATTGATCAGAAAGAGATGGGGGCTGGGGGGCTGGAGGGGAGACTGTCAAGGAGAGAACCATGATGAAAAGGAAAGTGGCTATAAAAATCACCAGAAGGAAGAAGGCAGCTGAAAATGCGGCGTTACATGCCCCTAGTAGGGGATTGTCTGGGTGTGCCACTTCTCTAACATTCCTAGTAATGACGGGTGTAAACTGGGACTCATCCGGCCCCTTTTCTGCGGAGATCTCCATGTAGTCCGTAAGTATTTCAAGCCAAGCCCACCCTCGCTTTTGCATGGAAAGACTTTGATCACGTGTTCTACCTACATAGTATCATCTGGAGACCAAGAGATATCTCTATGGTTTTTTTTTTTCAAAACAGAGGAAAAGGTATGCCTTGCAGCACTCAGGTTTAGTAATTAGACTTTTTATGGCTAGGATGAATTTGGAATCTGCAGGTTCCAAATTTTGTGTCTAACGGCTTAAAAAAGAGGATCCTGAAACATTTTATGACGCTATCACAGTCTTATGAAAGAGAGAAGATGTGTGAAGGTTGTCATACCAGGTGAAATATTAATTTTTATTGTAATGTTGGTTTTTGTATGAACTGGTAAGTAATAAATCTCTCTCTCTTCCTTTTTCATGTAGCGTATCAGCCAACTCAGCAGTATACATTCGGGACAGGGGGACCAGCAATGTATCAGCCACAGCAGCCCACCCCTCTTCCTGCTTCTAATGCTTACCCTAGTCCTCCTTACATGCCCTCTGCTTCTGCCCATTCCGGGCAATCTCCGATCTATGCAGCCCAGCACCAGGCCTCTCCAAATATTCCCAGCTCTATGCCCGCTTTCCCTCCTCCCCCTTCCGGAGTGTCCTTCCAGCATGGTGGGCCAGGCGCTCCACCGTCCTCTACTGCTTATGTCCTGCCTCCTGGATCCACAGGTACACTGCCTGCTACCAGGAAGCTGCCTGCATCCCAAAGAACAGGTCTGCACTTGGTTTGCCTGCCTTCCCCCCTCCCTCCCTTTTGTTTTGTTGGCCGGGGCTGGGGGGTGATTTCTAATTTTTTTTAAAACTTTGGTTGAATGTGAGGATTTAGCTGCAGGATTTCAGGATTTATTCTCCCATGTTTCTGTTAACAGGATATTCCCTGTAGAAACTCTAGTTGTTAAGGGAGCGGCCCTTGAGGGCATCTGAGCCATAGTGGCATACCCTTTGCTGGGTCAGCCGCATCAGTCAGGAGACCCCACTCAAGATAAACTCTTACTGAAGCAAGATGTGCCATAGTCTTCAGGGTTTAATCCCCTTACAGACATGAAGCCCATGGACTTAGGAGCAGGTGCCTTTAATGAAGAAGGGGATAAGGAATGGACCTGAGAGTTCATAGGTTTAGGGAAGTCCTAGACAAGGAAAATTCTTCTCCTGGTGCTGGTTGGCACCTTCTCCTCAGCTCACAGACCTGAGAAGTTAGCCCAGACCACATAGGCAGTGTGCAAGGTGGAGCTTAAAGCTCAGGGCTTCCACCGTCCCACATTGTCTCCATAGAATATTAGATGAACAGGCCAGGAAAGGGATAAATGGGGACCATCTGATTGAACTTTTTACAGATCCTTCCAGGGTAGTGCAAGGAAGAAAACCCATTTCAAGGTGGGAGTCTTGGTTCGCCTTGAGAGCCAGTATTCTCTGCCCTGCTTGAAGCCCCTCTAAAAATAGGTCGTGCTAAGAAAATAAAGCAGGGGCCAGGCAGCAGTGACCCAGTGCTCAGAGTCAGTGTTGTGTGTGTTGGAACTCGCCATCCTGCGGCCTGGGGGCAGCTGCTGCTTTGCTCCCTGCTATTGACTGGAGCAGTTTTCTGTTTTCTTTGCTTAGCAATATCCGTCATACATCAGTTTTCCAGTTTGTTTCAAAGATATGTTTTAGCACAGGATTTGATTAAATGAACATGGAGCCAAATTACCTCAGTTTCTGTGGTAATAATTTGAAAGGCTTTATGGGAAATTGTTCCTAAAATTCCACTTCTCTAAAGATTATTCATTAGTTACGTACCAAAAGTATACACATATATTACATAAATTAGCCTATAGAAATTTAATATGTATGTAAAGGTATACTATTAAATACTCAGGCGTTTTGGAGTGGAGAGGAGAGAGGAGTGCATTTAAAAAGTTGCCAGAAATACTTAATTCATGATTTGAATTTTGGCTTCAGTTTTCATCATGAAGTAAAAACTAAATCTCTTGAATAAAAGCGAGCTAGCTCATGGCTACCAAATAGAGTTCTGATTGATCTTGTCCTAAATTTAGCCCACAGGCATTTTACAGTTTGGTAGAACTGCAGAAATTGTTTAGCAGCCCCCACAGTATTCTATGTATACATCAGGTTACTTTTCAGAATATTGAAGGAACGCCAGCCTGCCTGCCTGTATTCAGGGTAACTTCACACTGGTCTGACCCAAAGAAGGTGACCTTTCTGGGCCTTGGCATGCTTGGAGGCCTTGGCTGCTGTGTTACTTGTTGCATGGTAACACTTCCATCTAACCTTTCTTTGTTTACTAACAGTACTCTGAAGCACTTTGTGTAGGCTCTCTCAGCATGACGTTGAAGCCACCGCTTTGGCTCTAGGCTGCTGTGGCAGGTGTGAGGATCGGGGTTTTTTACAGTGCTAGAAAACTGTCTTGTCAACTCCTGGCTTGAGAACGCTATTTGCCAATGTCCAAACTAGCATTACTGAACCAGAGCATCCCATTTTTAGGGTTTGGAAAAGCCATCGTTATTTGGACAGGTGACAGTCAACAAATATGTATTGAACCGCTCTTCAAGGCACAACGCCGTGCCCACAACTGTGTGGGGAGTGGTCCCTCCTTTCTAGAAGCAGACATTCTACTAGAAAATATCAGACACGTCAGCAGTTCAAGGCAGGGTCTAAGTTGTTGTGTTTGGTCACATCTAACACTTCATGACCCCATTTGGGGTTTTCTTGGCTTTGTCATTTTCTTCTACAGCTCATTTTAGAGATGAGGAAATTAAAGCAAACAGGATTAAGTGACTTATCTAGGGTCACACAGCTATTAACTGTCTGAGGTTGAATGTGGCCTCAGGTCTTCCTGACTCCAGGGCCAGCACTCTATTCACTGTGCCACTTAGCTACCCTGTTTGCCTCAGTTTCCTCATCTGGAAGATGAGCCAGAGAAAGAAATGGCAGATCACTCCAGCAGGCCTGTACAACATCCAGCCTGTGGGCCTCTTGCGACAAGCAGCCCACAGGCCGGATGTTGTCCAGGCCTGGTTTATATTCTCTATATTTTTTGTGGGCCGCCTGAAATCCTTTGGTGAGAGCGAGCAGCCCTGTGTTGTACAGGCCTGCCCCAGGGGATCTTTGCACAGTTGGTTTGGCAGGCGGCAAGAGGCGCATGAGCGAAAGCCTGCTGTGATGTTGTGTAGGCCTGCACTGCAGGATCCTTGCCAAGAAGACCCAGATGCGGTCACAAAGAGCCGGATGGTACCAAACAACAGCGGACTTCCCTGTAGTTGGACAGGGTATGAGTGCTACACACTGAATGACATAGACTTGCACTTTGGTCCAGTAAATACTTGTGAAGTGCCTGCAGTGTTTAAACACTGGGCCTCGGCCTAGGGGAAGGCGTCCTGCAACAGGCCAGCCTTGAGCCGACCCCACCAGTAGACAGGAATGGAACGAGGGCATGAGTCGAGGTGAAGACTCACCATGCCCATTTGGGCGTGGGGAATAGTCCAGATGGCCCCCGAAGCTTTGCAAACTTTCCGTGATTTCAGATCTCTTGGGCTCAGAGACAGAGAGGCTCCCAGACAACACTACGTCCACACTACAGCCTTAGCCATCCTCACTAGCACTGGCTGCACTTTCTCTCGTGTCCCTCAACGTGCTGGTCCAGGAGGTGGGCAAGAAATTGAATCATTCTTTGCTCCCCATTGCTGTTTTAGTGATATCACTTGGCAGTGCCCCTTTTGTTGAGGACTGTGCTGCTTAGATTTATTACCTAATCCAGAGATGTCATCTGTTGTCCCGAGGTGAGGGAGAGGGAGAGAGAGAGAGAGTGTGTGTGTATATGCAGGTGTACACAAATGAGTGAGGTTGGTTTTTAAAACTCCATAAAAAGGGATTTTATGTTATGTAATAGACTTAATTAGAAGCAGCCCCGGAGAGTAGAGAGAATGATCCTTGCCATCAGGAAAACCAGGGTTCAGGTTTCACTTGCGATTACACACTGTTTCTGTGACTCTGGGTAGATCCCTGGTCTCTCAGAGCCCAGGGCCACATGGGTTGGTGATCTGAATCTGCCCTAGAGTTGCCCTTGCTGGTGAAACTCCAGGTGTGGATCCCTTCCCAGTCCTCTCTCCTTCCTGCTCGGTGCTAGCAGGTTGGGTCTTCGGTTCTTTGGCCCAACGCCAGGTAGGGTGTAGGCCTAAGAAGTTGTGTTTGGGTGGACACATGCTGGCTCCCATTGGCTTGAGAACATAGTAGCCCCAAAGGTTCGGATTTGAGTTGGGGCAAACCCGGAATCTTTATAGTTCTTGATTTGAGTGGTCGTCACCCATACTCAACTTCAAAATCCAGGTGACCTTTATGTTGACTAGCTTCAGGCCTCCATTCTATTACTAGGCATTCTGATTTAATTCTTTAAGGGAGCGTCTTAGACACCTACACCAGACCAACCTTATAAACAAAGCAGTTCCTCAGGCCCCTGCACTAATCAGGATTTTCCAGGTACGCTTTGAAGCTCTCTGGGGGCCAAGAAAGGCCCTCTAGTGGATGTGTGTTAAGAGTCCACTCCACGTCATACCTATGTGTATGTATGACCGCCAAAGCCCCAGAGTTTCCTCATCGGGGTCATTGGCAGTGCCCTGGGCTGTCTAACGTTTCAGTGTTTTCATCTGTGGCAAATATCACACTGAAAATTTATTAGGACCAAGTAACTGCCCCCAAAGAGTGCCTTTTAGAATTGCTTTAACTATTGCAAAGATTCCCTTAAAAAATGATAATGCAAACACCCCAGATATGACGTGATCATTGAAGGAGTGCTGCCTCTCAGCGGATAGCACTGGGCTTCCTCAGTCTGGTGGGAAATAAACCATCGTTTTGAAACAGTGTTATGCTGAGAAAAGTGAGGTTCGAAATGAAATGAGATTCCTTCTTTCCTAGGAGAATTGAGCTGAATAGAAGAAGATTCTGTTTCTAAGTTGTCTAGGACAGACATGGCTTGAATTTATTCACTTCACCCAGAAACAAATAATTTTCTCAGTTATAAGACATTTCATATTTCATAGTGAAACATCTACCTTACGTGTATAAATGAGCTGTGTGATGGGAGGAGGTGGGGGCAGAGGTGGGTAACACACACACAGATTTTGGGGCGACTTTCAAGGTTCGTACTATTGTTTGAGTGACTTACGTTTTGTTTGCAGAGTATCAGTCTCCTCAAGACCAGGCCTCTGGGTTGGAAGGTGAATTGGATGTAGAACACAGACATCTTTTGGAATCTTTAGATCACCAAATGAAATCAATGAACAGACATTCCCATAATGCATGCAGATTTCCTAACTGATCAAACCCTAAATCAGAGCAATCTTGTTTTGCATTAGATTTCCTGAGTGAATCAAATTCCAGAACTGATTGTGTTTATATGATAACCACAGACTTTCTAACCCACCTCCTCCTTCCAAATTCTTTTCATCATATAAAATTATATTCAACAGAGGTTCTACAATTATTTTCAGGATGATGTTTCTGCAAGGGGATTTTGGAGACAGTAATTTCCTTCTAAAGAGGGGCTGGGGTGTAGTGGGAAGAGCACTGGATGTGGAGCGGGATGGCCTTGGGCTAACGCCTGCCTCTCACAGTGGTAGGGCCTTGGGTCTCTCACTTAACTGTGGCTGGCATCAGTTTCTTCTTCTCTGGAGTGGGAATAATAATCATTGCCCTGCTTAGCTTGAAGATAGGGTAGCGAGCAAGATAGTGTATACAAAGCACTTGATGGAAACTTGATCGGACCCCAGCTCAGTGCTTAGCTGTGCTGTCTTTCTGAGATGAGTGAGAGGCTTAGAGTAGGAGCAGGAGACAACTCGTAGAGCTGGAGATGGAGGAGGAGGAAGAGGAGGGAGGAGGGGGAGGGGCTGGCCAACCTTTGATAGGGCTATGTTTCACACTCCTATTTCCCCGTAAGTATCACATCAGTTATACGTGTGAACTTAGGCAGAACATATTTCCATATTCGCTATGTTTTTTTTTAAAAGCAACAATACAGAATGAGGAAATGGTGCTTCCGTTTGCACTCTGTTCACCAGCTCTGTGGAGGCAGAGGAATCCTGTGGAATTGTCTGGGGTCACTTTGATGAGAGCAGCCTAGTCTTTCACAGCTGATCGTGATTACAACATTGTTGTTACTGTGCACAGTGAGGTCCTAGTGCTTCTTGCTTCACTTTGCACCAACAGCTTCAGTTTAAACACAGCTCTGTTTGTCTGTTTAAATAGAATTAACTTTAAAGACCAGATTGTCACGAGAGCTGCCTTGGAGCGTCCAAGAAGACCGTGCAGTTCAGTTCACAGGCCCCATGTTTGGGAGTTTTCCTGTAGGTTGGAGCAGAGTTTTGCACAGGATCACACATTTAGAGCTGGAAACAGACCTTAGAGGCCTTCTTGAGAGTCACAAGGGACGGCAGCAATCCTCCATCTGACAAGAGGGGCCCATGCCTGCTGCATGAGGCTGTCCCAGTGTGGGCCAGCTCTCTCACCAACAAGTATTGACTTCTTGGCACCCTCTCCCTTTGTTCCTTCTCTGGGGCCAAACAGAACAGGTCAAATCCTTCCCTCCTAATACTCACGCAGAGCTAAAATTGGCCTGCTGTCTACTGGCGCATAACCTTGAGAGCTAAGAATGATTTTTATGTTTCTGAATAGTTTTGTTGTTTTTAGGCTATAAAAGTCATGTGACATGCTTTACCAGAAGGTTGCTAAAATTTAGGTAAATTATGTTCATCTCCTGGTTGAAAGATCCATCCTAGAGTTTTCCCAGTTTTCGAATTCATTGGATTATTGTGTGCAGGCTCCACTCTCCTGTTTTGAACATCAGGATGGTGTTTGCTCTTCTCCTGTCACTCCTGTTTTCCCTATTCTGTCTTTTTTTGTCTTCAGCATCAGCTCCATTAGTCATTTTTGCTCTGTCATTTCCCATCTCAAAGTCCTATTCAGAGGAAACAGACACAGATTAAGAGTTGAGAAGCCCTGGCCAGGGAGTCTGAGTCCCTCCTTTACAGATGAAGGAACCAAGGCCCAGAGAGGCGGGTTGTCTTGCTTAGACTCCTGCAGCTAGTCAGTGTCTTAGGCAGGACGGAAGCCAGCTCTTTCTGACTCCCAAGTCCAGCGCTCTGGGGTTTAATGTTCAATTGCTTGTTTTCCTAAAGGAAATTCCCTTCATTTTCTGTTACAGGACCTCAGAATGGTTGGAATGACCCACCAGCTTTGAACAGAGTTCCCAAGAAGAAGAAGGTACTAGATAGAAGCAGTGACATGCTCCCCCCCCCCCCCCGCCACCCAGGGTGTGCAGAGGTCCACAGAGAAGAAAATTGGCCCTCTGGTCCATTTAAAGGGCATCTCAGTGCCATCTCTCAGACCAGTGATGGAATGACCGTTGTACAGCGGGATAAGCAAACCTTGTACTGATGTTAGCACCACGAACTAAGGAGCCTTTTTTAGAGAAAAAGTTGTCAAAGCCACCTGTGCCTTGTCTTCTGAAAACATGCTTGTAGATGGTCTGAAAACAAGGGTCTGAAGTGTCAGGGATAGAGTTTTTAGGGGTATTTAGGTCTTTAGGTTGCAGTGGTGAGCAAAGGTTGGACAGTTATGTATTAAATCCCTTAGAGGCTAAGCAGTAAGATTGTGAGTGAGATTATGACCATCTTTTGCCAAGTGATGAAATGGAATTAGATGAGAAGCAGACCAGAGAGTCTTGGGACTGAAGGGCACTTCAGATGCCATCTAGACCAGTCTGTAACCCACAGAAATGCCCTCCACCACACAGGCAACCAATGGTTGGTCATCTAGGCGTCTCTGGAAGAACCCCAGTGAGGGGTTCCTGGCCTTGGGTAGCTCTAAATGTGAGCAAGACTGTCCTGGCATCAGCCTTGTGTTTGCCCCTTTGCCACTCCCACCTGCTCTTGGGTTCTTCCTGTAGTAATTGTCAGCATTATCAGAGATGAAGTGGCCTCTCCTGGCCTCATCGGCCTCCCTAGTCCTAGGACGTGTAGAAGGGGATCAGTCTGAATTCGGTGGCTCCCTAATAAACATTGAACACTTGGATTGTTTTTAGTGTTTGCCAGTGCCCAGGGTACTGGGGGTTAACAAGATACTAGGGAGACAGCTGAGATAAGACTTAGTTCCTCCCTGCAGAGCTGGCAGTCCGGTAGGGGTAACCTACCAGGGAGTTTGAGAGTGACAAGACAAAGGGCGTTGTAAAGGGAAGGTCATTGCTGATCATGGAAATCCAGGAAGCCTTCTTGGAGGAGGCAGTATTTGAGTTTGGCCTGCTTGAGAAATGAAGAGAGGGAGGGGCTCAGCATTCCTGATGGAAGGAGAAGTCAGTGTGAGCACAGCGTGTGTTCAGGGAGGGCCTTGCCCTTTTGGGCTGGAGAAGAGAGGGCTTGGAGGGGAGGAATCAGATCGAACAAGGCTGGAGGTGTGTGCCCATGCCGGCCATCTGCTGAGTACAATCCACCCAGGGATAATGTCAGCCTTGGAAGGCGGGTTCTAAACATGCAGCGTTGGTCTGTGTTAGAGGTGTATTTGTGGACCTTAGAAATTGGTCACCTGGCCCCCTCTCATTCTGAGAGAATTGTAACATTCTTTTTAATCCTACTATTGTATTTGTGTTTTGATTTTTACAAGATCCCAGAAAACTTCACGCCACCTATGCCCATCACGTCGCCAATCATGAACCCTCTGGGTGAGCCTCAGTCACAGATGCAGCAGCAGCAGCCCCAGCAGCCTTCTGTTCCAGCACCATTCTCAGGACAGGCCCCATTCCAACAACCCCATCTCTCAGGGAGCCAGCCCATCCTGCAGAACCCCTTATACGGCATCCTGCAGCCCCTGCAGCCTACCATCCCTCCACCTTTCTCAAAGCCTAGTGTGGAGGGTGCCCCTGGAGCCCCAATTGGAAATACCATCCAGGTAATCAGAGGAGTCTGCAGCCCAGTGTGATGGCACACCTTTGTTTTGAGCTAAATGCCTGATATTTTCAGATGTGAACCACGTAAGCCATGGGATAGACCTTTGAATATTGACCATATATGTAAGAACTGCAGAGATAAGAGTGTATATGCATGGGGTCCAGCAGTGATGTTCCGCCTCCCACAGGTCTACACTCTGTTGTTTTCTGTTTGTTTAAAGCTGGCTACGATCTCGGCTCATTCTTCTGTCTCAAACTCCTATACAGAAGCTGTTGCCAAAAAGAAAGGTGGATCTTGAAATATAATCAACCGAAAGTTGTATTTGTTGTAGCATAAAATATGACCCCTTGGGCAAGCATATGTGTTTGGGAGGAACAGTTTGAGGCTCTCCAGAAGGTGAAAGATGAATACTTTTATTCGGCCTCACTTTGTGTGTTTGGCATGTCATGATAATAGGAGACAGTGGGATCACGGCTTGTTAGGGAGCACAAGGGAGCCTCCACACCGTACTTCGCATCCAGAACCTGCCTTTTGTGAGGTGGCAGTTTTAGATCCTTTTCACAGCAGTGGGTGAGGAATTAAAGGAGTTTTCTAATGGCGACGAGCCAGCGTTTGCTGTTTTTCAAAGATCTTCAGATGTGGAAAATTACTTCTTGCAAATGTTGAAGTGAAGCCTTGCTGCCTTGTCACGTATACTGCACAACCCCAGATGCATCCAGTCAGTCCTGTTTCTGCCCAATATGCCCCTTAGGGTTCGGGTCAGTTACAGATAGTTGTCAGACCAGAGACAGCCGAGAGGTGTGAACCATAGCCAGGCGCTAACGTCCACCCTTCGTGATGCAGGTTGACTTGAGATGTGGGAGGAGCTCTGACTGTGTTTGTCCTCTGAGTTTGGTGCCAACGGCACGTAGATTCCTTTACTTACTTATTTAGCGAGAATAACGGCTCACGTGAGCTCCTTGGCCTCCCCATCTCTGGGAAGCTTCTTGCCCTCCATTGAGGGGATGTCCCACCCCTTCTCACCCTGAGGGCCGTGCTTGCTTGAGGCATAGTCAGTCCTTGGTACTAGCCCAAGAAGCCATGATTTGGGGTATGGGCCAGAGACTTCAGTTAATTCTTTAAATTTTTCCAAGTCCTTGAATAAGCCTGTATCATCAGGGTTAGGTCAGGCCAGAGGACACCTTCAGTTAGAACCGCCACACTGGAAGCCCAGACCAGTCTTGGGTACCAGGAACGTGGCACACTGATGTGGCAGGTGTCTAAAGCCGTGGTCTGTCCCTGGGTGGGCCAGTATAAATCCCAGTGCTGCTTACTTGTCCACAGCCCAAACACCATTCTTGGCATTTTCTTTTTTATCAAACCATCTCCCTCCCAGCCAGTATGCAAAGTAGCATTTTAAATACTTTGTCCACCACGGCAGGCGATGGGTAAGCCATGAAGAGTGGTTGAGTTGTATTGTTCAGGTCTCATTGACAAAAACTGTGTGCCCCTGGTATGCTTGCGTGGAGGGGAGGTTGGCGTCCCTTTTAAAGTCACTGTGTGTCTTTTAGCATGTGCAGTCCTTGCCAACGGAGAAGATTACCAAGAAGCCCATTCCTGAGGAGCACCTCATCCTTAAGACCACGTTTGAGGAGCTCATTCAACGATGCCTCGCCTCCGCCACAGACCCAGTAGGTGTTTTTCTTATGTTTTATACGTTAGAACTATCCTGAATGCCTGTGTTCCCATGAGAGCTTTGCCAATGGACCTTTGAGATATGGCTCTGGGGCCACTCACCCTACATGAGGATCCCTGTGGGCTTCTTTTATTGTATTTGTCTTCATGTCGTCACATGGTCAGAGATTTCCCAATTATCTCTTCATCTGGTGCAGGCCATGCTTGGGCCTGTTGCAGACCTGTGGGCTCACTTGGCACTTCTGACATAGAGAATCTTACAGATTAAATACCAGGCTGACATGTTATGACACACGTTCTTTTGGGGAGATTAGAAGGCATTTCACTGAAATTCTCAACATTAAGCATGTTTCACACCATCACACCAGGTTGCCCCGGTATGGCCTCCATCCCAATTCCATCCTCGTCATTCCCTGGATGGGTCGGAGTTGAGACCCTGGTTTGATCATCAAAGATCAGCACAGAGGGATGGTGACTGGTGGTTCTGTAGTGACATCCATGTCTCTCTTTCTCCTCTCCCTTGTCACTGGTACAGGAGAGGGGCTGGGGAGACAATGGGCCTTGGCATTCGATGCCTCACTAGGGTGTGTGCCCCTTCTTGGGCTCCTGGGACATAGCCATTGCTCATGCTATCTTACAGTCTGAAGGGGGCACTCCTTAGCTGCCTCATTCCCAGGGGAGTGATTCTGTTAGTCTTTGGAGTCACTCAGGGGCCTCCTTTCAGAGGGGCCTTGCCTGGCAGCCCCTTCCCCTTATCCCTGGACCGGCTCTGAGGACCCCTTTCTCCTCTGCTCCCCTGGTGCTCACTTATCCCCGCTGTGGGAGGATTCATGCTCCTGCTCAGAGAGTACTCCTCTTTCTGGAAGATCCTGCTGTCATCACACTTATCCTCCTGCCTGAAGGAGAAGGCTGGTGGGCCGCGTGCTTCCGCAGCCTCCTGTGGTGTGCTCAGCGTCCTGGTCCTTGTTCTGGGTCCGGTCTGACGCCAGCCTCTCCAGTGGCTTCCAGAATTCCACTCTTCAAGCAGCGCTGACACTGTGGTGTTTTAGGCCGATGATCAGATGTAAACAGCACAGGGTAGCTACTAGGCTTGGCCAGGCTACAGCTTTAGATTCTGTTGGCAGACATTGGCCTCTCAGCCAGCCGCCATTATTCTGCTGTCAACAGATCGCTTCTGAGATTTTTTTTTGAACAAAATTGCTGTTTTTACCATTAGTACAAGTTTTTTTTTTTGGTCTTGTTTGTTTTGTTTTTGGAGGGGGAGGAAGGCAAGGCAGTTGGGGTTAAGTGACTTGCCCAAGGTCCCACAGCTAGTAAATGTGTCGTGTCTGAGACCAGATTTGAACTCAGGTCCTCCTGACTCTGGGGCCAGTGCTCCATTCACTGTTCCACCTAGCCGCCCCTAGTACAAGTTTTGTTGTAACAGTTCCACTCCCAGTTTTACTTGAGCACTTCCAAAAGTTAGCAGATGCATGATCTGTTTTCTGCACGGTTGTCACTGGCAGCAGTTGATCCAGTTATGTGGCCAGCCAATGTTTTCTCCTGTTTGCGGCCTCACCCTGATGCTCCTCAGCGTCTAAGCATTTGTGAGTTGGCACCCTGCTCCTCCGGCTGCTTAGCTCAGCCCTCTGCCTTCAAAGAGTGCCCGTTCACACTCTTTGCTGAGATTTTAGCTTTGGACGTGCGCTGTCTCCTTGGGGTGCCGCCTTTCACCGTCTCCCTTTAACTCTGCTGTCCTCTCCCGCAGCAAACGAAGAGGAAGTTAGACGATGCCAGCAAGCGCCTGGAGTTTCTCTATGACAAGCTTAGAGAGCAGACGGTAAGTTCTCAGGCTGTGAGCAGAATGAGGGGAAGCTTCTTTGCTGGCACACAAGCCATTCCAACCTAAACTCATTTCATTTTCCAGTCTGCTAAATGGATAGGTCAGGGAAGCGCCACGTACCTGGCAGAGGCTTGCTTTTCTAACCAAGTTGACAAACTTTCCTGCTCTCCTTGGGGAGAGGGGGCCATGTCCAGGCCACAAGAACAGGGAGGTGAACTCCAGAGTTCTGCCCGCTGGGTGGGGCAGGCGGAGAGAAGGCCTCCAGCCAGTGTGGCAGGCTTCCTTCTGTCTGCACTTGGTCCCATCCCTGCTCTGTGGCAATCTGTCCACTTGTTAGAGTTCTAGGTGAAATGGAGCTGACAGAGATAATGAGTTGGATGCCAGAGATAAGACCCCAAAATGTAAGCAGGTTGGAGTGATTAGCTAAATTTAAGGAAGTGAAATGGAATGAGGAAACATGTGGATTTCTCTCCTTGTGCCATTGATTTTTCTGACCCCAAGTGCTAGAGAGGTGAGGCTGCCAGGAGAGGGAGCCCTGGGCTTTGGGGGAACACCAGCTGAGTGAGAGTCAGCGGTATGGTAGGGCAGCTTTGGGCTCTGGGAATGCCAGGACATTGCCCCACATGACAGGCAGAGCAGCAGCGTTAGCCAGACGTGGCCTTGGGCCTACCTCTCGAGAACTCTGTTCTGGTTGCCACCATGTAGATAAGACCTGGACAGACTGGAATTGGTCCTGGAGGAGAGGACCAGAAGGAACTTAGGAGAGTGAGACTCCCTAGGATGCAGGTAGAAAATGGGTCACATTTATTCTGTGTGGGCCAAAGAGAGAAAATGGCATCCGTTAGTAGAAATTAGGAGGAAGCAGCTTTCCTACCAGTCTGAGGGGACTTAGCTTTTAAACCTGTCCAGAATGGAACAGGTTTCCTCAGGAGGTGGTGTGTTCCCTGGCATTAGAGCTACCTAATAGAAGGTGAGTGATATTGGAAATGCAGCGGAGAGGGCAAGGTCACACCTGGGATGGAGGTGCCAGAGCCCATTTTCAGGAATGTTATGAAGAGGAGTCTTCAGATACCATAAAGGCCCATCCAGATCTGACAAGTCTATGAGTAACACATTAGTGTCATTACTAAACCTCCCTTTAGTGGACTCAGAGATAGGATTGCCATAGGATTAATGAGAAGAATAGAAGCTGGGGGTGGGAGGGGAGGGAGGAGGCTGTGCCAGAGAGAGAAGAGAAATTCTTTTTTTTAATAATAAGTATAAACGATCACACACTTGTCTAGGGGGCTTCCCAGAGCTCTCTCGGTTTTAAGTGGGGCTTGAAATAGGAAAGAGTAGAGAGAAAGTGAGGTTTTCCAGAGACCAGATCAGTCGTCTTCCTTGTGGCCTTTATGGGACTTGGCGCTCCATTTCCAGGCCAGCTGAGGCTCCGTACTGCTTGATGGCAGTGAGAGGCCAGTGTGTGTGAGATGCAGGGTCAGCCTGGCATCCATAGCCTTGCTTTTACTGGTGCCCTCCCCAGGACTCTGTTCTGTTCATGCGAGGGGGGAGGGGGAGAATGAGGACTCCAGGTGTTTGTTTGGAAGGACTGGGGCAGTTTTGCTGATATTTGTTTGTTTTGGTTTTTGTGTGCCGAAGCGAGAATTTGTGGATGGAGGGGCATGGGGCACGTGGTGCGTGGGCCCTGGGCCCTCTGTCTGTCCTAAGGAGATGAGGTTAGGATATGTGGGTCAGGTGGGACGCCATTTGAGGTGTATGGGAAGAGAAGTGTCTTTGTTTTTGTCCATAAATGTGGGAGTCACGGAAGGTTAAAGTTTCTGTCAGGGAAAACTGAGCATTCTGTGCTTATGAGCAAAATTTGACATTGCTTCCCTGATTAATTTGAAAATTGAAACTGCTTGATCACTTCGGTAAAATGAATTTGGTGATCATTTGCTTGGGTCCATTTTAAGAACTTAAGGAATCCCAGGCTCACTGACTGTTTTCAGGAACACACTTTGTTGCTGTGTTTTAGAAGATTTCAAGCCTGATTTTGGTTTCTAGATCTAGACTGTGGGAGGCTTTGGTGGAAAACTCCCTTCTCTGACCCAGTTGTGTGTGCTTGTTCCAGCTTTCCCCAACAATCCTCAGTGGTTTGCACAACATTGCGAGGAGCATTGAAACTCGGAACTATGGGGAGGGCCTGAACATCCACACGCACGTCGTGAGCAATAGCAACTTCAGCGAGACCTCGGCCTTCATGCCAGTGCTCAAAGTGGTCCTCACTCAGGCTAACAAGCTGGGCGTCTGAGCAGCAGCCTCCCCGTGGGCCGCAGCACCTCCCTCCCAACAGGTGCCAGCTGCAGACTTGGCGCCCGTCCTCACTAGCATGCTTCCATGGCCATTCAGGGAGAGCCCGTCTGCTGTTTTCTGCCTATTAACTTGCTCTGGGGCAGCCCCAGGACGGCTGCGCTTTTCTTCAGTTTAATCTTTTACTGCCCATAATGATTCCTCTTCTACACAGATTGTAGATTTCATGGGTTACATATAGTACAGTCTACTAAAGTAAATATTGTACTAATAAAATGGTTTTTAATACTCTGATGGGCTGTTTTAAGAAGAGCATTCAGTTATGTATTAAGCAGAGGGAAAACCGATTTTACTCCACATTCCCCTATTTCCTTGGTATCAGCCAGATTTAAAAAGTATAATCTTATGTGTATCTAGTGTTTAGGGGGTTTTTTGTACCCCAAAGTTTAGTTTAATCTCACTTTTGGAGAGGAAAAAACATTATTTTGGATCAGAACAAATAACCAAAATCCAGAAGGTAATATATGGGTTTCAGTACATAGGAATTCATTAAAATAGACTTATGTTAATGCTACAGAGATCAGTGGTTTCATCTGTAGGAGGGCTCTGTTCACTGATGTAGATTACAGCCTCTCCAGGCCTTGGGAAAGAGCTTGTTGTTATGGACAGAACAAAACCAGCTGTCGATGGCCAGCCCTCCAGTGCTAAGTCGCTCTAAGCTCGACCAGGCTGGACCTGAAGTGACGGACAGATGTTAACATGCCTTCAGGAAAACTGAGGTTTCTAGAGTTAAACATCCATCTCATGGAGAGCCACTGAAATGCATCTCTGGACTTGGAGAATTCTCGGTCCCAAAATAAGTGTTGCTAATAAATCTCGTTCAGATTTTCACTTGAGGTTTTGTTTCATTTCTGTTGTATTCCATTTTTGTTTTAATTATCCCAGACTTGAGTTCAGTTAGCTTGCTAAATCAGAACCATAAGTTTGCTGGCTTACCTTCCCTTTAGAAGAAACTGGTGAAACAAATGGTCCCGGTAGTCTTCTCTACTCCTCACCCTGAGTGAGTGACTCATTTCCAGTCTAGTATTTTGGTCCTTCCAGAGAAAACTCAATTTCCCCACCCTGGGCTAAGTCAGGAAGGCCTGTTTGGCGCCCGTGGGTCATTATTTAAGTGCTTGACATTTCAGCCTTCTGTTTCCCTGTGTCTGTGCCTGCATGAACATGTCACCACTCCCCAGAGCTTGGTGGGGCCGTGAATTTCTATCAGGACCCAAACATCATGACACCACTAAACAAATCCAGCCAGGTGGTGCTCCGGCTAGAACGCGGACCATGCGTCAGGGAGACCCGAGCTCAGATTGACCTCAGACGTTGGCTAGCTGTGTGACCCTGAGAGGAGTCACTTAACCTCGGTGCTTCCCTTATCTGTAAAATGGGAGATGATGGCACCCACCTCCCTCACAGAGTGGTTGCGAGGACCAGACAAGATCATATTTGGGAAGCACCCTGCAAACTTTGAAGCGCCGTGTCAGCACTGGCTGTTGTTACCGCTTTGTGACTGTGTGGCCTCGGGCGAGCCGCTGAAACTCTGGGACTAATTTGTAAAATGAGTTTAGCTGCAAAGGTCTCTTCTGCTTCTAGATCGAAAATCCTAAATGTAACGGCACTGGTTTAGATTAATACACAAGGTGTTCCAGAAGTCTTAGTGCTGTCTTAAGCTTACTTGGTTTAATTTAATAGTTTAAAATGAAACTCAGACTTTTGGGACATCCTGTATATTACTGTTTGAGGGCACAAAACCATGCAGTCCACTGTCAGACCTTGTATTAGTTAATCCTACCAGAAACTTAAACCGACTTTTCATTTAGAAGAATTCATATTTTTAAAAGATCAAAGCTTCTTTGTAAAAATGTCTAATAGCCTTCTGCACCTGCTTGTGTCTACCCAATGACACACCAACTGTAGGACATTATTCTACTTTCAGAAATACCTTTTTTTTGTGGGGGGAGGGGCACGTTATTTAATCTCTATTTTTATTGCTCATGGCCCCTCAACCAATGGAGGGAAGGTAAGCTGATTGTGGAAACATCTGTGCTAAGTTACGGAGATAATTGGAGTGCAGGATTTATGGGAAGAGACTGTATTTTTCCTTAGCAGAAAAAAAAAACCTCAAAGGGAAAAGTATTGTTTTCTGAAACAAAGGATAGAAATTTAGCTCTAATTTGTAAATGATTAAAATGTTCATGATAAACATCCTTTTAATCTCTCTCTGATGGTGGCTTATGCCGTGTGTATTCACTGTGCTTTGGATCAAGACATAAAACCATATTCATTACTACTCTTGGAGGAGCTAAAAAGACCTTGTGCATAAAACTGTCCCATCTTTCCTATTCAATAGACAGAGAAATCCCCGAGGGCCATGAGTCTCCTGAGGTGCCACCAGAGCTGGCATCTGGGTCCACTGGGGCGGTCACTCATCTCGGCCTGTAGAACAGGGTCCCTACGCTAACCGGCCCGACCTCTCGAGATCCCCTCATGTCCAGTAAAGGCAGTAGCCGCCAGCTGCTTCCCTCTCTGGGCACCGACATTGGAAAATAAAACTCCAGCCACTGTGTTGGCGATCCCAAGACACAAACCACAGCCCCTGCCCTCAGGGGCCTTGCATTCCAAAAAGCTCATGGTGTTATTTGTCAAGGTAAGCATTTATGATGTGCCTACTGTGTGCACTGTGTTACGCACCGGGAATACAAAAAAAGACCAAAAAACAAAACCAAACAATAAAAAATGAGCTCACGATTTAATATTTTAAAAGTTGCATATAGACGATCATAGGTCATGCTAACCAGAGACCCTGTCTACCTCCTCCCCACTCTCCCAGGCCGTTTCTCATACAAACTTGAGCAGTTTTGCAAGGTTTAGGGCACAAAACTTTCGGTATCGGACTTGGGGACGCAGATGGCTCCCTTGCCCTTAAGGAATCCAAATCTTGTTGAGAGGACATTGTACATGGGAATAGGTGAAGAGTGTGCATAACTACCCCCAGCAAAAGAAGACTTCACCCCCTCTTGTTTCTGCCTCTCCCAGGAGCGATGCGAAAATTAAAAAAAACTTATCTTTCCAAGTTTATGCAAACACATTGCAAATTGAGTTTCAAAGTAGCCATACAAAGCAATTCCACTTACTCCTATGACTCCCCATCATTCGATGAGTGAGCATCACAGGGTTGTGAGGGAAATGATTGGGAGATGCCAGAGCATTATATTATAAGTTAGGTTATTATGAGCCGTAAATGGGTAAAGCCTATGGCCATAGCCATTTCCCCTCCAGTGGCTGGATTGCTAATTCACTCATGCTCAGTTCACACAATCTCCCATCAGAATCCTTGGCTTCTTCCCTAAGACTTAAAGTGAGGATAGATGAAAGATTAGCTCAGCCTTCCTAATTAGCCTGAAATAAATTGTTTGTTAAATGAATGCATGCGTGCATGCATGCTCTCCACCTCTCTCAATATTATTCTATCTTTGCTGTCCAGATCTCTCTGATCACCCAGGACTCCTGAACTCTATTCTGCCAGCCCTCGCCCCTCCTCACACACCCATCATCAGGGTGTCTCACGTATGTTTTATCTTTCCCAATTTCAACAGCAATGGAGTGGCTGTCAGAAGAGTTTTAGACCTCGCTTTACCATTACCCAGCTGACTTCGATCCATGTCAGTGAGGGGGTTGGAGGAGGTTTCTGAGATTTCTATGATATTTGTGTGATCATGAGGCAACTCAGGATCTCAAGGCTGATCAAAAGATTGCTCCCTTGTGTTTTAGATTTATGGGTCTATTTCTCTATTAGTCAAGTGTAGGTGATTTCATCCATGTAAGATCTTTCGATCCATCCCTCTACCACTTCTAGAGTTGCTGTGGCTGAAAAGTTCAACTTCAAAATGAGCCAGATCAGGCCGCACATAGAATCTTGTCAGTGGGTCCGCACTCCAAGCTTTTGTAGCTGGACAGAACCTGACCAGGGCAGCATGATGAGGCCCAAGAGGAACTTGATTGGAGGGTCTAAAGAACAGTATTTACTAGTGAATTGCTGTTGACCAAGCATGGCATCCTCACAGCAGGCCTGTGAGATAAATGGGTAGAGTTTTCTCAAGTTTCATACCTCATTTTCTCAAGGTTACATAGCTAAGGAGTGTCAGACTTTGGACTCATCCCAAATGTCTTAATTCCAAGGAGAATACATGACCCTGGGTTCTGAAGACTTTGGTGTGTTTCTGGAAGAGACTTTAGGCAGCTTGGTGTGATGGGAAGAATTTGAGACTGGTAAATCTCCATAGGCCTCATTTTCTTCATCTATAAAATGTTGTCCTACTAAATGCTCTTAGGCCCCTTCCAGCTTTGAAATTATGAACCTGTGAAGGGCTCTTCCTAACAAACAAGGATACCCAATGTGAATAGTTGACAAATCACCCCAAACTGCAAAGTTGTAAGTCAGATTCCTGTTAAACATACTGTAATATAATGCTGACATTCATATGGCAGTTTAAAGTTTGCAAAACTCTGGATGTAACCATTGTGGGGATCCCACTGGAAATTGTTATAACTGGAGATTCAACCCCCAATCCAGCCACAGCAGATGCTTTCCGATCTACTGCTCATGTCCTATCCCCAGAAAATACCTTGTATTATTATAGTATTGCCATTACAGTAATAGACTGTAAGCGCTTTGAAGGTAAGAACTGTTGTTTCTGTTTTCCTGTCCCCAGCACTGAACATCATGCTCTCATGTTTGTTGATTAATGCTAATCAGATTCCAAAGATAACCTTGGCAGCTTCTTACAGCGGTTCAGGAAATTGGCTGCCTACTCCCAGAAAATTTTAAGTGTTTCTGACTTGGTTTTAAGTATGCCCAGATGGCTCAGTCTAACCAAAGAGCTCATCTCCGCTCACAGCTTTCTGTCTTACTGAGAAGTTGAATTAATAATTGATTTTATTGTAGGCTGACTCCCTGGAGCAGTGGTGCTTCTGTCATCCATCCACATCCACATCCAGTTTTCCCATGTGCTTTTTATTGTAAGTGTTGTTCATTTGTTTCAGTTGTGCCCAACTCTCCGTGACCCCAATTGAGGTTTTCTTTCAAAGATACTGGAGTGGTTTGCCATTTCCTTCTCCAGCTTATTTTATAGATGAGGAGACTGAGGCAAACAGGGTTAAGTGACTTGCCCAGGGTCACACAGGTAGGAAGTGTCTGAGGCTGGATTTTAACTCAGGAAGATGAGTCTTCTTGACTTTTATTACCGAGATGGTTTACAAATTACAGTAAGGACTAGCTTATTTCTAGGCCCTAACTAACAAAAGTGACTCCATGTTCGACCCACTTCCACACCGCGAAATTTCTGTGTACCCAACAACTGGTTTGGTCAGTTGTGTTTAGGCAAGTATTGCAACGTGAGTAAATTACTGATTTTAGCAAACTTCGATAGCCCACATATGCAAGCTTAGCATCTTTCTCAACCATAACTCTTGTGGTTGATGAGGCGAGAGGAGGGTGGGTACTTCCTAGATCCCCCACTGATTGATTATCCCTAACATTTCCCTCCTACCCAGACCCAATCAGCTATGAGAGAAAAGACCCAGATCCCTGAGCACTTGAGTGGAACATGTGTCCTGCTGCATGCCCAAGCAACAACTGATTGGTGTGCCTGTGACACTGAAGGCCGGGGAAACCACATGCTTATGTGCCTTTGAGTAATGAGCAGCCTGATTCATAGTCCCTTTGGGTGCTTATGTTCTTTCTTGGTATCTCACCCACAGTTTCACAGTTACTAACAAAGATTATCCAGGAGCATCCATCAAAGGCTATTGGGGATTACGGATAAGTTGGTCCAATGCGTAGCAAGAGCAAGGGGTAACGTTACCACTGTGGTTTTTTCCATTGGTATCCACTGGTTTTATCTAGAGGGCTCAGACCCTGTGGGAGATTAGGGGAAAAGCAAGGACAAAATTTGCACAGGATATAATGAAAAAGCGCGGACAGGTTGGAGTCTGCATCCCTGAAGGGGGCACCTACCATCCATGAGATCCCTGATGAGGTTCCACTGAAGTAGTACTTTGTGTAGCAATAATAATAGTAAATATATGACAGCAATAGTTGGATTTTATAGTGCTTTAAGCTTTGCTAAGCCTTTTACACACACTATCTCATCTGATCCTCCTAACAACCCCAGGAGATAGAGTCTACAGATGAGGAAACTGAGTCTGACAGGTTAAATGATATGTCCGGGATGACTATGGTTAAGGAAACATCTGACACCGGACTTGAACTCGGGTCTTCCTGTCTCTGAGACCAGCACTCTCTCTACCGGAGGCTAAGTACATCTCACATCTCTGTGTGTTTTACTATTTCCCAAGAGAGGCAATTCGTGATTAATAAATATACATTCGTTTAAAAACATTAACTGAATTCATAGTAGCTCATGAAATTCTCCAAATGTAAGCCTTTGTCTCAGCTAACTAAACCTCCTGTCCTCCTCAGTCTCTAGCACGAGTGCCTGGTTTTTGTTGAATTTTATCAATTTGCGTTTCTATTTTCATAATTCTGAAGAATGGCATCCTACTATTTATTCTTCCTTATAACAACCAATCAGCAAACATTTTTGGAGTTTCCTGGGGAGACTGTCTCTCTATCTGTCTATTTCTGTATATATGTATAAGTATATATGTCTGTATGGGTATATATATGTATAAGTATATATGTATATATCTATACATACACATATATACATCAATGTATATATACATACACAACAAATAAAAGGTAATTTCAGATACAAGGCAGGAACTACTACTGGGGCAAATCGTGAATGACCTGAGAGAATGAGCTGCATTTTGAAGGAGACTAGGGTTTGATTCTAGGAGAGGGGGTTGTCAGGGTTCTTTGTCACGGTTCGCCCAACCTGCCTGAAGGGGCAGCCGGTTACTTACCTCAAAGGAGAAGATGCCTGTGTTTTCTCCAGAGTAGAAAAGTCACGACTCGAAGGTATATGCAAAGAAGGTTTATTGAAAGTTCTCAGGAAGCCTTACAGCCAGATCTTAAGGCAGGCTTCCTCTCCCTCCAACGCTTGGGTCTTTTATCTACCCCAGATCCACACACCACACATGACACAGCCCAGCTGAGCAGAATTGTGAGAGGGGAGGTAAATTGTGAGAGGGGAAGTGCAATTACAAGGGCATGAAGACCCCAGGGTGTGGAGACACTAGTCGGGAACCTCAGGTATCCCACATAAGAGAGTCTTGAGCAATGCAATATCCCCTGGCCAGGGACGGTGCAATATGCTCTGACTTCCACGTGACCCAACTAATTCCCTGGCCTCGCACTTCCCTGTGTCTCAATATCACCGCTCGCAATCTTGCACGTATTTTGTGATCCTCACAGGAGGTGACAAGGTTGTGCATTCCAGGTGGTGGGGACAGCTTGAGCAAAGACTTGGAGGTGGGAGATGGATTTTGAGGAGTGAGGAATAGTTTGGCTAGGCTGTAGAGAGCATGTAGGCAATGTATAACACACCTAAAGGGGGTAGATTTGTTTGCATGTTGTGATTGTGCAAATAAAAAGGCCCTCCACATTAGCAGTATATTTCTTGAAGTTCAATATTATGTTTGTGATACTGAAATGTTTGTTTTAATTTAAAGTAAAAATTTATATTTTACTTAAAAAACAAAGTTGGTGAAGGCTTTTAAATACCAAAGAGAGGTCTTTGCATTGGATCCTAGAGGCATGATGTGTCTTTATGAAGCTCATTGGAGATCTTTAGCCTGAAGAGCCAAATTTTCAGCTGGCATTTGGGCATAAATCAAGAAGAGGTCTGGAGCAGCTAGGTGGCACAGTGAATAGAGCACCAGCCCTGGAGTCAGGAGGACCCGAGTTCAAATCCAACCTCAGACACTTAACACTTACTAGCCATGTGACCTTGGGCAAGTCACTTAATCCCAACTGCTCTGCCTTCCTCTCTTCAAAAAGAAAAAAAAAATCAAGAAGAGGTCATAGAATAGAAGAAACAATAAAGACACGAATGTGTAGGTGCCAGATCCTTCTTCCCGTCAGCCAAGAGACCTGCCTGCATGACAAGGTGTGGTCTTGAGGACTCTCCTAATGCATTAATGATATATAAAAAATCATTCCTGTCCCACAGCTGAGGTGCCATAACTGATTTAGGCCAGAGTGTGTTACCTGATCTCAGTTATGTGTCTTGTGTTATAGTAATAAATAGCCATTTTATCTCTGTGGGCAATTGAAGGAACCCCATGAGTCCTCACACGGGCAAACAAAATTGTTGGCTGCCAGGAACTGTCTATTTCTTTGTGTATGTTTGCAGGCCTCCCAGCACTGTGGAAAGGATGTAACACAGAGTTTGGAATCATCTATAAAATGATCTGGGGATTGGTCTACATGGGTTGGACCTTATTTTCTTCAATGGTAAAACAATGTAAGAGGTTGGATTAGGTGATCTTGAAGTTCCTTCCAGGGTCAGATCTGTCTCCCTATAATTCCTACAGAGGGACTTCCCAGTGGCCATGGAGGCAGCGGTCATTGCTTGCCATGGCTGCCATGATGGGAGACCAATGTTCCCTGGATCCACAGATGATGGAAATGAAATGGAGGCAGATTTTCAGTGGTAGGAACTGATGGCTATTAGAAAACCCATTGGTTGATGAGATGGAGAAGACAGCTGCCCTTCAGTATGACCCATAAGGGTCATTCCAGATACTCAGCCCTTCCTTTTGAACCTCTTGTCTAGATTATAGCACCAACCTTCTAATGGTCTCCTTACCGCAAGCCTCCAGTCCATTCTTCATCCTGTTGCCAAAGAGATTTTTCCAATAACGTATTTTATATTTTCTTCTATTCTTTCATCCATTTGACTGATTCTTGATGTCTCATAGAGTCATTAGCTTCCACTTGCCCAATTCTAATTTTCAAGGAGTTGCTTTCTTCAGCGTACTTTTTTCCCATTTTGTTAACAAAGAGCTTTTTCTTGAGGACAGATCTAACCATATCCTTTCCTTATTTTATCAATACCAGTGACTTTTGGGGAAAAAAATAGAACAAGCAAATCAGTTCTTCTGTTTAGCTTTTAAAGGTCAATATAACCTAAACCAAACATCTTTTCCAGCCTTGTTAGACATTACTCCTCCTTCTGCACTTTGTGATCTACTCCAACCAGACATCTCTCTGTTCCTCACATCCAACATTCCATCCCCATGCCTTGGTACTGACTGACTCCATGCCTGGAATGCACTCACTCTTTACTTCAGCCTCTTAGAGTCTGTTTCTTTGTTTAAATTGTAACACAAGCACCACCTTCCACAAGATGCCTTTCCTGATCCTCTCCTAATGTTAATTCCCACACCTCCTTGAAATGAACTACTTTGTACATATTGGGGCTGCTAGGTGGTGCCCCAATATATATATTTATATATATTAAATTTTTATATTTTCTTTTTTAAATTATATGTAATAATTTTTAACATCATTTAAAAAAATCTGAACTCCCAATTCTCTTTGTCCCTTCCTCCCTTCCCCCTTCCTTGAGAAGGCAAGCAGTTTGATATAGATCACATGCAATATGTGATATACATCACTTTGCATTCATGCAACTATTTCTATATTGTACAGGCTGTGAAAGAAAACACCACCACCCTGCAAAAAAATATAAGAAAAATAAATAAAGTTTTAAAAAGAATGCTTCAACCTACATGCAGACTCCATCATTTCTTTCTCTAGAGATGGATAGCATTTTTCACCATGTGTCCTTTGGAATTGTCTTGGATCATTATGTTGCCGAGAAGAGCTAAGTCATTCATAGTTGATCATCATACAGTACTGAATAAATACTTTTAAGACTCATTTCCATAAGCTACAGATGTGGAGATTTCAAGAGATCTTGGTTGGTGAAAGAGGGCTCCATTTTGAAATTTTAAATTTCTTTTCCTTTCCTTTTTGCTGTATTCAATAAATGTTGTAGCCACACTAAGCTGAGTACAGTGTGTAGCATCTTTGATAGAGAAGATTCCAAGGGCAGTGTGGGAGGAGAGACCTAGATTCCCATTCTGAATATTCTTTTGAGCTATATTTCACATCGTCTCCTAGTTTAAATGTCCAATCCAACCAGCATATGTTTTAAACTCCTTAGTTCTGAATTTCATAGCTACATGGGGCAGCCTTAGAAGATGCTGTTAGGAGCATGTCCTTGCACTTGGTTAAGACCTCTCAACCAGTGACTTGGGTAGAGCACCACCTGGTGGGGAAACTATGTATTACGCTCTCACATCTCAGACTTAATGAACACAGCGGAGCTGATTTGGACTGAGAGTACCTATAAAGTGCCCTAAAAATGTCACAGGGCCTCCCTGAACTTGTTCCACTTATTTTTATATTTATGCGCATTTTTTTCTTGTAGTCACAGTACCTTCCAAGTATTTGTCCTCCACCATCCTGTACTCATCTAGTCCTCCCCTGTGACAAAGATTTTATTTTTTAAAGTTATTTTTAACTCATTAAATATTTCCCAATTACATGTAAATTAAAAAAAAAATTAAGTTCAGGGGTGGCTAGGTGGTGCAGTGAATAGAGAAGTCAGGAGGACCTGATTTCAAATTCGACCTCAGACAATACTTACTAGCCATGTGACCTTGGGCAAGTCACTTAGCCCCAATTGCCCTGCCTTCCTCCTCCAAAAATAAAAAAAAGAAATTTAAGTTTCAAATTTTCTCCCTCCCTTCTGCCTCACCTTCTTCCTTCAGAAGGCAAGCAATTTTATATGGTTATACATGTGAAGTCATGTAAAACATTTCCATATTAGCCATGTTATAAAGGAAAACTCCATAAAAATGAAATAATACAAATAAAGACACTGAAAAAGTGTGCTTTGATCTGCATTCAGAGTTTATCAGTTCTCTCTCTGGAGATGGACAGCATTTTTTTTTACATGATTGAGTAGTGTACTTTTTGAGGAAGTAGTGATATAATCATGTGGATTTAATTATTTTAAATCTTTATGATTGCACTAATTGTCTTCTTAATGTTGAACCATCCTTGTATTTCTGATAAAATCTAAAGTAATTTTAGTGAGTAATTTCATGGATATTTAGCTGTAGTCTTTTTTTGTGAGAATTTTAAAAATGCATCAGTATTTAACAATAATTTTGGTCTCTAGTTTTTCAGTTTACTGCTACATATTTCTATCTGGATATTCCACAGGCATTTCAAATTCTACATATCCAAAATAAAACCTATTACCTTTGCCCCTAAACTCATTATTCTTTGAAACTTATCTAATTCTGTTAAAGGCACCACCATTCTCCTAATCGGCCTTTACCTGCACACACCCCACGAAAAACCAAGAAAAGCAAAATTTGTTACAAACATCTATAGACAAGCAGAACAAGTAGCCACATCTAATAAATGAACAAATAAATAAGCTTAATCTGAATCCTGCTGCCTTTCTGCTCTCCATTTTAGGTTTTGTTGACATGGTAGCCACACCCTCTATGGGCGGTGTAGCCAACACAAAGTGGGTGAGACCTTGAATGCAGAATTATCTTCCCTCTATCTGGTGGAAGATAGCAAGTTTTATCATGAGACCTCTGCAATTGTGCTTGGTCATTGTCTTGATCAGAGTTCCTACAACTTTCAAAGTTGATTATCTGTACAATGTTGCTATTATATAAATTATTTTTCTGGTTCTGTTCACTTTGCATGAGTGTATGCAAGTCTTCCCAGGTTTCTCGGAAACCTTCCTCTTTATCATTTCTTACAGCACAATAGTATTCCCTCACATTCAATGACAATTCCTTGGTTAGCCATTCCCCAGTTGATGGGCGTCCCCTCAGTTTCCAGTTCTTCATAAAGTTGCTATAAGTATTTTTTTTGTTCACGTGAGCCCATTTTCTTTCTTTCATCTTTTTAGGGTATAGACCCAACAGCTGTACTGAACACAAACTATATTGCATATGGAGTTGTGTACTGGTTCAACCATTCTTGAGAGCAATTTAGAATTAGACAAATAAAGTCACCCAAAATGCCCATAACTTCTGACCCAGAGATTCCGCTGTTAGGCATATCCCCCAGAGAGGTCAGTGACAAACCGAAGTCTCCATATACACAAAAATATTTCTATCCATGCTTTTTGTGGTACCAAAAAAAAAACAAAACTGGAAACAAAGCGACTGGGGGCATGGCTAAGCAAAGTGTCATTCATGAATGGAACGGAATGGGGCTGCAAGACAAGATGATTTTAGGGGAAGAAAGAGAAACATTTTCCAAAATTTACATGAACGGAAACAAAGAGAAGGCCTCAAAGTCTGTAAACATTAAGGCAACAGTGTAAATGGGAAGCACCGCAACAGGAAGAACAACTGAAACAATGTGTGAAGAACAAGCTTGGCCCCAAAGAAGAGATGAGACCAACAACATTGAGAATTGCTGGTGTTTATATAGCAAACACGGTGTGCTGTTTAGGATAAAGTGAAATGAAAATGAAATATTAGCTCATTCGATCCTCACAACAACCCTGAGAGGTAGGTGTTGTTATCATTCTCCTTTTACAGATGAGGAAACTGAGGCAAACGGAGGTTAAGTCACACAGCTAACAAGTATCAGGGGAATGCACATCCCTCCACTCCTTTGCAAATATTGGGAGTGGGAAATCTAACAGGCATGCAATATTGCAGATATATGTGCATATACACACATATATATCAGATCTTTTCAGTGCTGATCAGTTTTAGTTTTGGTTTTTTTAAAATTCTCTTTTTTAATTGATTTGTTTATTTACTTTTAGTTTACAAGATTCAATTCCACAATTTAAATTCTTTATTATAAGGGATGGCTCTCTGGGAAGGGGACAGTAGAGACGTAGAGGAGGAAATATAGGTGCTGCAAAAACAAAAACGTCAATAAATTTCATTTAAAAATATTCTTTAAAAAGAATAAATCATCTAAAGCTCTCTATTTCCTTGAGGAAAGAGCTAGCACCATCGCTTCGCAGTTGTCCTAATCTAGCATCTTCATCAGCATCTTCATGCTACCCTTCATGGTCTCCTCCAATATGTGGTGTGTGAGCCGCTCCTGTAATAGAGGATGCCTTTCATGACACTTGGTCCAGACTCAGTTTGCAGCCCTTGCCTCAGATGTCCAAATTCTTGGTTATGACTGTTCAAAGGGCTTTGATTTCTTAATATATAAAATGAAAGGATTGGACTGGATGGTGTCTATGTTCCCTTCCAGCTTTAAACATTATGTGATTCGTTAACTAAATGAAGACAGAAGGAGAAAGGCCTATTCTAATGACCTCTGAATTCTTATCTGCAGAGGTGCTTCTTCTCAGAACACCCAGAAACCCTCCTCCCTAAATCATAATGCACTTGGTTCTTGCTCTAGAGAATAAAGGGACACGTTTCCCCTCCTGGACTGTTTTAAATCCCCATTCACGAATTGTTCTTTATTTAAAGGTGGGAGGAAGCTAACCCTCTTCTGCTTGGAAGCTGAGGGTTTTTTTCTGGGTGGGGGGGGAAAGCTTAATTTTTTGATTGACTTGACAATATCTTGAAACCAATTGTCCTTCAGTCATGGAGGCTGCCTTTCTAAGAGTTAGCATCGTCTCTTTGCAGTCATCTTAATCTAAGGGACACATCACCCTGGAGCATAAAGTTTGGTATTAGATGCAATCTACAGTGTGTGCAATTCTTCACACCCTCCCCCTTAACAGGGCGACAAAGTATCGTCAGAATAGATTTCCTCTCGTCTCTAATTATTAGCTGTGATTGGGCAGACCTCGTGATTTTGTTCAGCTTCTGTCTCCTTTAGAGACAATCTCAGCTCTGCTAGAAAATTGGTCTCTTCACTGTCTGAAGCACTCCCCAGATGTCACTTAATTCTTTTTCTCATTGTCAAAGGATAGGTCTTCTTCCTTAATCTAAGGCTGCCAAAAGAATTCTCTAGTGAAGTTAAGGTGCACATGTGCTTCTAGCCTATCTCAACATAAACTGAGGTTTTGACAGAGCGGAGAGATTCTCCCACAGTCCGTCCATAAGCATTTATTAAGAGCTTGTCAGGAGATTAGAGCCCTGGTGTTGGAATCAGGAAGACTCATGGCCTCAGACACTTACTAACTGGGTGACCCTGGACAAGTCACTTAACCCTGTTTGCCTCCATTTCCTCATCTGTAAAATGAGCTGGAGAAGGAAATGTCAAACTACTCCAGTATCTTTGCCAAGAAAATCCCAAATGGGGTTACCGGGAGAGCCAGACACAACCAAAATGACTCCAACAACAACAACAATTTCTGGGCTAATCTCCCATCAAAGGTTCTTAATCTCCCTGTTTGAAGGTTCCATCCATCATCAGGAAGCAGTATAAGGACAGATTGTGGAAGTTCATATAGGAAGAACAGTAAGAAGATCAGTCTGGCTAAACTGTAGAGGGTGGGAAGGGTAATAATTTATAATAAGGTCGGAAAAGTACTTTGGGGACACATTATGAATGGCTTTAAAACAGAGCTTATAGGAAAAATTGGGACCTTAATTTTTTGTCGTTGGATCTGTGGGCATCGTGTTAGAGACAGATTTGGAATAATGCCCAAAGAGTTATTAAACTGCCTATACCCTTTGACCCAGAAATACCACTATTAGTTCTGTTTCTCAAGAAGATTAGGGAAAATGGAAAAGAACCTACCCATTCTAAAATATTTATAGCAGCTCTTTGTGGTGGCAAAGAACTGGAAATTGCAAAGATGCCCGTCAGTGGGGGAATGGCTAAACAAATTGTGGGATATGTTCATGATGGAATATTACTCTGATATAAGAAATGATGAACTCAATGATTTTGGAAAAGCATGAGAACACCTCCATGAAATAATGAAGAGCAAAATGAGCAGAACCAAGAGGACTTTCTATACAGTAACAACAGTATTGTTTTAAGAATAACTTTGAGCAGCCAAGTCATTCTGACTACTATAAATGCCCAAATTTATCTCAAAGATCCTATGAAGGAAGATGCTGTTTGAATACATAAAGGAACATTGCTGTGGTGTAGAAAAGGATGAGTGGGTAGATTTAGAAAAACATGGAAAGACTTGGACTTATGAAGGAAGATGCTATCCACCTTCAGAGAAACAAATGAGAGGAGGATATGAACACAGAGTGGCCTTACATATATGTGTATGAGTGTATAGGTGTGTGTGTATATGTGTGTATACACGATTAATTGTAGCCTTCTTTAGGGTAGGGGGAGGAAGGGGAAAATAATGTAAAAAGCACATAGCAGAGAACAAAAGAAAACCAATAAGGAAACAAAGAAAAGCTGGGCAGCTTTGAAAACAGCATGTGATAATTATTGTCAAGATTTTCTTGAAATGGAAATATATTGTTTTATATTGGATCCTCTTTTATGGTCTGCTGTGCACATGGCAATGTTTTTTTTTTTTTTGGTCAATCACTTTATGTATAGAATGAATTATTTTTAATAGAATCAAGTTATATAAAATTATGTATTTACAAACAGCAAAAATAAATTATGATTAAAAATTATTATGATGTCTTCAAATGCATTCTTTAAGAGGTAGGTGATAAAGGGGAAATAGATTTGTATTCTTCAAATACCTTACGAGCTTACCTTCATTCATTTTCCCATTCCTTTTAGGTCTACTAGACTTATAACAATTTTCAAGACTTTCTTTGTCATATTTCAAGGTCTGAAAAGCAGATTCTGCCCATAATTTGAATCATTAAAGTAATTACAATGGAGTTTAGATTTTTCCACCAAAGGTATGCCTGTACAGCCTTGCTCAATTATTTTCCTAAACAAAATCATAACCATGTGCTAGCATTTCTTTAGGAAACACTGCTTGAATGCTGAGGGTCTCTGTGAAAGCAGACATCCTTTTGCTAATTTTTTGTGTCCATCCTGGCATTGCACAGTCCTGGTGTGCCAGCCTGTGTCA
>CM053592.1:14969007-14998196 GCA_028646515.1 Pseudochirops corinnae
GATTCTAAAGTTTAAATAATAATAATTGATATTTATATTATTTTGAAATTTCCAAAGTATTTTCCTTACAACAACCTCATGAAGTAGGTAGTACAAGAATTCTCCTCATTTTACAGATGAAGAAACTGAATCTCTAAAGATGATTTGTCAGTATCAGAATAAGGAATTCACGCATGTCTCTTGACTCCAAGTTTTGTGCTCTTTCCATTCTTCCTTGCTGAGAGAGCAAGATAGCAAAGTTAAATAAGCTCTGACCTCAAAGTTAGGAAGACCTGGGTTCAAGTCCGAACACAGACACTTAGACTAGCTCTGTCAGCCTGAGCAAATCTCCATTTGCCTCAGTTTTCTCATCTGAAAATAGAGTTGATAATAGCACCTAACTCAGGGTTTCTGTGAGGATCAAATAAACTAATGATTGTTACTTTTTGATTCAGCAATACCCCTGCTAGATCTACATCCCAAAGAGAACAAAGAAAAAGGAAAAGGACCTATTTGTACAAAAATATTTATAGCTTTTTTTGTGGTGGCAAAGAAGGGGTGGAAATGGAGGGGATGTCCATCAGTTGGGGAAAGGCTCAACAAGTTGTGGCATAAGATTGTGATGGAATATTATTATGCTGTAAGAAATGATGAGCAAGATGCTTCAAGAAAAAACTTGAAAAGCTTATATGAACTGATGCAAAGTGAAATGAGCAGAAACAGGAGAACAGTGTACACAGTAATAGCAACATTGTATGATGATCAACTATGAATGACTTAACTATTCTCAGCAATACAATGATCCAAGACAATTTCAAAAGACTTTTTTTTTCCTTTTTGGAGGGGGGGAGGAGACAGGGCAATTGGGTTTAAGTGACTTGCCCAAGGTCACACATTTACTAAGTATTAGGTGTCTGAGGGCGGATTTGAACTCAGGTCCTCCTGACTCCAGGACTAGTGCTCTATTCACGGTGCCACCTCACCACCCCTCTCAAGAGTCTTGATGAAAAATGCTATCCACCTCCAGAGAAAGAACCAATGGAGTTTGAATGCAGATCAAAGCAGACTATTGTTTACTTTCTTTATTTTTATGTGTTTTGTTTTTCTTTGGGTCTGTGTCTTCTTTCCCAACATAACTAATTGCATCATTGCACATGTATAACCTATATCAAATTGTTTACTGTCTCAGGGAGGGTGGAGGTGAGAGAAAGACAGAGAAAATTTGGAATTCAAGATTTTTTTTTAAATGAATGTTAAAATTGTCTTTACATGTAATGGAGGAAAAATAAAATATTGTTTTTTTATTTTTAAAAATAAAATATTATTTAAAAATAAACAAAAATGAGATGATAATTATAAAAGCACCTAGCCCAGTGCCTGGCACATAGTAAGCACTATATTTCTCTCCCCTGTCATTCCATAGCATGATGATGCCTTTTATTTTATTTTTAAAATTTTTGTAGGCATTTTTTGTTTTTGCATAAAAATATCCCTTTTGTGTCCCTACCAATCTCTTATAACAAAGAACTTAAAATGAAAAAAAAAAAGCAGTCTAGCAAAACTACATAACATATCAACTTAGGCTGATGATGTATGTAATGTTCCAACCCAGTAAACCTCCCCAACTTTTGCAAAGAGGCGAATTTTCCCACCTTTCCTCTAGAGACTGGCTTGATCATTATGATTACAGTGTTCAGTTTTCCCTTTCTTGGTCTTTCTATTTACATTGTAGCAACTCTGCATTTGAGTCATCTAAATCTTCCTATGATTCTCTGAATCCTTCATGTTCAGTTTCTTAGGATGCCATAATATTCTATTAAATGTATGTTAGAAGTCATTTAGACATTTCCCAAAGATGGGCATATTCTTTGTTTCTAGTTCTTTGTTACCACAAACAAGTCCTGCAATGAATATACTGGTGTGTACAAGACTTTTCATTTTGTCTTTGACCCCACTGGGGTGTGTTCCCATCGACCAACCTGTCTTTTAGGGAAAAGAGCTATAATGATACTCTGGCATAATGGACCAAGCATACGATTGGAGCTTAGAGAACCCAGGATCAGATTTCTGCTATCAATTACCTGTGGATCTTGGGAGAGGTGTCCTGGAGCCAGTTTGTGTAGCCTCTGTAGAGCTGATTGTTGAAATTTCATTGTGAGCATTTACAACTGGGAAATTGTCAAATGCTATAAATCATGTCTTGATTTATTGTTTTGTTGATTGTCTAGATTTAAGAAAATGATGGAGAAATTATTAACAATGCAGATTAAACTCAAAAGTATGACCTGCACACATTCTCTCCGCCTCACCCCACCCCAGAGAGCCTGTTGTAAAATATTTGCCAGCACATCCCTGATCTTTGGATATCTTACTTCTCTTTGAGCTTTTGTTTCTCCATCTTTAAAATGAGGGGATTCAGAAGATCATAGGAACATAGACCCAGAAAATATTGAGAACAGTCCCTTCATTTTATAGACACAAACTGTACAGTACACAGTTACTGTACTTGGTTACAAAAAAAAATGAAGTCCAGATGAGGTAATAAGAGTCAGTGGTGAAGTGTTAACCTAGGTCCTCTGACTCTGAGGGTGGTTAGGTGGAGCTGTGGATAGAGGAAGGACCTGGAGTTGGAAGACTCATCTTCCTGAGTTCAAATCTGGCCTCAGACACTTACTAGCCGGGTGACCCTGGGCAAGTCACTTAACCCTGTTTGCCTCAGTTTCTTCATCTGTAAAATTAACTGGAGAAGGAACTGGCAAACCATTTCAGTATTTTTGTCAAGAAATCCCCAAATGGGGTCATGGAGAGCAGGATACGGCTGAAACAATTGAACAACAAAACCTTTGACCTGGCTCTTTTCAGTTCTTAGCTTATGAAATTCACATTACACCTATGGCTGCCTTTGAAGGCAGCAGACTACAGAGTAATGCAGTGTCAGAGGGGTTGGATTTGGAGTCAGAGGTCCTGCTTGCAAATCCCAGCTCAACCTGCTCAAGGCATCTTTCCTCTCTGGGTATCAGTTTCCTTGTCTGTAAAGTGAGGGGATTGAATTAGGCAGCTACTAAGGCCCTTCTAGGTCTAGATCGATAATCTTCTGATAGACGTATCCCATTTAAAGTGTGTGATAAGATGCTCAACCAACGCAGCAACCAGTGACAGGCGAGAGAGAGAGAGAGAGAGAGAGAGAGAGAGAGAGAGAGAGAGAGAGAGATATCCACTGTTTCCTGCTCTCCATCCTCTTGACCCCAAGCCATTCTGCTGTTCCTAATGGCCTTAGGTGTTGAAGGCAACTGAAGGTGTGATGGGAGTGTCATAGGGACACAGGCTAAGCTTGCGCCTCTCCCTTTCAGGGAGCTGTGCACAGTGATGAGACCAAATTGCTTTCTCTTTAAGAGCATCACATGGCATCCTGATTGGCCCAGCTATGTAGGTCTTTCTTTTTAGTGTGTGCTCCCTCCCTCCTTCTGCTCCCTCCCTCCCTCTCCTCTCTCCTCTCTCTTTTCTCCCTTCCCACAACTCCCTCCCTCTCCAGTCCCCACCTGCCTCCCCCTCCCTTCCACTCTCCCTGGTTTCTCTGCTATTGTTCGGATTTCAGCTTTGACCCAGCAGCAGCAGCAGCAGCAGCAGCAGCGAGGGTGGGAGGCTAGCAACAGATACTGAGCTCCAAGATTTGTGTTTGTAGACGATCTCCCTTCCTCTTTCCCTCCCTCCACATCTAAAGATAATACAAAAGAGAAAGACAAGTCTGGGCATCGCGAAATGGCCATTGGTATTTGAACCAGAAAACAAAAGCCAAAAGCCCACCCAAGAGCCAGAGGGAGTCATTGGAGCTGCTGTCTCCAACCATGCCGGGGCCGGGGGCTGGCTGCGGGCTGGCTCCCGAGGAGGCTACCTTTCTTAAGAAGAGTGCAGAAAGCCCCATAGAATGCACAGCCCAGGGAGGAATCCAGGAGAGGGGTAGTGCCAAGGGGCCAGTCCGACAGGTTATAGTTTGGAGGAATGTCGTCCTCATGTCTCTGCTTCACTTCGGGGCCCTGTATTCTCTCACTCTCATTCCTAAGGCCCAGCTGCTCACTCTGCTCTGGGGTAAGTGCCCGCTTTTTGGCGTCTCTACCTCATCAATATGTGAATGTGTGTGTGTGTGTGTGTGTGTGTGTGTGTGTTTTCTTTGTAACCCAGTGCCTAATAGTAAACACTAACAGTGAGTAATGGACCTTAGCTAATTAAGTGACTGATCCCTATCCTTCAGCACCTCCTATCCTTAGGGTTTGAAAGACGGTTTCCTAATGTGAAAAATATTTCATTATTTTCCTTTTTGATGCACAAAAACTGGGGATTGATGACCACTCCCCCTGAGTTGTGCCTCCCCCTTCCCCCACCCAGAATCCAGTTCAATCAAGAGAAATTTTGCTACGTGGTTCCCTGGGGGCCCCCTTAATCGCCTAGAAATGCAGCTTGTCTCCTGGGACAAGGCAGTTATTTCCTTTCAGGTAATTCTAAATTCTCCTTGTCTGACTAACCCTGTTTCCTAGTTTCCTGGCAGACTGGGATGAGAGTCTCTGGGTTCCTTGCATGTTTTGAAGTAAGCGATGAAGGAATTGTGGTTCAGTGCAGGATTTCTAGCGCTTTTCAGGGGGAGTATTGTTTGTGTCTCTCTTTTTTTGGGGGGGGGTGCCTCTGGGCCCTACGTTCAGCTCCCATTCTCTTGGGTTTGGTGGATAAGCATTTCAGCCTCCTCCTGACAGCAAAGATATTTACACTGTATGCTTAATGAGGAGGAGGACTGTAGTATGTGTGTATTTGGAGGGGATGGAGGGAGGAGGACCTCATTTAGAACAAAACTGAGCCTTGGCTCTCATACATACCAATACATATGTATGCATCATCCTTCTTCCTTCTGACCTCCATGCCTATCTCCCTCTACTATTTCTCATTCCCTCCATTCCTACACCATCACTCCCAATTCCTGTCTTCCTATTTGTTATTTGCTTGTAATTCTAGTCTCTGAAGTTTTTTTTTTCTGATGAAAACCCAGCCCCACATAAAGCTTATTCAAAGCCCCAGAATACAATGCATTTATTATGCACATGCTTCCCACTCTTGGACCCAGACAGGGCAGTTCCCTAGATAGGCACCTGTGGCTGTCTTCCCCACCCACCTCTCAACAATGGAACTGAGTGCCAGAGGTAGGAGATGCTAAGGCTCCGGAACCCTCTTGGGACTTTTGTTCTTGCTTTATTTCAACCTCCAACCTCTGCCTTGGAGTCCTATATTAACCTTAGAAAGCCTATTTTGCCTTGTACTGTTGATAAGCTTTTCCAAAACAGCCGAGACAAAAGCAATAGCTACTGATCCCTTCTTCAGCTGGGGAATTAAACTAGGTAACCCAACCTCGGTTTTTTTTTGGTTCTTCCTTTTTTGTGATCTATAAAGGAGTGAGTGATCAACCTTCTCTATGAACAACCCTCCCATCTCTCTTCCTCAAAAAAAAAACCGAGAAGGAAAGGAGAGAAAAAATTTTTTTTCCTAGTCTCTTAAATATCTTGAATTATAGCTTAGTAGTGTTTAATGGGCAAATTCTATAGCCTTATGTGGAGTGGGGGTGGGGAGAAAGGAGGGAAATGGCATTCTCCATTTCTAAAAGAAACAGTTTTTTCTTATTCTTTTTAAAATTAAATTTTATTTTTTCATTGAACAGAAATCCATTCTCTCTCTGTGTCTCTGTGTCTTTTCTGTTTCACTTTGTGTCCCTCTCTGTTTCTCTTTGTCTCTCTCTCTTTTCCCCTCCCCCCCATTGGAAAACAAAGAAAATACAATTTTAAAACATACACATTGAGAACGTTGGCGATCTGTCGAGAAGGGCTTGTATTTGATTTGGGGGCAAATGGGAAGAGTGGAGGAGTTTTGTTGTTTTTAGGGATCGGTGGCAGCCAGGACACCTTGCTTTGGGGTTCATGCAAGGCTTCTGTGTTCTTTCCTTGACAGTCTCTTCTCTAAGGTTGCTGTAAATGTGTCCTGGTGACCTCTGTCTCTGTCTGTCTCTCCATCCATTTTTCTCTACTTGTCTCCATCTTTTTCTCTCCCCATTGCTCTGTGTGTGTGTGTGTGTCTGTCTGTCTGTCTGTCTGTCTCTGACTGTCTCCTTCTCTTCTCACTTCTAAATGACAAGCTGTAGAAAATACAGCCTGTTCTCAGGGCACTGAAACTCTTCCAGGCTAAAAACAAACCAAGGCTGTCCTTCGCCAGCTTCCTTTAAGCTAAGCTGCAGAATACGATCATTTTAGACAGCTTACTTGTGAGTTGTACATCAGAACACACCTGTCTCTAGGGCTTTATTCTTTTGGCAACAATGCTAGAAGTGAATACTTAATCTTATGTTATATTTATGTAGGAATTATCCTATGGACCATGCTATTCAAATTCATATAGCGTGTCTCACTGAAAAGCTGTCTTTCCTGGCACAAACTTGGGGTCCTAAGTAGGGCGAATCTTACAGAGTTGGCTTATGCTGAAGTGGGGGAATATTTGTTCTGAAAGACCTATTCTGGAAAACCCCTCTCTTCTGCTGGGGAAATGCCCCAGGGAATTAATTGTACCTTCCTCTGTGTGGTGATTGGATGGCATGTGGGTCAAAGCGTACTTTGTGTGGGCCATCATTTCCTGGACCTAGCCATCCAGAAAGTCTACTGAGGCTAACTCCTTCTCCATCCTTGCAGAATCACCAGATGGTAGAATTTCAAAATTGGAAAGATTCTGAAGACGAACAACCTAACCACGCCCATAAATGGATTCCTGCTGCCATGTCCCTCACAAGTAGAATTCTAATTTCGGTTTGAAATCTTCCAGAGATGGGGAAAGCACTACTTTATTTTTGCACAGCTTTAATTGTTAGGAAGCTCTTCCGGGCCATCAAGCCTAGATCTGTCTCTTTGGGCTCTCCACCCATTGCCCCTAGTTCTACTCTCTGGGGCCAAATTCACCAAGCCTGATCCTTTTTCCACAAGACAGCTTGCAAGTAGTGGAACACAGCTCTTATATACCTTTTCTTCTCTAGACTAGACATTCTCAGTTCCTTCAAATAGGCCTTTAATGGCATGAATAGAGGCCCTCTGCTGTCCTGTTACCCTCCTCTGGACACTCCTTATCAATGTCCTTTCTAAAATGTGGTGCCTGGAATTATAAACCTCAAACCGGGCATAGAATAGATTAGTTTAGGAGATCATGGGAACACAGGATCATAGCTGGAATGGACCTTAGAGGTCTAATCTTTTCCATTTTACAGATGGGGATACTGAGATTACATAGGTAGTGAATAGGAAAGCTAGGATCTGAATCCAGATCCACTGAAATCCAACGGTATTTCATTACTACCAACACCACTTAGGTCACTGCTGAAGGGTCACTTTAGATGCCCTCAGAAGAAGCATCATGCCCTTTTGTGGCAAGGCAGGAAGAATGGAAGCAAAATTTCTTTCTTAAAAGATCATCTGAGCTTCGTTATTCTGTCTGACCTGCTTCTCATAATGAGTAAGCTGGTGGTAGCCTTCCTCGGTCCTTCCCTTCTCCCCGGTCCCCTCCTCTTCTCTCCCCGCCCCTCCCTTCTTTCTTATTCTCTGGTTTAAAAGAGAATGCCTTTCTAATTAAGTGGTAACCCTTTCTAAACACTCTTTTAAGGATCGTCGCAAGTTGAGAGAGCTTCCAAAGGCTCTTTTGGCGTGCAGGAGAGATTTGGGCAGTTGGAGATCCACTACAGACAAACAGTTAGCAGAGAAGGGCTTGCACGGTGCACATGTTCCTCAGTCCAGAGCTGGGAGTTCTGAGCCCCCAGGATATGGTTTTCCTCCCTCATGTGTTTCACTGCCAGGTCCCTGGAAGTGTGTGCTCCTTTTCTTCCCCAGATATTGAGTGCATTGGTGGGAGAGTGTGATCCAGGTTTATGCATGAATTCTGACATTTTATTATTGGTGCATTCTCTTTGATATGTGAATACCTTTGAAATGATTATTTCTTTTGTCTTATTGTTAAATAAATAGTTATTTTTAAGATTGAGAAGTATCATTATTGTGACATTACTGTATGTCTGTATAAATAGAATACTCTACTCTTGGGCACAATGGATACAGACAAACCTTGCACTTCACACTATACTTTCATTTCCCTTCCCTTCCTTTCCCTTTCCTTTCCTTCTTCCATTAAAAAAAAATCGAGCCACTAGACACATTAAGGGATCTCTCCAAGAATATAATGACTTGATGAAACCTTATCTCTCTTCTTTTTCTCCATTTCCTCAACCCCTCCAGGTATTGGCTCCATAGTTTCTCTTCCTGGAAACCTAGCAAAACTAAACCATTCCTATGTCAAACACCTAGTGTCTAGCCCTCACGCTAGATCTTTCTTTATGATGAATCCATTAGACATGTCCATAGGACAGTTGATTCTTTTCCTTATGGGCAAGGTCCATCCTGTCAGATTCATCTTATGGATCTGGTAAGGTTCAAAGTCTATCAGTGGATCCCCACTGTCTATTGAATAAAATCCAAATTGCTATGCCTGCCATTTAAAATTCTCCAAAATCTGTTTTCCACCTATCTCTGTAAAGTTGTATTTTATTAATCTCTGTCAAGAGAGTATATTAGATCACTTACTGTTCCATGAACAGCTTCCATGATTTCCTGTTTTGGAGCTTTTGCCCCATTCCATATGCCTTGAAATCTCCCCTCACCCACTCTGACACTTAGCTTCTATGATTCAGTATGTATATCAGTTGAAATCCTACTCATTTGTAAGGGGGTGTGGTATATTTTTCCCAGGTAGATTTTGTGTATTCCCACAAGTCTGTCTAGCTTCTCCCTTCATCCATCTCTAAGGTATACTTTGATACTTGCCAGGAGGAGAAGTAGGATCATGGGACCAGAGGCCAGTTACCCTGCTCTTCTCAGAGAAAGGGTATTGAGCTAGAATTATGTCACTCTTTCCCCTTAATCAATTACAGTTAAGGGGAAATAATGTTTAACTTCAAGCTGGGCTCCTGATTGCTATCTCTTAATGGAGGAGTACCTCAAGAAGTTGTATATCAAAGGTTTGACTCCTTTCCCACCGAATGCCAGTTTTACAAAGAATACACTTACGGGGCAGCTAGGTGGCACAGTGAATAGAGCACCAGCCCTCGAGTCAGGAGGACCTGAGTTCAAATGTGACCTCACTTAACACAAAACATAGCAGTGTGACCTAGGGCAAGTCACTTAACCCCAATTGCCCTCCAAAAAGCAAAAAAAAAAAAAAATACACTTACAAAATTGCAAATAGAACCATCTATCCAAGCTGATAATAACTCAGAGATCAGACGATGTGTGCAGATAAGATTATAAAGCATACAAGACAGTAAATGAGCTCTCCTAATGGGAGTCAGTATCTCAGCTCAACCAAGAAAGACTCAACGAAGATCTCACTCAAGGAGAAATTCCCCAAAGTCTCTAGTGTAGCAAATCTGGATGTCATGGAGGTGCCGGGACCTTTCCATGTTGGCTTCTTTCCAGAATCTTTCTCTCCCTTCAGAAACCTGAAGAGTTTAAAACCACCTGTTTTCTTTATTGAAACTGGAAGCCAGAAGAATCCTAGGCTCTCACCAACCCCACCTTTTATGTCAGTGTGTAGTGTTGAGTAATCAGTCTCTACCAATGAGGAGAGTCCCATACAAATGGACTTTGAGAGATGGGTTTTACATCATTCATGGCTTAGTTCAAATTCGCCTCCTTTCTTAGAAGTTTCATAGCCCTTTGCTTACACATCATATACAATCACCTTTTTTTGAGTTATTCAGGGATATGCTGGAGGCAGCTCAAACAGGATGATGGTAGCCAATTGTTTAATTTTCAGGATGAATGAAAATTTACATCCCAGAAATCAGCAAATGGTCCAAATTTGGGCTTGATGTTTTGTTGATTGTCTAGACTTAAGAAAGTGATGAAGAAAATGTTAATAATTTAGATTAAAATTTAAAATGTGTAGCATGTGTATTCCTGCCCCCCCCTCCCCCGAGTTAGCTTTTAAATATTTATTGGCACAACGTTGGTTATCATTATGTTGTACAGGTCACCTCTTTAATGGAAGCCAAGTGCCTGACCATTATTTCTGTGCATTCCTCTTCACGGTGCATTTCACACAGTATACTTAATAATGGGTATTGATTGAAAAAAATGTGGCTTCATTGCTCTTTCTACTTCACAGTGACAGGTTTGAGTAATGGGAGATTCTCACCTGAGTTTCAGAAAAGCTCAATTATTTGACAAGCTGCCTATTACACGGCAGTACTGTGCTTGGAATCTGGAGATACAGACAAAAAGAAACAAGGAGTTTACATTTTATCAAGGGAAACAATGTGTATACAGATGAGTCTCTATATACAAAATATATACACAAAATAAATTAACTATACAAAATATACACAGAAAAATCTGGAGGGGAAAAGGCTTGGGGGAGACAAGACCAGGAAAGGCGTTATGTAGAAGGAAGTGCTTGAAAGAATCCATGAGATGGAGACCAGAAGGGTGTGAAACCCAGGCATGAAGGATGTAAGCCTTTGCAATGGTCCTCACTAGAGTCTCTTAGGAAAGAAGTGGTAATACCAACAGTTCTTCAGTCCTATAGAACTTTTTTGGGTAGCAGCTAGGTGGTGCCACAGTGCATACAGTGCTGGGCTTGGAATCAGGAAGACTCATCATTATGAGTTCAAATCTGGCTTCAGACAATTACTAGCTGTGCGACACTGGGCAGGTCACTCAACCCTGTTTGCCTCAGTTTCCTCATCTATAAAATAAACTAGAGAAGGAAATGGCAAATCACTCCAGTGTCTTTGCTGAGAAAACCTCAAATGGGATCATGAAGAGTTGGACATGACTGAAATGACTCAACAACAGGAAACTTTTTACAGAGTATTTTCTTCACTACAATCGAGGCAAGTAGTGCAAATTTTCCTATCATTTCTCTTTTACAAATGAGGAAACCGAGGTTTAAAGATGCCATTGTGACATAGCTAATGAGTGTGAGAGTCAGGAATCAAAATTCTTATCCAGTATCTCTTCCTCTTGTTCCTCTCTAAAGACTCAATTGGTCCTGAGCATTTTTGAGTACCATCAGAATCTAGAGTGCTATATTCTCTTCACTTCATCTTTTATGTTCTCAATTTTGGTCCCTTCTCCCAAAAGATGAATCGCTTTAAGACTGAAATGAACTTTCCTCTTAAAATCTTCCCATTCTGTGCCCATTATTATAGTGGTTCTCAACCTTCCTAATGCTTTGACTCTTTAATATAGTTCCTCATGTTGTGGTTACCCCCAACCATAAATTTTTTTCATTTCTATTTAATAACTCTGATTATGCTGCTGTTATGAATCGTAATGTAAATGTCTGATATGCAGGATGTGTTTTTATTGTTACACATTGAACACGACCCACGGGTTGAGAACCGCTGCTCTAGGAAACAGAATCTCTCCTCCATTTTCCCTTTTACTTCCTTCCCTTTGCATCTTCTATGCATACAATTTCATAGAAGGAAAAATTCCCATCTTGGTTTTCTCATTGAACAAAGCAGATAAAAAATGTGATTGGTCAAAGTCTATGCTCTCTTCCATTTCAAAGATGACTGGTCACTTCTCCCATCAACCTTCCCCCTTTCTTCCCACTCTGGTGTATCAGAGCATCTCACTCCACTTGCACATGGGCCCCCTCAGACAAACTATCCCAGGGTCTATATATTCTATGAGTCTCTTTCCATTGATACCTCATAAGCCCGCACCAAAGTGTTTACTTTTACTAGTCAGTCAGAGCACATAATGAAAAGACATTTGATGATATAGCATTAGAAAAATAGCACTTGTATATTTCTCCTCAAACCTGTGACACAATCACCCCCAAAATACACATACCATCAGTGAGAATACGGAATACAAATAAGGAACATATGCTGAAAACATGTGACTAGGGCAATTGCATAGAAAGGCAAATTTTGCTTTATATGTAATAGTGTTATTAAATGTCTTTTGGTGATGTCATCAAAGCTTACAGGTAAGAAAGCCGACATTCTAATAGAGGAAGACAGCACAAATAGGGGACTGGTGAACAGGGAGGAATTGTGTTGGACATCAAAGTCAAAGTGAATTACCGATAATGGTTGTTATGGTTTGATTACTGTTCTCTGAGCTAGAGTTGGGGGTGGGGCAATGTAAGAAAGTTTCCATTCTAATAAAAGAATAAGAATAATAGAGGGTAGTGACTATCTTGCTTGCTTTTATTTGTGACATCAGTGCTTAGCACAGTATATAGTAAGTATTACTTAGTATATAGTAAGTAGTAAATAAATTATTTTTCATTAGTTAATTTATCCATCCATACACCCATACATTCTATACTTTCTCTTGGTGACCTTGTCATTTCTCATGGGTTCAATTATCATCCCTATGTAGATGACTCCCATATATCCACATATCCAGCCCTTACCTCTCTCTTGAGCTCCATTACTCAACTCCTGATGTACATTTCCACCTGGTTGTCCTGTGGATGTCTCAAACTCAATATATCCAAAATATGTTACTATTGAGGATACCACTATCTTCTCAGTCTCTCAGGATTGCAATTTAGGTTTCATACTAGATTCTCCAAGATTCAGTTGAGCCCATCCTTCCTGTGTGGTCCACAAGCCAGAGGGGGAGCTCCAGCCCTCCTTTCCTAGATGTTTTGTATCCAGGCAACTAGGAAGTCGCCTGGACGAAAGCCAGTGACTTGAGCCCTAGTCTCCTGAGGGAACACTTTCAATACCTTTCAAGGAAGGACTATCCAAACTTGCATGGGGTGGGGGGGACTGGGAATCTTAGGATATTGCTTACACTAGACTTCTCCAATCCATCCTCTATACGGCTGGCAAATGGATTTTCCTCAAGTGTAGATCTGACTATGTAACTCCCTTGCTTAAGACATTTCAGTGGTTCCCTGTTGCCATTAGGATAAAATAAAATTCCTCTGTTATTTAAAGTCCTTCTTAGACCAGCTCCAACCTGTCTTTCCAAGACACATTAGTCCCTCTTGTACATCCTACACTTCAGCCAGGGAGTTATTTGCTCTTGTCTGTACATAGCATTCAATCTTCAGCCTCTATATCTTTATCCCTTGTGCTTAAAATGTTCCCCCTTTTCATCTCTGCCTTGTAGAATGCTTAGCATATTTCAGAGCAGAAGAAAATCAGTAGCAGCTGTCTTATCTCCCTCCCTCCCTTCCTCCTTCCTTCCTCCCTCCTTCCCTTCCTCTTTACTTCCTTCCTTCCTCCTTCCCTCCTTCCTTTCTCCCCTCCCTCCCTCCTCGCCTCCCTCCATCCCTCCATCCCTCCTTCCTTCCTTCCTTCCTTCCTTCCTTCCTTCCTTCCTTCCTTCCTTCCTTCCTTCTTTCCTCCCTTCCTTCCTTCCTTCCTTCCTTCCTTCCTTCCTTCCTTCCTTTCTTCCTTCTCTCTTCCTTCACTCTTCTCTCCCTTCCTTCCTTTAAAAAAATCACAGATTTTGCTTCCCCCTTGACCCTAGCTATGAAGTCTTATTTTAGAATGTACCAGAGTCTTTTTTCTTTTACTATCAAAGGGATATTTCTACAGAACTAAAAATTCTCTGCAGGAAGCACTAATGTTTAATTCATAGGCTGGAAAAATTAATTTTATTTTCATGAATAGACCTTGGGGAAATAACCAGGTGACTTGATGGAATTGCAAGGATTCCTTGGAGCCTCAGCTTGCCTAGTTAAGCTGATGCACTGAGGAGGGAACCCAAACCATCATTTTGAAGCAAGACTTTAGCTCCTACAGTTTCTTCTTTCTGTGCTTTTTCTCTCTCTTCCTTGTTCTCCTGCCATATGCTCCTTGCCCCCACTTATTTTAGGACCAGGATCTTCCTACTTCCTGTTACTTCTTCACCTCCAGACCAGCAATCAGGAAAGAACCTTAGCAATTGGTCATTTTGGGGTGATGTTAGTCTATAGGGCTCTTGGGAATATCTGTTTTATAACATAATATATGTTTGTATGGGAGGACTGGTAGTCTTAGGGGACTGTCATCACTAAACACACTAGACTTCTCCAATCCATCCTCTACACAGCTGCCAAATGGATATCCCTAAAGTGTAGATGTGATTATGTAACTTCCTTGCTTAAGACGTTTCAGTGGTTTCCTGTTGCCACTAGGATGAAATACAAATTCCTCTATATAATACCTGCATAATTAAGGAAAAGGGTCTTTTTTTCTACGTAGGGTGTGGGGCAAAGCCCATTTTAGACCTTGCCTTTTTGAGACCTCAAATAGCCACCTTGAGTGGCCCATTCACAGATTATAAAAGTGTAGCGCTTGGAATATCTCATTCAAGTGGCTTGTAAAAATCGTGAAACTTTAACCTGTTCAATCCTAAAATGATGTGCCCCTTTCAGACTTTGATGGGCCAGTGGACACATCTTTACTCCTTTAGAAGGTATAAAGGAATTCCTTAATTATAGGACCTTGACCACTGGATGAAGGTAATTGCCACCACATTGGAAACATCTGGCTTCCGAGAGGATCGACCATACCCTTCTCTACAGTCAGTTGAGAGAGGTGGTCTGTCAATCAATCAATCAATCAAGGATCTATTGAACAATCCCTTCTCACAAGGAGTTTACTTTCTGACGGGAGATATGGTAATTGCCTAGATAGATATATACAGTAAAAATATAAAGTTAATATACACACATAGATAGGTAGATAGAGAGATAAATAGGTAGTTAGGCAGATAGATAGATAGATAGATAGATAGATAGATAGATAGATAGATAGATAGATGATAGATTATAGATAGATTATAGGTAGATAGATAGAAAGATAGATGATAGATAGGTAGATAGATAGATGATAAATAGGTAGATAGCCTGAGATTCTAATAATAAGATGTAGTAGCCACTGTGGGCTAACTCACACTTGAAAGTTGGCTCCCTCAGATTCAAGGTGCTCTATAGTTGTGAACTTTTAAAACTATATAGCTCATGAGCCCTGACTGCTCACCTTTAGTAAGCAGCCCACTGATACAGTTAGCATAAAGCAAAAACATTAATTAATATGGCGTAACATGAGTAGCAGTAACAAAACGCTTTCCCACAAATGTGGGGTACACTCTCCCACAAATACACATAGGAAAAGTAAACACACATCTGGGACACGAGTAGATCCATACATAAGGAACGAATGTAGCTTGAACAATTCACACCACCAGTCCAACCAAGGTTTTCTCTTCGAGTGGCACCCTTTTCTCAGAAAACTGAGGAAAATCTCTGCACAGTATTTCCCAGGCTCCTGAGATGACTTCTCCTCCTATTGCTCTAATGATTTTTTAAAATTATGAACTAGAAAATCATCACTAAATATGAACATTTTCATATACAGAGGCAGGAAAAAGAAGATTGTAAATGAGACTGGGACTCTACAATGTTGTGTTAAAAATATGGTTTAAATGTGAACATGTGTTTAATCGTAATGTATGTATAGAGCCCATATCAGATTGCAAGTCATCTTAGGGAGGGAGGGAGAGAAAATTTAAAACTTATGGAAGTTATTGTTGAAAACTAAAAATAAATAATTTAATAAAACATTTCGAATAGAAAAAAATTTAGGTTAAAAATAGACATAACTTTAAAAAAGAATCAAACAAGGCCTTGAAGAAGCATGGGGCTCCCCAAAATAAGTGCTTGGAGTTGGTTACCTGGGGTTTCTGGCTATATGTACCAAACAGGTATTTGGTGTATTTATATATAAAATATAACACAGTAATACATGATATTATTATATAACAACTGGAGTGTTTGGGTGTTCAGGAGGACTTGCAGTCCTGGTGTGAGGGCTTGCCCTCTTTTCAGGACTTTTTGGTGCCTACCTTTCACTCAGCTCTCACCTGTGGCTCCAAGAAGCTGGAGCATGCACAGTGGTCACACCCCGCAGCTCAACCAGATTGAGTGTAACCAACAGTTACCCATCAGTGAGTTAGGGGAATGTGTACCCCAAGCATGTGAAGATTTCTGGCAGCAGAAATGGTGGATGAGAACAATTTGTTCCAATGGCCATGAAGCAGCAGCTGTAGAGTGTTTAGAGCTTGGTCAGATGTGGAAGACGCCAAGGCCATCCACTTTGAGCCAAGCCATTGGCAGCAATCTTGACTTTTGTCTTGCCACTGGACTTCAGTGGTTCTGGTAGAGAGAGGCCAATGAAATCACTGGACAACTCTGCCTACTTAAATCCAATTTACGTGCAAGTCGAGACATCATTCATGACATCATTGGTCTTCTTTGAAAACAAAGGACAGACAACAGCATATAACAATTATTTATACATAAATATGATTTGATGTGTACACATATATACAAAATATACATATAGACATATATTTAATATTGGCATATGTTTATTGGTATATATACAAATGTATTAAATATATATAGATATTACACATACCTATATGTGGGTATATATATCATATATTACTATATGTGTTGTGCATATATATATATATATATACACACACACACCTATATATACACATATAATATCCATAAATAAATACCTATATAATATAACAAAATATATTTAAATAGTAGTACCAACATAGCCTTGCTTATTTGTGTTCCTTCCTGGGCCATCTTTGTTTTACAACTTTCATGGATATTGCTTTTAAAATTTGCTTCTTTAGTTTTGCATCACCATCCCTACTGCTCCCTATCCCATCCCCAGATCTGCTCAATAATGCTCCCCTCCCTCAAATAAAAAAGTCTTACTTTGAGAAGTGCCCATTCATATCTTTTGATGATTTATCTCTTGGATAATGGTTCTTGTTCTTAAATCTTTGTATTATTTCCCTGTATGTCTTGGATATCAGAGCTTTCTCAGAGAAAATTTCTGCAAAGATTCTTTTTTCTCAGTTAACAGTTTCCCTTCTAATTTTACAGGGCTGCTAGGTGTAACAGTGGATAGAGTCTTGGGTCTGGAGTCAGGAAGACCTGAGTTCAAACCCAGCCTCAGACTCTAACTAGCTCTGTGACCTTGGGAAAGTCACTTAACTCTATTTGCCTCAGTTTCCTCATCTGTCAAATGATCTGGAGAAGGAAATGGCAAGCCATTCCAGTATCTTTGCCAAGAAAACACGAAATGGGATTATGAAGAGTCAGATACGAGTGAAACAATTGAACAACAATCTAATTTCAAGCACATTGATTTTCTTTGAAGAAAACATCATCAATCATATTTAATCAACATTATCCATTTTAATATTCCCTGACCATCTCTATCTTTTGGTCAAGAGCTCTTTTCCTATTTATGGTTGTGAAAAGTATCTCTTTCTATTCTCTATTAATTTGTTTGTGATGTCACCTTTCATATTTAGGTCATAAATCCATTTGGATATTATTATGGTATGACATACTGGTCTAAAGCTAGTAGTGTGAGATATTGGTATAAGCATAATTTGTGACAAAAAGCTCGTCAGTTCTCCCAGCAACTTTTGTTGACTGAGTCCTTATCCCAACAGTTGGAATCCTTGGATTTATCAAACTCTCTGATGCTGTTTGTTTGCCTCTGGGTCTTGTGTATGTAGCTTGTTTCATGGATGTCTTTTCTAGTTTTCAACCAGTATCAATTTTTTTATTATGATTTTTTTATGGTGTAGTTTGTGATGTGATACTACTAGGTCCCTTGACCTCCAGATGAATTCTGTTATTTTTTCTAGTTCTATGATATAATTCTTTGCTAGTGTAGTGTGCCTTTGAAAAAAGTCAATCCAGTTGTTGGGGGATGGGATCTGGGGGCTAGCTAAGCATCCTAGAAGATGTAGTGTAGGCTCTTAAAGAGACTTCCTAGCTAGGGGTGAGAGACAGGATTATATAATTAGAACAGCACAGTAGAGGTATGCTGACCATGGGAGGTGTTAGAACAGGTCTGTGAAGAAAGTCAGGAGGGATACACAGAAGAGTGAATGGCAGAGTCGGAGAACGGTGTCGATCACCCTTGTTCCACCAGGGAAACCACCATTTTCATCCCCTGGTACCGCAGTGGCCAGGGGTGGGGTGGGGAGAGGAACTTCAGTCCAAGTAATTAATGGAGCACTCACTTTTTCTCCCTGCTTTCTCTTCTGCTCTCCCTTCTCAGTCAAATAACATTTGTAAAAGATGCTCAGTACTTCCCTGCCCCTTTCCCAAAGGAGGTTTAAACCCAAAGTTCTCTGTTTCCTTTGAAACTACTACTTTAAGGTATAAACAGTCTCTAGAAGTGATCGCTGGAAAAAACATCCAACCTATAACTTGTGAGCTAATTAGACTATACTGGTTACCAGAAAAGAGACCTCACAAAGGCAACACGGCAATTAGTGGTTTGGGGCAGGGTAAGAGGGGCTGTGTGGTGATAAGTGCTTTTTCTAGCTAGTTCCTTTAGATTTGATTTTCACTAGATGAAAAAATGAATGAATGAAAAAAGCATTTTAGTAAGCTCTGACTAAGTTTTCTGTCATAGAATCATAGATTTGGAAATGAAGAGACCTCAGATATTTAGCATAACACTGGGCACATAGTAGGTGCTTAATACATGTTTATTGATTTATTTATTGGTTTGGAGAAAACTGAGATTAAGTGACTTGCCTCAAGATGACAGTTAGCAGACAGGATTGAAACCTAGGTCCTGTGACTAAACATAGAGCCCATCCCACTGTAATATACTGCCTTTGTGAGAAGGAGAAAATCATGGAATCTTTTGATACAAATGACCTGTGTTGGGCACTTCCTCATTGATGCCATAGGTGGGGTAGGGTATATATGTATTAGCACTGCTTTGTGAAATACTCACAACTGTTCTGCTGAGTTCTATAACCTGCTCTCTGAAGCTTCTCATTTCTATCAGCATAAGAAGAAATGTAGGTCAGAGCTGTGGTGTAGAAACGTATTCAACATAATAGGGAAACTTTAATATCAAAATAGATATTAAATTCAGAGGAAGCATCATGAAGAGGGTTTAAAAGGAAAGATGGAGAGGGCAGAAATATACATAGCACACAATTAGCAATCATAAATATAAATGTGAATGAGATAAACTCACCATAAAACAGAAGAGGATGGAAGAACTAATTAGAAAGGAGAACCCAACAATATGTTGCTTACAAAAAACACACTTAAAGAATTAAAATTAATATAGAGTTAAAATAAGGGTTTAAAGTAAAATTTATCATGCTTCAGCCGAAAATACAGCAGGGGGTAGAAATCATGATCCCAGACAGGGTAACAGCAAAAAGACTTAATAAAAAAGAAACAAACAGGGAAACTGTTTTGTTTTGTTTTGTTTTTTTTGCTGAAAGGCACCATAGACGATGAGTTGATTTCAACACATACATACTTACATATACAAACATACATATGTACATAAATGCATACCAGATGAGACAGCATAAATGTTTAAAGGAAGAACTAAAAAAGTTATAGGAAAAAACAGAGTAAAGCCACAACTCTAAGTACTACAGTGTACCCCTTTCCGAGTCAGACAAATCTAACCAAAAATTTAACCAGAAAGATATTAAGGACCTGAACAGGGTTTTAGAAAGCTAGCTATAATAGCTCACTGGTAATTTTCTGAACGGGAATAGAAAGGAGTATGCATTTTTCTCAGCTGTGCATGGTGCCTTTACAAAAGATAACCTTGTATTAAGACATAAAATCCTCACAAACAAATATAGAAAAACATATATTAAATGCATCCTTTACTGACTACAATACAGTAAAAATTATGTTACCTCAAGAGCCATCGAAGAAAGGATTAAAATCAACTGAAGACTAACTTTGAAAAATTAAAAGAAAAGAGAGGAATTTAGGGGAGGAAATAAAATCATAACGGGAACTTGATTTTTATGGATCTAAAGAACATAAATTCAGATTTAAATGACTGTTTTAGTGGATTAAGATAATTTGTCTTAGATTCTCTAATGAAAGCCTGATAAAAGATGAAAAATAAAGTGGACATGACAGTGTATAGCTTTTCTCTAGGTCTTTCATCTCAATATAAAAGCATCTTTCATCAGCCTTCAAACTAGGATTACAATCATCGTAGTCCAATTTCCAAAACAACAGAAACCTCTTAGTTCCTCCTGAATAGTCTACATCCCATTCAACCTGACTGGACTTAGACTTTCTGCTATTTAGATCTAATCAGTGTTTATTGAATAAAAATGAATGAATGAGATCTAAATAGTTCTTGGCTTTGGGACTTGAGAAGAAGGGATTTAAAAATATACCAGAAACTGACATGATGACTATTATACAAATCTTTAAGTGGAGATTTGTTTGATCAAAAAAGTAACAAGGAATGATGCTGGGGAAGTTGTAGAGACTTGGTCTTCATAGCTCTTTCATCCCTTTGCCTGTCCCATTTTCCTTAACTGCAAAATGGACATAATCATAGCACCAACCTCACAGAGCTGTTGTGAGGCTCAAATGAAGCAGTATTTGTAAAGCATTGTGCATGGTTCCTGGTACACAGAAGACACTTAATAAATGCTTGATCCTTCCACTCCCTTTCCTTCTCTTTTCAAGTTAGAGGAGTTCTTGACCTGGGGGCTACAGATAGATTTCAGGGGTTTAAGTGAACTTGGATGGGAAAGTAATGAAAGCTTTATGTTCACTAGCCTCTAATTTATGATTTCCTTTGATTATGAATTTTTTAAAAATCCCATCTTCTCCTTTTCTTCTGATTCTTCTTTCACAACATGACTAATGTGGAAATATATTTAACATGATTGTACATTTATAACCTGTATCAGTCTGCTTGCTGCCTTAGGGAGGGGGGAGAGGAGGGAAAGAGAAAGAATTATTTGGAATTGAGAATTTTATAAAAATGAATGTTGAAAACTATCTTTATGTGTAATTAAAAATACTATTAAGGAAAAAACATTATGACTTCACTAGACAAAGAAGTCCATAGCACAAAACAAGAATGACAAGTACAAGCATTCATTTTGCTTGATTATACAAAATTATACAAAATTTACAAAAACAGCAATTTTGTGTTTCTTGCTTTCTCAATGGGAGAGAGAAAAGGCAGTATTTCATGAAAATAAATTGAAGTTTAATTTTTAAAAAAGATTTTGAATCCCGGCTTAGAGGTAAATGACCTCAGTACTTGAGTTAACCCCTTTCCTTCTGCTCTTCATTAAATTAGCCAAACTCCTCTAAATGTTCTAAATCATCCTGAAAGGCATTTTCTTCTGTAAAATTAATTTGATGTCTAGTATTTTGAAGTGATCTCTCATCCTTCTCTTCTCAGTTGGCATACCTTACTGAAGTACTAATGGTATTTGAGGGGTTTTCCTTGTCTACAAATAGTTTATGATCCAGTTTTTTGCTGGGGTGAGCCAAGACAGAAGATGCTTCATGAAATTAAATTTTTTGGTACAGAAAATGAGACTCTAATATAATTCCAGAGTAGCTCCCATTATAGTGAAGTGGATCTAAGTGACATTTTTTTGTTGTTATGAGATTGTGTGGCTATCAGTGAGGGCTTAGAAATGTCTTGGAGAAATAAATAATTTTCTTGTAGAGGTCATCTTTAACATAATTTTACAAATGTAGCAACCTTTGGTGTTGCTGAGGAGATATAGATGCTAGAGATGTCCAGCTGTTGATCAGGACGGAAATCCCCTAGCATTCCTCTTCTTAGCCATTAAGGAGTTAACCCTGCCCTAGAATGATTGATCTACTGATATAACCAGACTGACCACTAAGCTCCTGTTTCTCCCTCTCTAAGGGAGGGGAAGGGGACTTAAAGTTTCAGAGGGGGCAGTAAAATGGAAACTATATCATGCATCAGTGTAAAGGTCACTGAGCTTGGAATCACTAGACCCAAATCCAAGTCCAGGGTATCATGTTGAAAAAGTCACTTGCACGCTATGGGCTTCAGGTCCTCATCTTGAAAATAAATGATTGCCCTAGGTGACTTGTAAAGTCTCATCCATATAATTCGATATGATGACAGGGTGATTCAATGACAGGGTGTCAGGCAATCTGGATTCTGGTCTAGGCTTTACCATGAACCAGTTGTGTGACCTTGGGCAAATAAAAAGGGGAAGGGAACAAACTTTGTTAGACACTATGTGCCCAGTACTGGGCACTTTACACATAAAATCTCATTTGATTCTCTGGGAAGTAGGTGCTAGTTTTATCTCCATTTTAGAGTTAGGAAACTGGGGCAGAACCACATTAAGTGACTTGCTCAGAATCACACAGCTAAAAAGTGTCTGAGACTGGAACTGATCTCAGGTGTTCCTGATTGCAAACACAGTTGCTTCTGATGAGGTCAGGTTGTGATGTAGTGGAACATCTCAAAGAGTTTCAAAGACTCAAGCTGACTCCAAGTCAGTTAGAGAGATTTGTTGTGGTGTTGAGGTTTAACACTCTGATGAGTGGTTAAGTTCCTTAAAGGAAATGACAATTTCAGTAAGGTAAGAGAGACAATTTTACAGAATATATGTTGATTACACAAACAAAATTTACATAGAATATAGGAATATGATTAATATTAAAAAAGCAAGAGGGGTTTGTTAAAGGATTAGGTAATAGGGGAGGGGTCCTTTTTATGGTTGGTCAAACATCCTGGTATTGTTGCTTTCTGATTTGTCTAGCTACTCTAAATATGTATATATGTATAATATCGAATGTAGGTGTGTATGTATATACATTTTATGTGGGTGTATGTGTATGTATGTATGTGTATGTCTGTGTGTATATGTATATAACATATACATATATAATGTATATGTATATAACATATATAATGTATATATATTATATATATACATATATAATATACACACATATATATGGAACCTGAAGCTTTCATAGTTATCCATCTTGTCTGTATTTCTTTCAGGCCTTCCTTCTGCATTTTTTCCCTTTGCATTTTTAAAAAAGATGCCTCAATGGCCCTCTTTTATCTCTATTTCTATTCTTTTAAAAATTATTTTTTATTTTATTTTACATGTTAAAAACAATTTTTAACATTCATTTTAAAATCTATTTCTATTCTTTTTTTTTCTATTCTTATCCATATCTCCCTTCATCCACCATTGGAAAAGAAACGAAAAAGACTAAATAAAGCCCTTGTAACTTATGTGTTCTCAAACAAGACCAATTCCCACATTATCTGTGCCCAAAAATCATGAAGGGGGTTGTCATTCCGTCAGTCAACAATCATTTCCTCTTCTTTGTCCCCACATCAGGCACCTCCCCATTCCCACTTTTCAGCTTCCTTTTGTGTAGACTGTAAGCTCCTTGAAGGCAGGGGTGGCTTTATTTTTTCCTATTTGTTTCTCCAGTGTTTAGCAAATAGTAGGCACTTAATAAATGCTTATTGACTATTAAGTGCTCATTAGTGACAGGCTCTGTGCTAAGTTCTGGGATACAATGCAAGACAAAACCATACAGTCTCTGTCATTGAGGGGCTTACATCCTAATGGGATGGGTGTGCTGTGTGTCTAGCCCTGGAGCAGACTTGTTCCACAAAGATGTTCCCAAGCAGAATTAAACCCTTGTTCTGTACCTTAGCAGACACTTCCTAGCGCTGCCGTGAGATGACAATTTATCGGCGAGGTCCAGGGACAGCGGACACACCGTTGCAGCCTGGAAGAACCTTCAGGGTCAAACTCCAAGATACCAGGATCAACCCCCTGAATCTAGAAGAATAGGGCTGTAGAAGAGGGAGCCGGTAGTGTGTCAGATACTCCTGTGCTGTTGTTGTTGAGTCGTTTTCAGTTGTGTTCAATTCTTTGTGGCCTCATCTGGAGCTTCCTTAGAGATACTGCAGTGGTTTGCCATTTCCTTCTCCAGCTCAATTGACAGATGAGGAAATTGAGGCAAACAGGGTTAAGTGACTTGGCCAGGGTCACACAGCTAGTAAGTGTCTGAGGCTGGATTTGAATTCAAGAAAATGAGTCTTCTTGAATCCAGGTTCAGTACTCTATCCACTGCACCACCTAGCTGCCCAAATATTCCTATGAGAGATTATAAATGGAATCAGCAAAATAATCCTGCTGGTCATGTTTTTCTTAGATGGATTCTTTCTTATCAATAATTATGCTTTGTTAGAAACTATCGTGTTTAGATCGACTCATCTTGGCCAAGTGGAAAGAACCTTGCATTTGGAGTTGGTGGACTTGGGTTTGATGCCTACTTTGCTGCTTGGTGCTTGTGTAACCTTTCTGGGCCTCAAGTTCCTCTTCCGTAAAGTGAGGGGGCTGGACCAGAATAATTCTGGTTTTACAGAACAAATCCTTTTAAGGGAATTTGTTCTGTGAAGTTTGGATTCAGTCAAAGGGCTGCACCTGAGGACCTAGAGGGCCACGTGTGGCCTCGACGCCACAGGTTCCCCTCCCCTGGCTGGGCTAGATGATGTCTGGGATCCCTTCCAGCTCTAGACCCATGATCTAAACCAAAAGCAAATTGGGAACCAAAAGAGATCTCTGTTTTGATACAGAAATGAATGGAATGAGACCTATATTTTCACGAGCGTCAATTTGTTTTGCTTCTCTGTGCTCGATCCTAGAGAGAAAAAAGGTGGGGGAGTCATTGGAGCCTCCAGGAATGTTAAAAAAAACAACAACAACATAGTGTGTCAACAAGTTAAAAACCCACACAACCTATGGCAATGCCAGAAGGATAGGGGCAAGGGGATAGCAAAGGCGGGCGAGACATCGCTGGCAAAGGTCAGAGGATATAACAGGAATGTTGAGCGTTTAATGGAAAGGAAGCAAATTCTGCATTCTCAATTTTAGGGATAAGTCTTCCTGAAAGAATTTTTATTAATTTTTATTATTCTAATCTCAACATTTTTTTCCTGTGTGTGAGAGAGAGACAGAGAGAGAGAAAAAGAGAGAGAGAGACAGAGACAGAGACAGAGACAGAAACAGAGAGACAGAAACAGAGAGACAGAGACAGAGACAGAAACAGAGAGACAGAGACAGAGACAGAAACAGAGAGACAGAGACAGAGACAGAGGCAGAGAGGGAGAGGGAGACTGCATTGAGCCACCCCACAATTCTGAAAATCTTTCCTTAACCCAAGCCATTTTGGAGTTACAGTTATAGTATTCCCAGACAATAGACAAAATTCCATGAGATTTTAAAAAAAATTAACTTTTTTTTTCATTAAAGAGAACAATAGTCATTTAAATTTGAGAATCTCTTGGAGAATCATTTTCCTAGGACCATGCAAACCCTCTTTGACCCCTCCCATTCAGAATTGTCCTTTCCACCCGGTTGCAGGTGAATTTAAGAGATTCCTCCATTAGCCGAAGTAATCATTCTGGTCCTGACTCATCACCATTCCGTATCAGGAGGAGTCCTTCCTGGGCTAGTCTGAAGAGGGGCAAGCAGGGCATTTTTTTGACATTCAAAGTTAGAGAGACTGATGAAGTTTCTTTTTTCAGATTAGTCCAAAGGCAATTTTTAAATGCTCTTTTCATTTTTAAAGCGTGTGTGGGAAGGCGAAGTTTTAGTCAGTAAACATTTGTTGTTGTTGGGTCCTTTTAGTCAGGTCCGATTCTTTGTGACCCTATTTGGGGTTTTCTTGGCAAAGACACTGCTGTGGTTCGCCATTTCTTCTTCTAGCTTGTTTTACAGATGAGGAAACTGAGGCAAACCGAGGAAGTGACTTGCCCAGGGTCACACAGCTAGTAAGTACCTGAGGATAAATTTGAACTCGGGTCTTCCTGACACTTTATACAGCATGTCACCTAGCTGCCCACAGGAGTCAAGTTAACAACCATTTATTAATGCCTAATATGTGCCCAGGTACTTGGGGGACATAAATAAGAAAAAGACAATTTAATGGGTGAAAATAACCCACAAAAGGAAGCTGAGGAAGGGTGAGGGAGGAAGGCTGGGGGAGAAGGTACCTCGTGTAGGGGGAAGGTGGAGTCTGGTCCGGGGTGTGCAGCGAGCGGGGAAAATGAAGACGTCCTGCCCCAGGAGCCCTCCTTAAATGGAGGCTGTGCCCCGGCCCTCCAACTTTCCAATCAGAGGAGCAGAGGTTAATGAAGTTGATGGTGAAGGGTGAAGATCAAAGTTGTTGCCCTCGGAAGAATGTTGAATTTATTGGTGATGAGGTTTCCTCGGAAGATGCTCATGTTAGAATAAAGTCCAAGGAGTGCAGCAGGAGGGAAATTCCACAAGGATGAGGAAGAAAGTACCCCAAGTCATTTAAGGGAATATTTGGGGAAGCTAGATAGCTCAGAGTATAGAGCACGGGTTGTGGAATCGGGAAGACCGGAGTTCAAATCTATCCTTAGACACTTGCTAGCTGTGTGACACCGATCATGGCCAATTGTCCTGACCTAAGTCTTGTCACAGGATCTAGATGATTCCGGAGGAGAGACTGATGACTTTGCCCAGCCCTGCCTCACTTAAATTCAATTCACTTGCAAATCAAGACATTACCCTCCGATTGTCCTTGATCCCCTTCAAGGAGGAAGGATGAACTACAGATGGCCCTGGTCAAGTCACTTAACCTCAAAAAAAAAGAAGGGGAGGAATATTTGCTATTCTGGTCTTTTCTGTCCAGGAAACTCATAATGAAATAGGGGATCTAAGTGAATTGTCAGCCCAAGACCTGCAACAGAAACAACCTCCAAAAGTGCTAGCCAAGTGAACTCTACTTTATACAGGGAGAACCATGTCATAGGCACCCAGTAAAATCAACATTCATTTATCAAGCACCTACTACATGCCAGACAGGATGCTGAATGCTGGGGATACACAGAAAGGCAAAAAGACAGTCTCTGCCCTTAAGGACCTTACAGTGTAATGGGGGAGACGCCATGCAAACAAGATGAACAGACAAGAAACATACGGGATAAACTGGGGACAAGCTCAATGAGAAGGCATCAAGATTAAAGAAAGGGCTTTTTGCAGGAGGAAGGACTTTAGGTGATACTTGAAGGAAGCCAGGAAAGCCAAGATGAGGGAAATAGTTTTGTTCATGGCAGGTGGCCAATGAGCAGCCAATGACACTGCCCGAAGTTGGGAGATGGAGCCTGAACGTTCTGCTTAACAAACCTTTCACTGAAGCTACATCAGACATAGGAGTGGAAGAAAATGCCCTTCCCCGCTGCCCTTGACTCCACTGCAGCATGCCCTGGATCAGTATTTGGCTAGTCAGCAAGGCCCCCTCTAAGGCTCTGGGCTGGGCTTTTTGTACCAGCGTCATATTTCAGGTGCATTTCTCCAAACAGAATCAGGAATGAGATACTCTTACCCTCCTAACTGTTAGGGTGCCAAAGATGTGGGGAGGAGCCCTATTTTGTGTGGTCACATTGAAAATCACCAGGAAAAGAAAAGGCAAATCTGGCATTAGAGGTTGTGTTTGTCCCCTCTGGGAGCTGAAATGAGCAGTGCTTGAAGCAAGAGGGGAGGACGAGCTAGGCATCTAGCCTAGCCGAATGAGAATGGATTGGAAGTCAGAGGACGAGTTTCTGAATCTAAGGTGTAATCCTTTATCTCTGTGACCTTAGGCAAATCACCTACTTTCTCTGAAACCTCTTTTCTCTTGAATACTAGAAGAAAGGGCTGTGTTAAGTACCCACTAAATTATCTTCAAGAATCGAAAAGATTTGCTTTTTATTTCCTTAGTGATTTTCAGTGCAACTGCACTGAAATATGTTACTGGCACCTCTAACATTTATGAGAGTAGGTATACCCATTCCTGGCTCTGTCTGGAGAAATGAGCCTGAAATATGATGCCAGTACAAGTTACCTTCGTGATTCTGTGTAATGGCATACAGTAGGTTCCTACATGAATGTTCACACATAAATACTTGAATGTGAATGTCTTCAGTCAGGGAGAGATGGAGGAGAAATGTCCACTTCATAGGTTTGCATAGCATATTTCATCAGGGTATATTTATTTATATAAGGAAATTTATATATAAAGGAATCTTACTTTTCATTTTTTTTTAAAAAGCAAATATTTACTGAATACTCAGTGATAAGGGAGCATTATCTTCACTAAACAAACTTTAAAAACAAACTTATTTTTAAAAATTGACAACTAAATTTTACTTTAAAATACAAATGACAAATTCTTATGGCACTGATATATACAAAGATAGAGTCAATTTTCATAATCTTTATCTTAAACTAGACATGGTGGTTAGAGAAATTGGACCTGGAGTCAGGAAGACCCGAGTTCAAATCTAGCCTCATACACTTATTAGCTGTGTGACCCTGTCCAAGTCACTTAACTTCTCTCTGCCTCAAGTGCCTATTCTGTAAAACAGGCATAACAAAAGCACCTACTTCCCGAGGCTATGGTGAGGATCAAATAAGAAAATATTTGTAAAGCACTTTAGCACAATGCCTGGCAAATAGTAGGTACTACATAAACGCTAAATTTGTTATTGTTACTAACCTAGATTATGAGCTGAGTGAAGAAAGCAGATTGAGGCTTTCTTATCTTCCTGTACTAAAGAATTCAATGTTGCTATAGACTTAAATTTCTTACATTATTATAATTAACTGATGAAGCTAATTCTTATTCAGTTTGCAAAATTAAAAGTGAATTGAGGTTCTATTGGGATATTATATTATATAACTTAGACTGGTTTTTGTTTTTTTTTTTTACTCGCACTAAGTAAAAAGAAGCTCTTTCACATAAACAGTCTGTAACAGATCAGAATTAAAGAGACTTGGAAAAATGGAAGATCCATCCAGTTTCTTTAGCCAGTCAGGGCACTCTGCTTGGGTTTGTAGTGCAACTTTTCAGAACAGACCCAAAATAGCCCAGAAGCAATGTATCCTTAGCTTCCAGGTCATCCATGGGTACTTTAAATTTGTTGGCAATGATTCTTATATGATCTGTGCCAGTGTCCAAACTCAGCAGTTTTCCCAGTATGATCACAAGTTTACAAGTCTCTATTCAAATTGTTGGTCAATGATGGTGAGCAGTGAATCTAGGAATGGACACAATGAAGTTATTTTCTCCTGCTCCTCTTTTCTATCAAAGTGATTCTGAAACAGGAAAATGACAAATGCTGGAGAGGATGTGGAAAAATTGGAACACTAATGCATTGTTGGTGGAGTTGTGAATTGATACAATCATTCTGGAGAGCAATCTGGAACTATGCCCAAAGGGTTATAAATAATTGC
>CM053592.1:14998696-15023996 GCA_028646515.1 Pseudochirops corinnae
GGGAGGGGAGAAAATCTGAAACTCAAGTGATTGTGGAACTGAATCTTGTAAATTAAAAGTAAATGAGTAAATAAAAAAAAATTTAAAAAATAAAAAAAAATTTAATGAAAAAAAAACAACAAAAAAACCCAAAGTGATTCTGGGACCTCATCACTATGAGTGGGTTTTTCCCTCAGAACTTGGGGCAAAGAGTATATTGATAAGGAATAATAATTCCTTACAAACATATTCACACTGCCATTGAAAAGAGATTGAAGGAACTTCTGGTTAAAATGGACATACAGGAGCCCAATTCTCCCACACATACTTCAGTAATGATGTAAATAGGGCACCAGATTGAATAATTATTAAGGAACATTGGCAAATTCTTCCACTGAGCTTAGAATTCCACAAAAAGACCCCTAGAAACCAAGGACTCTGTAAGAGAAGTGCTCCTGGGGAAGTCTGCACAACGCAGAAAAACAAGCCAGGAGTCCATAGAAGCTCTCTGACGAGGGATACCTTGGGGGAAGGATACAAGATCACAGCAATGTCCTGACCTGGAATGTCCCTGGGACACCAATTGACTCCAGTTCTCTAACTGGACATGCTGAAGCCTTCCCATGCTCTGAGCAGACACATGGGATCAAGAGTCCACAAAATCAAGACCAAATAGGACCTGGTCAAACTATTCAAGAGTGTAGACCTGGGCTTGCCAAAAAGTACAAATTAGGAGATAAGGGTAAATATAAGAAGGCAGTAATCACTATAAAGAAATACTAAAGGTCATGAGAAGTCCCATAAGTTATCCCAGAACAGAGTAACTTTGCAAAAACTATAAGCAGAACCTCAGAAAGAAAAAAAATGGGTTGACCACAAATATTATCTGGAATTAAAAATAAATTATAAATCAAATAAGGACCCTGAAATTAGAAGGAGAATAAATAGTCTAGAATAGAAGATTCTGACCATCTTCTAACCTTATCCAAATGGTCGACTCCCTAAAAATTAAAACAGGTCAAACAGAAATCAGTGACTTTGTGAGGTAATAAGAAATATTGGGGCAGCTAGGTGGTGTAGTGAATAGAGCGCTGGCCCTGGAGTCAGGTGGACCTGGGTTAAAATCTGGCCTCAGACGCTTGACACTTACTAGCTGTGTGACCTTGGGCAAGTCACTTAACCCTTGCCTTCTCCCCTCCAAAAAAAAAAAAAGAAAAAATATTAAAACAAAATCAAAAGATTGAAAAAAAATAGGAGAAAATGTAAGGTATTTATTTATCAACAAACAAGTCAAGGAGAGATAATTTAAGAATCACTGGACTCTCTGAAAACCATGACCAAAAAAGGTGATACGTGTCATATTTTTAAAAAGAGTAAAGAAAAGTTCCCATACTTATTAGAACCAGAGGGCCAAACAAAAATAGAATCTATGAAGAAACTCCAAAATAAAGTTTTCCATCAATATTGTAGCCAAAATCATGAAATTCTAGGTCAAAGAAAAAATATTGCAAACAGTCAGCAAAAAAGAGTACCAAGGAACCACAATCAGGCTCATACAATACACGAGAGCAACTTCTATGAAGGAGAGAAAACCATGGAGATTCCAAAAGGCAAAAGATAAATGCTTACAAGCAACGATAACTTATCCTGCAGCACTGTGTCTGCGCCTTCAGGGAAAAAAGTAGACCTCTGATGGAACAGAGAATTTTAAAGTTTTCCCAATGAAAATATCAGAGTTGAATAGAAATGCTAAAGTGCCAAAACAGGAGTCAAGAGAAATCTAGAAATGCAAATACATTTGGGAAATTGGAAGGGAATAAGTGCTGATGAAATATTTATATTATAATATCTTATACATTATAATAATATTATAAGAAGTAGAGATATGACCCTCGAGAATAACAGTCTTCAAGGATCATAGAGGGCATTAAATAAGACAAAGAGAGGGGCTAGAATGTGGTTTTTGAGGATCTTTAAAACTGTAAAGAAAAGGGAGGGGAAAGGAAAACCTTAGAGAAGAAATGAGGAAATAAAAATTGGAATTTATAATTTTTCTTAATTGTGCTATAGGAGAAGGAGAGCAAAGTACGTGGGGTGAGATGAAGCCAAGATAGTAGATTTGGGGTAGCCACTCAGCTAAGATCTCCCAATATTTCCCTTCAAACAGATTTAAAATAACACTTCAAATCAAATTTCAGAGTGGCAAAGTGAAAAAAACAAAGTCAGGGTAAGACATTTTTGTGGCTTAAGAAAACTTAAGAAGTCAACAGGAGAAGTCTTTGGCACCTCAGTGGAGGCCTGTCTGGAGTCCACACATAGCAACAACAGTGGCAGCCTCAGTAGCAGCCCCAACAGCAGTTTTGGGAGCTCTCAGTCCAGAGAAGGAAAGGTGAACATGTAATTGTTCGAAAAGAGATTACAGGAGACCTTTGGCTTGCACTGGTTACAGCTGGCACTCATTGGCAACTCTACTGCTTAAATGCAGTTTTTGGTTGCAGTTTCTGGGTGCAGAGGAGCCCTGGAGGTTGGTCACAAGTGAGCAGGAGCCCTGGTCTCAATTCTAAAACAAAGAAGAGTGCTAGCACTTTTAAGTGCAGGGGAACAGGGACCCTTCCTGAGTAAATATCAGAGATCAAACCAGAAGAGCAGTGACTACACCTCTACCCAGATCACATGACCTTGGAAGCACTGAAAACTTGCAAACACCCAGAACTAGCTCTGAAAAAGCCTAAAGCTTGGGTCAGTCCCTTCCCACCCCAGGTGAACAGAACCCAACTTTAACATAAAGTTCAAAATAAAAAGCTGGAAAGATGAGCAAACAGCAAAATAAGAATTTGGCCAAAAGAAGCTACCACAGTGGCAAGGAAAACTAAGACACGTACTAATAAAAAAAAAAACCTACAAGAAAAGCCTCAAAGAAAAATGCCAATGGTACCCAAATCCAACAAGAATTCCTGGAAGAGTTTTTTAAAAAGAGATGAGTGGTAGAGGACAAATTGAGAAAAGAAATGAGTGGTGCAAGAAAATTATGAAAAGAGGATTAATGACTTGGTAAAAGAAACACTGGGCAGCTAGATGGAACAGTAGTAAGAGTCCTGCTCCTGGATTCAGGAAGACTCATCTTCCTGAGTTCAAATCCATTCTTAGATACTTACTAACTTTGTAACCTTGGACAAATCACTTAAGCCTGTTTGTCTCCATTTTCTCATCTGTAAAATGACCTGGAGAAAGAAATGGCAAACCACTCCTGTGTCTTTGCCAAGAAAACCCCAAATGGGGTCATGCAAAATCAGACATGACTGAAAATGACTGAACAATAATAAAAAGAGGCATAAAAATAATGAAGAAAATAATAACTTTAAAAAACAGAATTGGGCCAATGGCAAAAGAGGCACAAAAATTCACTGAAGAGACCTCCTTAAAATGAAGAATTGACCAAATGGAAAAGGAGGTACAAAAATTTACTGAAGAAAGAACTCCTTAAAAAGCAGAATTGTCCAAATGGGAAAAGAGGCACAAAAAGAGGCACTGCTATGGGAAGATTTTATATTGTGTGTGTCTGTGTGTGTATGTGTGTGTATACTCATATACATATATACATAGATATGTATGTATATATGTGTATGTGTATATACATGTATATATGAAACTCCTAAGAACTTTGCCATTATTAGGGCAATTAAAAGGGATATGTATAGACAGAGGGCATGGGTGTGAGTTGATTATGTTGGAATGATCTCAAGAAAAATGAATGGATGAGAAAGAGGGATGCGTTGGGAGAAGGTGATAGAGAGGGGTAGAATGGGGAAATTTTTCTTACGTAAAATAGGCATATAAAGAGGAGCTTCTACAATTGAGGAGGATATGGGGGAGGGATGGACAATGCTTAAATCTCACTCTTATCAGAATTAGTTCAAGGAGGGAAGACTACATACACACACACTCAGTTGTGTACAGAAATGTAGCTTAGTGGTAGGGGAAGGGAATTTGAAAAGAAGGGGATGATTAAAGTGAAGAAAGGTTAAGGGAGGCAGTGGTTAGAAGCCAAATAGGCTTTTTGAGGAGGGACAGGATAAGAAGAGAAAGAGAGAGGGAGGAAGAAACAGAAGAAAATGGGATGGAGGGAAATACACAGCTGGGAATCATAACTGCAAATGTGAATGGGATGAATTCACCCATAAAATGGAAGCAGATAAGCAGAATGGATTAGAAACCAGAATCTAACAATATGTTGTTTAAAAGAGATGCACTTAAAACAGAAAGACACACACAGTTAAAATAAAGGGCTTGAACAGAATCTAATGTGCTTCAACTGAAATAAAAAAAGACATGGGTAGCAAACATGATCTCAGACAAAGCAAAAGCAAAAATAGACCTAATCAAAAAAGAAAATCAGAGAAACTACACTATGCCAAAAGGTACCATAGACAATGAAGAAATATTTTTTAAAAATTACAGGAAGTTTCTCTGATAAAGGCTTCATTTCTCAAATATATACCAAGTATAGGGCTGAGTCAAATTGATAAAAATAAGAGTCATTCCCCAATTGATAAATGATCAAAGGATATAAACAAGCAGTTTTTAGAAGAAGAAATCAAAGCTCTCTATACTCATTTGAAGAAATGCTTGAAATCACTATTGATTAGAGAAAGGCAAATTAAAACAACTCTGAGGTACCCCCTTACACCTATCAGAAATGATAAATTCTGGAGGAAAAGAAGGAAAAATAGGTACACTAATGAACTGCTGGCAGAGTAGTGAATTGGTCCAATCATTCTTGAGAGCAGTTTAGAACTATGCCCAAAAGGCTATAGAACTGTGTGTACCCAGAAATACCACTACTAGGTTTGCATCCCAAAGAGATCAAAAGAAAAGGACCTATATATGTAAAAACATTACAACAGTTCTTCTTGTGGTGGTAACAAATTGGAAACTGAGAGGATGCTTATCAATTGGGGAATGGCTGAGTAAGTTATTTCATATGATTGTGATGGAATACTGTTATACTATGAGAATATAATGAGATGGGTTCAGAAAAGCATGGTAAGCCTTTTATGAACCGATGCAAAATGAAGTGAGAAAAACTGATGGAAATGGAAAAAATGAAGGAAGGAAGAAAAGAGGGAAGGAAGGAGTGAAGGAAGGGAAGGAGGAGGATAAGAGAGGAGGGGAATAAGGGAGAGGGGTAAGGATGGAAGGAAGAAGGGAGGAAGGAAGGAAAGAAAGAAATCTCATGGAGGTTCTAAAAGACTAACTTGCTTTGGGGTTTTTGGTTATTTCTATGACACTCCAGGAGGACACGTGGAGAAGGAACCTGTGATAGATCAACATCTTGGGGACATCTTCCTGAAGCTCACACCTGAAGTGTTGGACTGTAGTTTTGTCTGGTTGTTGTTGTTGGAATCAGTTATCATGACTGTCTGTGAAAAGATGTATGGTCAACAGGAGTGTAGTGGCCTTGAGATGAAGAATGTTTCATGGTGCTGCTCTGCAGTTCCTGATGAGTTCTAGTCACCCTGCCTTTGTAGTGAAAGCAATGACGGAAAAGCTAAGGTGAGGGGAGTCGAGTTTGAAAGGAAAAGCCTTCCCCTAATGAGTGGAGACAAAGAGAAAAGATCGAACTCAAGGAAAGACAAGAGAGAAGGGCTGGGAAAGAATGAAGCTGACCACATGAGGATGTGAGCCAGAAAGAGAGAGGCTACCTAATTCCATGCTCACTTTTTAGCATCCCCCCCTCCCCAAATGTGTTTTGTGAGTAGAATGTTAGAAGTTTTCAGAAATGAAGAACATGGAGATAAGAATAGCTTATAATACCCAAAGTGGTATTGCGGAGGGTATTAGGGCATAGAGAATGATCTTGTGTTGAATGGATCCACCAGCTAGTTATGAAATCCTCTGGTCACAATGAAGTTCCATGGCCAGGCTCTTCTCTATCACCTCGTTCTCACTGACAGCCTGATGCAGTTCAGTACCAGTAGGATAAATTGGTCAGACAAAGCAAAACCAAAAACCACCCATTGAAAAGCCTTGTGGCTAGACTCAGGGATTTGAGCTAAGAGTTGAAAAGTTGGTTCACCATTATAAGCTTTTGAAGGTGCTTGATGACAGGTCAGATAATCCATGTTCATGTTACAGGAGTAACCATTTTGTACCTATAATCTCTATTCCCATCCCCAACCTGTGGGAGTTCTTACTCTACTTTTCTCTAACAAAGACAGGCCAAAGCTTTGTCTAGCCCAGCCAAGACCTCACTTATCCTTGCTTCAAAATGCTCATTGATAATGTGGGTGAAGGCATGGAATGTGGTCAAGCCTGTGAACATCAGCATTTTTGTCATTTCTATTGCTGTTTTAATTTGCTCAAAGATAGAGTCTGACTGTTTAAATTTTTTTTTTGCTAGCTGAAGACCTATAGAAGCAACCTAATTTGCTTTGCTACTCTGACATACGCTGTATGTCAAACACATATTTGTGAGGGTTAAAAAGCAGGAGAGGATCCAAAGGGAATTGATTTTCACACTGTTTTAAATGCATGACTGTTACAGCCTCAACTGGGGAGAAAGAAAAGCTTGAGAGATGTTTGGAGTATGAAGGTCAGAGTTTCCCAGAGAAACTTCTTTCTGTCCCCCTAGTAGATTTTAGAAAGCCACAAATCAATAGAAGGTTATAGTTTCTCAGGTTATCGATCCTTCATCAGAGAGTCTGTTCTTCTTTCCTGGATAATTTCATGAATCCTTTCCCCATGGATTAAAAAAAAGGAAATTTAAAAAACTCATGACTTGTAAGTATTTCCCTTTTGTTGTATCTTGCAGCATACCTCTGTTTCATCCTGACGGCTCTGGGGGTGACGGCCGGCGCGCATCGTTTGTGGAGTCACAGATCCTATAAAGCCAAGCTGCCATTGAGGATATTCCTGGCGGCTGCCAACTCCATGGCTTTCCAGGTGGGGGTTGGACCATTTCACTCCTTCACTCTCCTGCCTTACAATTAGTTGCCAAGTTTTGCAGATTCTGCCTTCACAACACCCTCAAACATGGCTTATTTGTACATTCATAATTGCTCACATGTTGTCTTTCCCACTAGACTGAGTTCCTCAAAGGCAAGGACTGATTGTCCTTTGTCTTTCTTCATATCTCCAGTGCTTAACAGGGTGCCTGGCTCATAGTAGTTACTTAAATGTTTATTAACTCACTAGTTGCTCAAACTTCCTCCTCACCTCATATGTGATAAGCCACCACATTCTAGACATCTCCTTCTTTGTCTCACACAGCCACTCTACTACCATCGTATCTCCTAACTTGCCTCCTTGATTTCAGTATCTCCCTTTTCCAAACCATTCTTGTCTTAGCTGATAAAATAAACTTCCCAAAGCACAATTTCACGTATGTCACTCTACTGCTTACAAACCTTCAATGGCTCCCAATTGCCTACAGGATAAAAAAAAAACAAACCAAACTGTTTAACCTGATATTTAAGGTCCTCCACAATTGGACTCCCACTTACTTTATTCAATTCAGAGATACCATATTCCAAACTAGCCATTCCTTGCCCTTAATACTCCATCTCTTGCCTCTGTGGATTTTTTGAAGCCATCCCCTATGACTGGAATACACTCCATCTCTCGGAATCTTTCATTTTCTTTCAGGCTGTCTAAAGGCAGCTGGATGGCACAAAGGTCTGTAATCAGGATGACTGCGTTCAAATTTGACCTCAGACATTTACTAATTGTGTGACCCTTGGCAAGTCACTTCACCTCTGTCTGTCTTGGTTTCCCCACATGTAAAATGGGAATAATAACAGCATTTACTTCCAAGGGTTGTTGTGAGAATCAAATGAGATAATATGTGTAAAGTTCCTAGCACATAGTAGGTGATATAAAAATGTTACTTGTTACTATAATTTTTTTTGTGAAACCTCCACTTGTCAGTGTGATGTTTCCCTCAGTTTTCTTCCTACTATACTTATTTGTGCTTATGCCACATGCCTAATAGAGTATTAGTCACCCGAGGGCAGGAATTGTTTTGCTTTCGTCTGTGTGTTTCTAGCACCAAGCTCACAACAGGGATTTAGGAGAAGAAGCAAATATGAAAAAGATTTTGAAGGAAAAATCTCTAGGACTTGCTGGCTTATTGCGCAGAAGGGGATGGAGGAGAGGAAAAAGGAAAAAAAAAATCATTCCAAAGTTTCTAGTCCAGGTAACTGGTGAGTCTGCCAATGAACATTCATTAAGTTCCTGCTGTGTACTATGCTAACTGCTGGAGATTAAAAAAAGAGCAAAAGTTCCTCTCCTCGAGGAGGAAACAACATGCAAACAAACTTTACAAACAAGCTAGAGACGGGATAAATTAGGAGTGATCAATAAAGGGAACTACTAGCATTAAGGGGATGGGAACAGGCATTAGAAAACGGAAAAGTGGGGGAGCAGAGGGTTGATGACCAGCTTCATTCTGCTGAAAATTTCTCAAATCCCTCTCCAATTTTATGTGAAGAATCATCTTAAAAGTTGCTGCCTCCATCTAATCTCTCCTCATTTCTTAGAAAAGTCTGGCATCTCAGCAATTCTGGAACTTTTACATTTTATCAGTGCCTTATCTTATATGATTTTAAAGGTGAGGTCAAGGAAACTATTAAAATAAGATTCCTGATAAACGCATCATCATCATCATCATCATCATCATCATCATCAATATAGCATAATAATATTTATACTATTATATTTTCATATCTGTATAAACTTTACAACATATAATTATTATGGTATTAATGTTAATTAATTTGGTTAGCAATTAATAATATTAATATGTCTACATAATATTTATATAGCACTTTCAGGTTTACAAAGCACTTTATATAAGTTATCTCACTGAATTCTCATAATAAGCCCATGAGGTTTGTGCTTTTATCAAACTATTTATTAAACTATTTTATAGATGAGGGAACCAAGGCTGATAGAGGTTAATTGATTTGCCCAGGATCACAAAATGAGTGGTCGAGGCAGGATCTGAATTCAGATTTTCCTGACTCAAGCCCAACACCAAGATCAGATGTCTTTTTCAAATATATACTTCAGTGGAGACATTGGTTGATCAGTGCTCATGCTATAACATATAACAGCAATAGCACAGTTGAGCTACCCCAGAGAGCAAGCCAGCAATTTTCCATTTGCTTGTGCAATGACCTGGGCTTTAACCAATCTTTCTGTATTTGAAGAGGGCACCATAAGAGCATACAGAGAAATTCTTACCATTGTCCTGATAGGCTGAGAGTCTGGTATTCTGTCAATCTGACTCTTGTTAGAACCAGGACATTATCAGAATATTGACTTACCTACCTATGAGAAATTTCTGATGTGGGCATCTTAAATTTTCTCAACCAATGCTTTCACAAACGCTTATGCTTGTTGCTCTTCCACTGGCAGACCTCAAATAAAATTGAATATGCTCTCATGGTAACCATAAACCACATAAGCTAGTACATCAATGCTCCTTGCTGATATTAGGCAACAAGTAGTTACTTGTTCTCTTGAGGATAGAGTTTTCTGAAAGGCTTAAAATATTGCCAAGCCCTTGTTTGGGGACTTTTTGGGACATTCTTACAGACTGTCAGTGCCAGGTATTATCTGGAGGGAAATCGGGGTTGAACCAGAATAAATAATTGAGTAAAGCACAGAATGTTCTTGTGAATGGTAGAATATTGGCATTTGAACTGGAGCAGATTAAGACAGGCCTCTGGGACTGAAATAAAACATGTTCCAAGTGAAGCTGGAAGTTCCTAAAGAGTTGAACAAGCAATGTGGTCCTCTTTTTGAACTGTTGAATAGAAGCTCCTTTCCTAGACAGGATATCATTGACTCATAAGATCTATACGTGAAACCTTATCATCAAAATCTGTGCCCTCAAGCTGATGTGCTAAGGGAAGTTTCTGTCTTTTAGACAGAAAGAAAGGTATCAAGAATATAAATGAGATACCCCTTAATTTTGTCCCAAAGTCACCTGGCATGCTTTCCCTTTCAGAAATTCAGGTGCCCTTAAAGGGCAGTTTAAGGAACAGAAAAATTTTTGGGCACTACAATGTCTTTTCTGAAGCAATTATTTATCCTTAAGCAAGTTATTGGAAAACCAATAAGGATAAAATTGGAAAACCAATAAGGATAAAATGACATGTTAAGGGGTAAAGCCAAGATGGCAGAATACAGTTAGGGACACAGCTGAACATTCTCAACCAACTTTTGGACCTCTAGAACTGGTTGTGAAAACAGCAGCATGAAAAAGGCTGATATTTGGCACAGTGCCTCCACACCCCAAGGTGAACACAGTCCAACTTTAGCATAAAGTTAAAAATCAAGGAATAGGCTGGAAAAATGAACAAACAACAATAACAACAAAAGAACCTGATCATAAAAAAACTACTATAGTGGCAAGGAAAACCAAGACATAAACTTAGATGAAGACAACAATGTGAAAAGATCTACAACCAAAACCTCAAAGAAAAATGCTAATTGGACCCAAACTCAAGAATTCCTGGAAGAGTTTAAGAATGAGTGATAGAGGAAAGATTGGGGAAAGAAATAAGAGTGATGCAAGAAAATTATGAAAAGAGAATTCACAGCTTGGTAAAAGAGGAACAAACATCCACTGAAGAAAAGAACTCCTTTAAAAACAAAAATTGGCCAAATGGAAAAAGAAGTACAAAAGCTTAGTGAAGAAAATATTTCCTTAAAAATTAAAATTATGCAAGTGGAAGCTAATGGCTCTATGAGACTTCAAGGAGCAATAAAACAAAGTCAAAAGAATGAAAATAGAAGAAAATGTGAAAAGTCTCTTTGGAAAAACAATTGGAAAATAGATTGAGGAGAGATAATTTAAGATTTGTTGGACTACCTGAAAACCATGATAAAAAAAAGAGCCTAGACATCATATTTCAAGAAGTTATAAAGGAAAATTGCCCCAGTATCTTAGATCCAGAGGTACAAGAGGTCCATTACCCCCAGACCTTCTTCCTGATCAGAGTCAAAGCCATGCATAGGAATTCTTTCATCCTTGGTAAAAAAATATTTGTGAGTGGGTTGACTGTGGTGGTTGGTACTAGAGAAGAGAACAATTTGGCTATCAGTACATTTGTAGCATGAATGGAAGGGGAGAAGCATCCCCCAGTAAGTCTAGACCCCATCCCTCAAGGGGTGTGCTAGAACGAGGAGGTAGGTCCTTGGAGAAGGACACCTGTGTGACAAAATCTGGGGGGTCACATTCTGGGCTTGGTCAGTGAAAGGAGTTTTGACATATAGCAACAAGCAGGTGGCTATGAGGCACAAGGTATGAGGGTGAGAGAGGGAGGTCCTAGGCTACCTTGAATAAAAAGTGGATTGTTTCATGTCAGAGACTTGAGGCAAAGCCCTGTTCACCCCATCCTCACTCGGTTTACGGTAAAACAAAAAGCGTTCTCCTAAATTGACTGCTTGCAAACTGAGCCCTGACCCTCAAGTAAAATTGAATATGCCTTTGTGGTGACCATAAACTAGCTTTACAGACAGTTTTTTAAAAAAAATGTAACGAGCCTGAAATCTTGTCCGCAGATCTTTCTTATCCTCTGGACGAAATACTGGTGTGATAATTAACAGTTAGAGGCAGAAATACATTCTCCAGGCTGTGAGCCATATTTTCCATTTTAATGAAAAAAATTTGTTATGCCCTAATTTCCCTGGTTTCTTTCAGGCTTTGGGATTCTATTAATTTTTTTCTGGCTAATTTTGAGGATTCTACCTCTCCTACCTTATAAATGGCATATATTATATTCATATTTTTATTCATACTATAATGAATAACATAATATTCCTATTATGTGTATAATATTCATGCTATTTAGTCATACTATAATGAATAGTATAATATTCCTGTCTGTGTATAACATTCATATTATCATTAATATAATATATTCCTATTAGAGTATAATATTCATACTATTTATACCATACTATTATACTAAGTAGAGTAGTTTATACTCTTGAAATTCTACCTTATCAAAACTCCCAAAGAAACTGAGAGACTTTGCTAAAGATAAGAGACCCTGGGCTAGACTTACCTTGCAAAGATCATAGGAAATCCTGGGGCTGGACTGTTTGGAAGTGTTCTGAGAAGCCAAAAACATTTTTCAAGTGCCTACCGTGTGCCAGAAACCATAATAAGCACTGGGGATACAAAAAAGGTGCCAAAGATAGTCATGGTCTGAGTAGGATTTTCATCCAAGATTTGGACACCACCACAGTGAGACAGATACCACTGAGACATGAATGTGAGTAAGGATAGGAGAATAACAGAAGTAAAAATAATGGGTGGCAGGAATAGACTCTAGAACCTGTAGCTATCGTGGTTTTTAAGAGAATGATAATCAGAAGCAACTTCTCCACTGATTTCCCAGAGGACAGTCATCAAGACGGGGGACCCAGGATCTTTGGCAACCCATCTCAGAGTGGCTGGGAAGAGAGTGGATGGACAATGAGAGAAAGAAGTAATCCTAGCTGTGGAATTCATCACAGACTTCTATAGGCTATTGGAAGTTCATTTCTGTTTTCTGTTGCTTTTTCTAGATGACTTGCAGTCAGGAAGACTCGAGGAGAAATCTGATCCCAGACATTAGTGACCCCAAGCAGATCCCTTAATCTCCTTCAGTTTCAGTTTCCTTGTCTGTTAAATGATAAACCTTTGACCGTCTCAGCTGCCCTTTTATGGTCCTTCTAAGTGGAGTACCTCAGAGGGCCAGAAACATTTTCACCCCTCTTTTCCCAAATGAAGTAAAAACAGCAAAATGTACAAAGGTGGAAAAGAAGCTGGTCTTACCAATCTTGCCTCTTTCTACCTTTTCAGGCTTCTTATACTTTATCCCCTCTAATGCACTCTACAAATGCTAACCTTCTTGTTCCAGTCTCCCTGCCTTTGACAGGCAAAGGAATGTATTCCCTCCATTCCATGCCAGCCTGTACTCCCTCCTCTCATCTAGTTTTTAGAGTTCCTAGGTTTCTCTAACGCTCGGCTCTTCTTCACGAGAAGTCCACGATCTTCAGTTGCTATTGCCAGCTCTGCCAAAGTAGGTAACAATTGCAGGGGGGTCTTTGCTTAGTCGTTGCTGGCAAGATTCTTGCCAGAGTCCTCCTTAATTGGTCAATCTTTCACCTGAAAGATGGTCATCTACCCAAGAGCCATCATGGCTTCAGAAAGGGCAGAGAAACGGTTGATATGGTGTTTGCTGCCTGACTACTCCTGGAGAAATGCCAGGAGCAGAAAAGAAGTTTGTATACAATTTTCATCAACCTGACCAAGGCCTTTGAGGCTGTCAGTCATGGATTTGGTTGCCCAGAGAAGTTCATCAATATTGTATACCAGTTCCATGATGGCATGGGCTGCTAGGTGGCTCAGTAGACAGAATACTGGGCCTGGAATCAGAAAGACTCATCTTTATGAGTTCAAATCTGGCCTCAGACACTTACTAGCTGTATGACCCTGGGCAAGTCACTTAACCCTGTTTGCCTCAGTTTTCTCATCTGTAAAATGAGCTGGAGAAGGAAATGGCAAACCACTCCAGGGTCTTTGCCAGGAAAACCCAAAATGGGGTCATGAAGAGTCAGACATAACTGAAAAGAATAAAAATCATCCATAATGGTATATTTGCACTGGTTCTGGATAATGGACGATGCTTTCACACGTTCCCAGTCAACAGTGAAGTGAAGCAGGGTTGTCTGATGTTTCCAGAGATGCTGTTAGATGCCTTCAACAAGGATGGCAGTATCTAGGCCAGCTACCAGGCTGGTGGTAAATTATTTAACTGGAAAAGGCTACAAGCTAAGACTAAAATGGAAGGAGAGTTGGTGCACGACTTTTTGTTTGAAGATGATTGTGCACTCAGTGTAGCCTCCAAGGCTGAGATAAAACAGATTTTGGACTGATTCTTTTCCACTTGTGTTAATTTTGGCCTGATGATTAGCACCAAGAAAACAGCCAGCACCACACCATCCATATGTGGAAACATAGGTCGCAGTGAATGGAGAAATCTTGAATGCTGTGAATAAGTTTACTTACATTGGCAGTATACTTTCCAGAGATGTATGACAAAGTTGACCAATGCATGGCCAGAACTAGCTCAGTGTTTGGGAGGCTCAAAAAGAAAGTGTGGGAGCAAAGAAGAAGATTCTGAAGATCATCTTGCAAGATAATGTACCAGACATAGAGGTCCTTTCTGGAGTTAAACTGGCAAGCATTCAAACTCTTCTTCAGAGAGTGCAACTCTGATATTCAAATGCCAAATCCACATTTGCCTAAAATAATATTTTAGGGAGAACTCACATAAGGCAAGTGTTCACACAGAGGTCAGAAGAGGCAATATAAGGACACTCTCAAGATCTTTCTGAAGAACTTTGTTATCAATTGTGAGACATGAGAGACACTGGCAAAAGCTCACCCAGCACGCTGTGCCCCCATCAAAGAAGGAGCTGTACTCTATGAGGGAAGCAGAATAGCTCACAGTAGCTCAAAAGAAATGTGAGATGTGCAAATTTAAGCCATCTCCACTCCAAATATTTTATAGACTATTTATATCTGACCTGTGGGTAGAGCCTTCTGAACTTGTATTTGTTTGATCAGCCACAGTTGGACACACTGTCCATTGACTCCAACATAGTGGTGTCATTTTGATTCTCTTAGAGTACAAAGGACAATAACCAACCAAACTTACACTAATGTATTTCTTTTGTGCATAGTTTACATATATGTGCTATTTACTCTGTATAGAATCCAAGATTCCCCCCCCCCCCCCACTTTGGGTATCTTTAGCCCCAAGTATAGTCCTTGGAATACGGCAGATATTAATAAATACTTATTAACCAATTTTGATCAGAGATATGAAAGAATGCCTTCTAAATAGAACAGTTTAATTCTTTTTCAATAGTAGAATCAGACCAATAGACATTGGATAATGACAAATTTCTATGAGAAAATTTTTGAGAAAGTTGCTCATGTCTTTATTCCACACTGCTGGGGAGGCTGAAGCTGGTGTTATGAGCTGTGGTTAAAGCCATTTGATTATTCTGGAGCGTGTTTGGTGAGCCCCCAGGAGCAGAGAGCCACTAGACTGCCTAAGGTGGGGTGAACAAGCCCAAGGTAGAAAAATGGAGCTGGTTAAAGCCATTGGGATAGGTCCCCTGAGCAACTGTGGTACTTCTAGCCTGGGCAAAACAGGGAGCCCCAGGTTAAAAAAAAAAAAATAAGGAATATTAATTATTTAATTACGAGATTATTGCTATTAGCGTTTTCCTTGTTAATTATTTCTATACAATTCTCTTATTATATTCACTGGTTCTTAATCCAATTTACGTTTCCTAAAAATTCTAGGTGGGACTAAGGTGAAGCATCAGGGGCTTTATACAAGGGTAGACTATGTAGAAGGCACACACAACAGCTTCCCTCAGAGGAAGAGGGGCTCCCTCTCTTGCTGACTCTACCCATAATAGCCTCTCTGGCAGTCTCCTTCCTCTATCCAGCTTGCTCCTTAGCAAGAGGAACCACACTTCTCATTAGGGGACCCATTTCAGAAGGGCGGAAACCCCAGGGTTTCCCAGGTTTTCTGCACATTGACCACACCCAGAGATATGCTTGTCAATGTTTAACAATCTTTTCTTTAAAAAAAATATGCACAACACACTTCTAAATTTAATCTACATTATTAATATTTTCTCAAGTCTTTGAAAAAATAAAACCTTGATTTAAGTTCGCCAATTTCCGAGATGTAAATGCTGACATTGACATTTTAACAATTGATTCTTCCAAGCTGGTTAGAGCTGGCTCCAGCACACACCCTGTCCATCCCTCAGGTGAGTATGTCCTTTGCCCTCGTCTCAGGTAAAAAGAATGTTAGTTATAGCTCTGGGTTTCCATGAAAATTCACAAAAATACTCTAAGGCTGGGGTGTGTACTAGGGAATGGAAAGAAATAAGGAGAATGAGATCGGGGATGAAAGAACTTGCGAGAAGGAAGCTTGGGGATTTCTTTCTCTTTCTTCAATGTGCCCTCTCTCCCCTTGCAGAATGACATCTTTGAGTGGGCTCGGGACCATCGAGTGCATCACAAATACTCAGAGACCGATGCTGACCCTCACAATGCACAGCGGGGCTTTTTCTTTTCGCATATTGGGTGGTTATTTGTTCGGAAACATCGCGATGTCATCGAGAAAGGGAGGAAGCTGGATTTCACGGACCTCCTTGCTGACCCAGTTGTTCGACTGCAAAGAAAGTAAGTGAACTGATGTCATGAGGTGTCTTTCTCACATAAAGGGCTAAGACAGCAGAGCTCTAGGCAGTAACTCCCTGGAGGAGTCCCTTTTTATAAAATAAGGCGCATTTTAAAATTCTGCGGAAGGGGATCATACTTGTTGGATGTCACATTAAGAACATTTTTTCCTTTTAGAAAATTTGCTCTGTTTCCATTTTAAATTCTAATTAATTTCCTTTAGGACGAATCTCATTGTTCCCCCTACCCTAGGTGAATTTGCGACACTCAGTTGTACTAGGTAGAATTTACAATGTTCTCTTCTTCCGTCTCCTGCCCATTGTCTCATGCCGGGGGAACCCACTGGCCATCCTCATCTTGCCTCTTAATCCCTTTATCTTGTCTCTTTGGGGTTACCTGAGCCAGGGGTGGCTGGAACCAATTAGAGCAGATTATTACGTTTTATTGTCAACATTAACACTTCAGAAGAGGCCAAAGCTGCAAAATGAGGGCTTAATGTATTATTTTATTGATTGTCCAGACCAGGAGTCAGTCAAACCATGGCCCTTGGGCCAAATAAAGTGGATTCCTCTGGTTTACATTTGGGAAAGTGGTGGAGAAAACGTTAATGGTTCAGATTAAGCTTACAAGTGGGTCTTGGTTTTCAAAGAGCTGGTTATTCAACATTTACCAGCACACTTCTGGTCACCTCGAGCTCTTTCCTTCTTCCTTCCACCTCTCCTCCATTTAATAGATTGCCAGTCCTATTGATTCTTTTTCTGGTTGTTTTATTTTTTAATTCAATTTTATTTTATTTTCAAGTGAGCATCCTTTCCCTCTCCCCTTCCTCCACTGAGAAAGCAATTCAAGCAAAACGAATTCCCTTGTTTCACCCGATTCTTATTGATGCTCTTCCATTTTTTCCTTCTCACTCAGGTTGCCATCACCCACATTCAGATTCTTGTCACTTCTCATCCAAAATTATTGTTAAAGCCTTTTAACTGGTCTCCCTGCCTCCGGTGTCTTCTTTGTCTCCATTGCAAGTTTTACAGAAAACACATCTGTCCTAACGTATTATGCTCCTGTTCAAAAAATGTTGTTGGTTCCCTATTGCCCAGTAAGATAAATGCCAAGTTTCCTAGCCTGATTCTCCACAATCTGTCCCTAACCCACATTTCCAGCCTTATTTTATGCTGCTTACATTCACAAATTCTGTTCCAGTCAAATTAAGCTGTTAACTGTTCTCCAATCTGGCCTATCATTCTACTTTCTCTGAGTATTTGAACAAGTGAACCCTCATGCCTGGGGGAGGCGCGGGAGGTAACAAAGGAGAATAGATTCCTTCCTCATCTCTGCCTTAGATGTCTTTTCTTCTTGCAAGGTCCAGCTCAGAGGCCACCAAGATACCTTCCCTGCCACTCCTTAGCCCCACAAAACATCCCTCCCTTTATTTGATCTTCCCTCAAATTGTGTTAGAGAATTTTGCCAGGATCTCTGCTCCAAGTCAGTGAAAACCGGTTTCACTAGTTACATGCTAGTTTCCAAGGTGCATGTCTACTAAGGCTTAACTCCCCCAGAGACCACACATTGCTCCTCTCCCCAGGGGTTCAACCTGCTGTGGCGCATAATTAGGTTTCCTGGGTCTCTGTTCCTCATGCTGTATTAATTTTCCCAGAAAACATCCTGATTTCTGTGGGCTCAAGACTACCCTACTGCCTTGCCTCACCACAATGGGGCAGTCTCCTATTATAGCGGTATGCGCTCTTTATCTCAAACTCTATAGAATTTTGAGTCCAGAGTGGCTTGAGGGCCTTAGGTCATCATATATCTGAGTCATGTGGTTGCCTCTGGAACTGGTCACAGTGTGGGTGAGGGGCCACTCCCCTCATCTGTTTTCCCTTACTACTATCCATTTTCCTCCCATGACTGTCTTTCCCCCCTTCAGGAACTGTGCTTCCTCTCCTTTTGCCCTAGGTCTCCTTTGCATCAAAGTGATTTGTGTGCAGTTCGGTTCAACTCCTCCCTCCCTCCCCCATTAAAGGCTTCTCAGGTTCGATATTGTCATTTTTTCTTTTCTTTTTATTCCTCACACATAGCATAAGAGAAGCCCTAATTTGATGTTTGTTGAACTGTAATCAGTATGCAACTAATAGTAGTTATATAACTCCAAGTTTAAGGAAAGCGCTGAACAGACATGAGCAGATTATTTTGATGTTCAGCAATGCTGCTGAACAGTCAGATTCTAGATTAATTGTGGCTTCTCAGGTCATGCTCATTTCAAAGCTTCTATTTCAGTCACATGAATTGAGCCAGGTAGCATCATCCTCTGGGCTTTTTTGATTATAAAAAAAGAAGGCTTATTTTAAATATCTTTTTTCTCTAGGAAATATGGTAAGCTGATTTAATAGATGTATGCTGAAGACTCAACATACCCAGAGGTTATTTCTAAATGTAGCTAAAGGAACACTGAGGCTCCTTCAGAGACTCCTCTAAATAGAGCTCAGAGAACTTTTTTCACTACCTCCCTGAGAGTCAGAATGGGCTGAGGTATCTAAAGATCATCCAAATAGTTGTCATCATGGGTGCAGATTTTAGAACTGGAAAGGACCCCAGAGATCACCCAACCGTCTCATTTTACTGCTATCCAGAGGAGTGACTACAGAGGATCACAGAACTTGAGATGAAAAGTTCAGGGCCATTTTGTCCAAACCACTCATTTTTAGATGGGGAAACTGAGGCCCAGGGAGTTGAAATTGCCCAGAGTCACATATATAGTAAGCCAAAGAAGGCAGGATTTGAACCCAGTTTCTTGGACTCCAGAGTGAGAACTCTTTTGGTTGTTCTCCTAATTAAGTAAACAGTTAGGACTAGAAATCCATAGGGTCCCATTTTTCAGGTATACCTTACACGAGACTTTCTGTAAGAGACTTGATTGTAAGCTTCTTGAGGGCAGGGACTGTCTTTTGTCTTTTTTTGTATCCCCAGAAGAGTGCCCAGCAAATACTAGGTACTGAATAAATGCTTGCCCACTGACTAACTGAGAGTGGAGGAAGATAGGGAAGCCTGGAGGCAGAGATAAGGAGGAAGAGAATTGCAAGCATGGTGGGGAGAGGGCCCATGGAAATGTATGGAGTCTGGAGATCACGTGTCTTATGTCCCTGGGAGCAATTGTCACTGAATGGAAAAGTAGATGGAGATGAGGAAGGTGTAAGAAGATGAAAATAAAGGGATCATGTTCTGAAGGGCTATGAAGATTATAGAGACCTGCTATAAAAGCCAAACAGAGTTTTATAGTTTGATTCTGGAAGTAATGGGAATTCACTGAAGTTGATTGAAAAGGGAAACGTAGCCAAAGACCCCAATTCTCTTTTGTGTTTTAGCTGCTAAATCACACTGTTCTTTGCAAGGTATTGTTAGTCTTTTGAGAACATGCCCACAGTTCAGACAGGTGGTATTTGGACTATTTAGGGAAATTGGAAAATCACCCTAAACTCGGACGAAAAGAAAACATGGTAGTAGAAGCACTAAGCTATTCCTTCAACTCCTGTTTCTAAGAAGACTACTCCTATAGCACTATATTCTCTCAAAGATGAAAAAAATTAAATGGAGTGCTTAGAACAGTGGTTCTGAACCTTCCTAATGCCGCGACCCTTTAATACAGTTCCTCATGTTGTGGTAACCCATAAAATTATTTTCGTTGCTACTTCATAACTGTAATTTTGCTACTGTTATGAATTGTAATGTAAATATTTGATATGCAGGATGTATTTAAATTGAACATAACCCACAGGTTGAGAACCACTGGCTTAGAGGAATTGTTTGTTTTCTTAAAGAGAAAAAAAAGATCAAGGGACTTTTTTGTGAAATAAAGACTAAGCGTTTTGTAGCTTTGTTTTCTTTTTAAATGGAGAGATGTTGGTGTTCTTTCATTGTGAACATTCTCCAGTGGCATTGTTAAATCACATCCAGAGGGACAGAGCATCCAGAGATGCAAACAGCAAAGCCCGTTAGGGCATGAAGAGAAGGAAAAATTAATTTTCATCTTTGAGAGGTCCAGCAGATTGGAAGTCTGAAGAGAAATACGCACCACAGAGGCTGAACAATAAATCACATGTCAGCTAATGAGGAGAGGGGAACTTTCACCGATATCTTGGCTAGACTTGTCTGGTTGTGAGAACTAACATGAAATCACCTTCATTTCCAGTCATTTTTAAGTCTAAAAGATCTGTCTAAAAGTCTAAAAGATCATCACTGGGGCAGCTCGGTGGCGCAGTGAATAGAGCACCAGCCCTGGAGTCAGGAGGATCTGAGCTCAAATCTGGCTTCAGAAAATTAACACTTACTAGCCGTGTGACCTTGGGCAGGTCACTTAACCCCAACTGCCCAGCCTTCCCCCCTCCAAAAAAGCAAAAAAATTAACAAACAAATAAATAAATTATCATGACTTCCCATGGTTGTTGTGAGGATCAATTGAGATATTTGTAAAACACGTCGCAGGCCTTAAAGTGCTATGTAAATGCTGTCATTATTATTACTTTTTAAATCTCAGTCTGAGGTTATGATATCTGTTTCATTGTCACTGTAGAGAAAATAGTCAGAAAACTTCTGGTTAAGATGGCAGCATGAAGAGTCCTAACCAAATCCAATCCCCTTTGACAAACACCAGGGTAAAGATCTTAAAAATCCCAAAATGAAACAATGATCAATAAAAACCAGTGAAGAACTATAGTAAACTCCTCTCTCTGGTCTAGTACTTACCAAGGTGGCCATCACAAAATTGTAGGGCCTTTGAGCACAGGGTGCTTAGGGACAGCCCAACATTCTGTCATGGACCTGAAGGCAGCCAAATCTTAGCCCTGGCCCTGTTAAAACGCTAAGAGGAGACGGAAACAGCAGGTCCCTACAGGGAGTTGAGGTGAGCAGGGCAGCTAGCCCTCAGGGCCCTCCAAATGACCAGTCTCCTATAAGAGTTGAAGAAGTGTCCAGACATGGCTCTAGGCCAGTCTAGATGCTGTAGCTGCAAAATTCAAGCAGTGGCTATTTTTTTCCAGGATGGAGGAGGGCTCTGAGACCTAGAGAGAAAGAGAGACAGAGACAGAGAGACAGAGAGACAGAGAGAGAGAGAGAGAGGGAGAGAGAGAGAAGAAGGGAAGAAGGGAGGGAGGGAGAGAGGAGGAGGAGAGAGGGGGAGAGAGAGAGAGAGAGAGAGAGAGAGAGAGAGAGAGAGAGAGAGAGAAGGGAAGAAGGGAAGGAGAGAGCGGGAGAGAGAGAGAGAGAGACAGACTGTCTATGCCACTTCTTAACTTGAGAAATTGATGCAACCCTTTTGCTATTTGTCACATTTGTCCATGTTCCCAGTTCTATAAAGGTCTCTGGGCTTCTAGGGAAGGTTCAAGAATTATTCTTTCAAGTGGCTCCCCTAGGGCTGGGCACCAAAGTCACAACACAGTCCATATGGCACAGTTTATATCAGCTACCCACACACCATAAAAAAAAAAAAAAATCCAGAGAGCTCCTTCAGCCAAGTATTTAGACAATCCCCAAATCCCAGCCTTTAGGTAAGACCCAGATAGGCTTGCCACAGCTAGCTGTCCACTGATCTCCAGTGGACCTGGAGATCAATATCATTTCCAATACAAAAATTATACAAATTTAGCTGAGTTTATATCATTTATTGTTTTCAGGGCAAAGTTGTTGTTGTTGTTTTTAAAGACACATCTGTCTCTGATTGCTATTTGTTTGCAGATAGTTGATTCTCTAAGCCCTCTGGGACAATGACAGGAGCATCATAGTAAGTGGCTAGCATAAGGAGGATTACTAGACACAAGGGATAATACCCGGGATTCACCATCTACTACTACTTCCTTTATTTCAATATGGCCACTGTTGTGCCACCTGTGGTAGACTAGACCTGACTCAATCTGGATTGGTAGTTCAAGTTCAAGACTGGAATGAACTGAGACATTTGTAAAACATGTAACAGTTGACAAAAAGTTTATGTACCATAGCAGGGAAAGGATATTCAGCAAAGACACAACATTGTATCATTTTTGCATTGAACATCTTTCCCAATTCTGTATGTTTCACATGATATTAAATCCATCTGAAGCTTAAGAGAGCCCCTGTTGACTTTTGACTTTTTTGGTTTGGAAGCAACCAAGAAGGTACTTCAATGACACATGACTTTAGACCCCTGAGCCAGTTAAATCTTGAGAATGATTTCGGTATCTTTAAGGAAAAATTAGCCTGAAGGAGATGAACCATAGGATATTGCTCCTATCATATCTCCCCATAACCATTCCTTATAACAAAGATTTAGATACAGTGGTTCTCAACCTGTGGGTTATGTTCAATTTGCAACAATGAAAATACATCCTGCATGTCAGTTATTTACATTACGATTCATAACAGTAGCAAAATTACAGTTGTGAAGTAGCAATGAAAATAATTTTATAGTTGGGAGTCACCACAACATGAGGAACTGTATTAAAGGGTCGAGGCATTAGGAAGGTTGAGAAGCACTGAGAAGGAAAGGGGAACAAACCAATTTAGCAAAAGTTAGTTATTAAACATTTACTAAGTACCTGTTATATACTAGGCACTGTGCTTGGGATACCAAGAAAAGTAAAAGACAATCTCTGCCCTCAACGAACTTATAATCTAGTGGGAAAAAGAACAAGCAAATATATATATAGGAAATAATGAACAGAGGGAAGACACCTCCCTGTAGAAGGTGGAATTTAAACTGATGGAAACCAAGGAAGCCAGGAGGTGGATATGAGGATGGAGAGTGTACCTGGCATGGGGGTGGGGGACAGCCAGTGGAAATGCCCAAAACTGAGAGATGGAGGCTCTTGTTCTTGGAACAGCCAGGAGGTCAGTGTCACTGGATGGAAGAGTACACGTAAGAAGAATGTATGATGGGAGGGGGTGTGTGTTGGCACAGATGTGGGGTTAGTTATAAAGGACTTTGAACATCAACGAGAGGATTTTGTATTTGATCCTGTGGATGAGAGGGAATCACTAGAGTTTGCTGAGTAAACGGACATGGTCAGACCTGGGCAACCACACTATGACTGATGGCACAGTATATGAAATATTTCATACTCACCATTACCCACTTTTGCAAAAAGTAGGAAGAGTCTAAGCTTCATTTTTTATCTCTTTCTGTGATAAAATTATTTGCAGTTGCTTAAAAAAATTAAACATTTTATTTTGATGTGACAGATCCTTCTTGACATAAATTTCATTTTCTGAAGTAACTTTATCACTTGTTAATAGAAAAGAGCTATGTCCCCTTTAACTTCAACCATTGTATTTAAACCAGGCTTTAATGGCTTTAAGTATTGCCTTTGCTTGTATTGTGGTGATTATACATACATACACACATACTTATATATGTATACACACATATGTTTGTGTGTACACACATATATCTCTTTTGGTCCTTTCTTTGCTCTGTATCATTTTATACTAGTCTTCCCATGTTTCTCTGAATTCTTTATGTTTATCAGTATTTACTGTGCAATGACATTGTGTTACATTCTTACACCAGAATTTGACCAGTCATTCCTCAGATTTAGGGCACGTATTTTGTTTTTTTAACTTTTTACTATCACAAATTATACTGGTATCTATGAAATTTTTTTTTCTACAGATGAATGTTTTCTTTCAGTCTCTTAGGGAGATAGTCCCAAAAGGAGAATCTCTAGGTCAAAAGGCATGAATGATTTAGCATTTTTTTCTTGAATGATTCTAAATATGTTCCAGAAGAGTTGAACCAATTCTCATCTCTACCAGCTGTGAATTAGCACAGGGCTATCTTCTAACAGTCCCTCAAAAAGCAGGTTTTTCTATTTTTTACTGTTTCTGCTACCTTGACATATATGAGGACCTCAGAATTGTTTAATTTGTGTTTCTTACAGCATTAGTGATTTTGTACATATTTAAGCGGCAATTGCATATTTTATTTTGTACTTTTTTTGATAGCTGCATTTTTTTTTCACCATGCCTATCAGGGAATGACTCTTAATTTTATAGACTTGTATCATTTCTCTATGGATTTTGATCATTGGATTTTAATAAAAGCTATGTAATTCAAAGATTTTCCCCAGTCCAAATCTTTTTTTAAAAATTCTAATTGAAATGATTTTATTTGTGCAAAAGTTATAAAAATTTTACAATCGATGTAATTTATATTGTTATTTATAACACCTACCACCCAGTTTCTGGTTACAAAATTTCTTCACATCCATACCTATGAAAAATATAATCTTCCATTCTCCTCTAATTTTTAAAAATAATGTACCTTGGGGGCAGAGCCAAGATGGCAGCGGAGGAGCAGCAAAGTATGGCAGCTCCCACACAGCCACCTCAAAATAAAATATGACTCTAAACAAATTCTAGAGCTCTAAAATGCACACAAATATACTTTCTGTTGAAGGCAGCTCAGTTAGGAGGGACCATCTCAGCGCTGGGAGCTGAAACCAGCCCAGCCTGAAATGGTGGCTTGGCCCTGAGGGCGGCCTGACGAGGCAAGCCAAGCCACAGCTGGAGCTTCAGGAGAGCGGATCTGCGGCAGCGGTGGCAGTTTCCAGAATGATCAAGCCATAAGAAAAAAAGGACTAAGTGAAAGGTCAGTGGCACTCAGCTAAAATTGGGGGAGAAAAGCAGGTCTGGCCAAACTGCCTCCGGGGCAAAGAAGTGGCAGAAGTGGTGGCCCTGCAGCTGACTCCACATTGCTGCTTCAGAGCTCCCGGCCTGCAGATTGCAATGGGGCCAAGCAATTGTTCAGAGGCCAAGTGCTCTTGCATTGAGTGGCCTGGATCCAGATGGTGGTCTTGGGTGGTGGTCCTCGGGTGCATTTTCAGTGAGCCTAAACTGGTGGGAGCTGCAGCAGCCTCCTAAAAGCTCCAGCAGCTGGGAAACCCCAGCAATTTGGGACAGAACTTTCCCCTCTGGAAGCAGAGTTCCACAGAGCTAAAAAATCATTGACTGGCCAACCACAAGCAGACAAAGGAAGCAAAGTAAGAACAGAAACCAAACTCTAGATTCCTTCTTTGGGGAAAAGAA
>CM053592.1:15029812-15046474 GCA_028646515.1 Pseudochirops corinnae
TTCCTTCCTTCCTTCCTTCCTTCCTTCCTTCCTTCCTTCCTTCCTTCCTTCCTTCCTTCCTTCCTTCCTTCCTTCCTTCCTTCCTTCCTTCCTTCCTTTTTTCCTCTCTCCCTCCCTCCCTCCCTAGCTTTGATTTTCCTTTCAAGTCAGTCTGTGAAAGGATCAATGAGAAAAGGAAACACAAACATAGTGATTAGCCATATTTATTCCAGAAAATTGGCTTTAAAACAAAAATAAAAGAGAAAGCAAACAATTCTAAAGAAAAAGAGACTGGAACATAAGCACATCTCCCCCTCATTGAAGAGACAGGGAAAGAAGGAGGAATTGCTGCCCTTGGGGCTCACCCTCTGTCTCTCTAGCTAAGTGGCTGTTGATTTCCTCTCTTCTTTTTCTTTGGGGAGACTTCTACTCTCTGAGTCTTCCAGACAGCTGCTTGGGAGCACCCTTGCGCTGCTCCTTCTCTCTTGGCCACCTGTCCATCCCCCCAGGACAGCTGCCTGTACAACAATGAGGGCTTCAATGGGCTTGTGAGTTCACGCTGCCTGCCCACTCTGGGTCCCACACCAGCTTCCCTATCTGGTGTGCTTGTGCCCAAGTCCATATTCTTAGGGGCAGATGGATCAAGCAGTAGCGTCTACCCTTCCTTTCCCTCAGCCTAGGGACAGAACTGAAGGAATGAGGAGGGCCATGCTAGGGGATTTCTATCCCGATCAGCAGGCATAAATCTCCAGCATCCAGATCTCCTTGGCAAACCCAAAGGGCATGATATATATGTTAGCTTTTCAAAGCCCAAGCACAATGTTAGAATTAAGGCAAAGTTGAAGCTATGGAAAAAAGCACTTTGGAGTTAGAACTAGGCTAGAGTTTTGGCTGAATGGCCCTGAGGTACTTTGAGCCTCAGTTCTCTCATCTGTGAAATGGACACAATAATATTTACATTAATAGCTAACATTTAGATAGCACCATGCTGAGTATTTTACAAATATTATCTCATTTGATAGCGACAATAACAATGGGTATTTTATTATCCCCATAAATTTATTATTATTATTATTATCCATTATTATCCCCATTTTACAAATGAGGAAACCAAGGCAAACAAGAGTTAGGTGATTTGCCCAGGGTTACACAGTTACTAAGTATCTGAGGCCAAATTTGAACTCAGGTCTTCCTAACTGAGCTTAGAGCTCCTCCCAGAGGGTTGTATTTTGGTTTTGGGGGTGTTGTTGTTTTTTTTTGTTGTTGTTGTTTTTGCTTTTTGGAGGGGAGAAGACAGGGCAGTTGGGGTTAAGTGACTTGCCCAAGGTCACACAGCTAGTAAGAGTTAAGTGTCTGAGGCTGGATTTGAACTCAGGTCCTCCTGACTCCAGGGCTGGTGCTCTATTCACTGCAACACCTAGCCACTCCCACAAAGTTTTTAAGCATATAAAATTTAAGGGATTATTATGATGTTATTTCAAATTCAATTTCTCTTTGTCTCTGGAAAGATGGCATCACGAACTTAAGCCCTCTCATCGTCCTGGAGAATTTAAAAGTTATTTTTTCTTGAACATTTTATTTATTTACTTTTGTTTTTCTTATGAATTTAATTATCATCAATACATAAATATTTCAATATACAAAGAACAAAGGAGGATTATCAATAAGATGGTGAACTTTGGTTACAGTTTTAAAGTATAGATCAGAATTTTAAAATTAGCAACAAAATATCCCTCTCTAAACTTCTTTGTGTTTTACTTTCATGGTTTTTAAAAATGTTTTATCGATTGTCTTTCCTTATTAAAATTTTTTTTATTTTTCTAACTCACTCCATTCCTCCAAATGGAAGTGCTCGCTTGTGACAAATAAATTTAGTCAAGCAAAAACAGATAAACACATTAGCCACACCTGAAAATGTCTAATCTGTCATCACCTTCCTGCCAAAAGGCCCGCTTCATCATCAATGTTTCAGAGTACAATTGGGTTGCTGTTTTGATCAGAGCTTTGAAGCCCTTTCCATTGAACTCTTCTTGAGCTGATAGTTATGATGGTTATTCACACAAACTGTGCGCTCTTCTCAGCCTATTTCCCAGTTCTTGGCTCACTCACTAGCTGGTAAGCCAAATGTATCTTTTGGTGCTACAAAATCCCAATTCTTGGTTGAATGGAATTTGAAAGAAAGCCATCATCTCTTGTTTATCTTGACAAAAGAAAAATCTCAGCATCTTTCACTAAATCTCTAGACTACACAGGACGTCCGGGTAATTGTCTTTCTCTACTTTCAAATGAAGGGCAGATAAGGGATGGTTTATAAGAGAGACAGATGTCAGTAAGGATAACTGGCTTTGCTTGAGTCACTGAGGATGTTTTGACAAATCACATTATGTTACCATCAAGACTCATTTTATCTATGTGACAGACTTGTTATTATTACATAGAGAAATTTAGTCTTTGAAGTAAATGACTTGGACAGGGAGAAAAATCCAAAGCTATTTCTTGGCAAAGGTTATAGCTTGATAGGCTGACTGTTGTTTTCTTTTGTCTTTGCTCCTAATGCACAGATTTGGCTATATTGTTCCATTACTCAATAACCTCCAGGGGCTGATCATCCCCTACTTCATTAAGTATAAACTCTTTAACCTGTCACTCAAAGCCCTTCAAATGGCTCCATAAAATATTTTACTGTGGTTAGGAATCTGCCTAGCCCTGTGTTCTTAGACCTAATCAGTCTATGATTTTTTTAAAAATTATTTTATTTTTAATTTATGGAATAAAACAAGCATTTCCATAATATAGTAGAATAAACCTCTCTTTTCTCTGTCATCTTTTGTTACTCTCTTTATCTCTTTCTTCCACCCCCCCCCAACAAAAGCAGCTTATAAGTGAGGAAAGACCCAACAAATTTGGGGGGGGGGGGCGCGGAGAAGCAACAGGGGAAGAGGAGAGCAGAGAAGAATTGCCCTCATGGTTGTTAGCTGGGACTTTTTAGATCTGAATGTTATTAAGCAAGGAAACCCCAGGAGTGGTGATCTAAATGTTTTGGGGGTTTTTAAAGTGACTTTAGCTTTGCTAAATTGCAATGGCATAACCCGTGAGAACCTGTGATTGTAATTAACTGAAGCCAGCTGTTTGAGTTCTTTTTGTAAGTGGGCATAGGTATGGGTGAAGGAAGGAGCTTACAACTCCAGGGGAAGGACTGGCAGGGACTCATACTAGAAACAAGGGAAGGCTTAGGAGGTCTAAGATAATCATATAGATGCATGTCTGGAGCTCAGGAAAAGATTTTCAGCAAGGACAGTTTCAGGATTGTGACCCTGGCAGGATGTGTCAGAATCAAAGGTGTCTCTGAATTCTCTACTGTGCTCTCTGTCTCTGTCTCTCTCTCTCTTCTGTCTTTGTGTCTATTTTTCTTCTGTCTGTCATTCTATCATTGTCTCTTCCTCTGTGTCTTACTGTCTGTCACCATCTCTCTCCCCCCTTTTTTCTGTGTCCCTCTGTTTGTCTCTGTTTTTCTGTGTTTCTCTGTCTCCCCTCCAGCATCTCTATCTTCTCTCTGTCTTCCTCTGTCTCTGTCTTTGTCTCTTTCTCTGTTTCCATCTCTCCTCTCTGTCTCTCTTTGTCTCCCTTTCTCATTCTCTGTTTTTCTCTCTCTCTCTGTCTTCATCCCTCTTTCCCTGTTCCTTCCCTTTCTCTCTCTTTCTCTCTCTCTTTCTCTCCCCCTTTCTTCCTCTTTCCTGCTTCTCTCTCACCCAATTTCTGCACAAGAACATCCATTGGCATGGCATTAGGAACACTAAAAAATAACAAGCTATGGACTGTCAGCTCATTATATCATTAAAGCCAGATAACTGGTTTTGCCTCTATTTTCTCTTGGTTTCTTTTTGCCTCAAAAATGAACTTGTTTTTGTGTGGTCAAGCTTTGTTATGTTGGATCCTAGATGTGGAGCTGGAAGGACATTAGAGGTCATCTGGACAAGTCACTTCATTCTAAAGATGAAGAAACTGAGGGCCAGAGAGACAAGTGACTTAACCAAGGTCACACAGCATTCAAACTCAGTTCCAAGTTCAATGTTCTTTCCATTGAACTACATATGTTGGGCGGTTTCATATGCTGATGGCCAGTATAGTGCAAAGACCTCAGAACTTGAGGTCAAAAGACCCAGGTTTGAATCCTGGTTCTGTGGCTGTATAGAAATCACTGAACCTCTTAACTCAACCTAATTAATCTATATCCCCTCACAAAATTGTTGTGAATATTAAATTAGATTCAAGAAAACCTGAGTTTGAATCCCCCCTTGCAGATTTACTAACTATATGATCCTGGGCATGTCCTTTGCTTCTCTGACCCTCAGTTTCCTCACCTGTGAAATGAGGATAATAATAGTATTAATGTCACTGTGGAAATCAAAGGATATAATGTATGTAAAGTGCCTTGTAAACTTTAAATCATTATTTAAAAGTTAGTGATGATGATGATGATGATGTAAAAGCATTTGTAAAATATTCATAAAAATATCAGGGCATAATTTATTATGCAAGCTATTTGAGTGATTAGCTTAATATGTAAATAATTTATAGGCAGGGAACATTCTTTTTTAGCTTGATTTTTTTTAATGGTGATATAGGTCATATATATAAGACAGCACATTTCCCAAGAAAATGGTGGAAAAATATTGGTTGACTAAATCTTGAAAGTTGTCTAGAGAATGGACACACAACAGATTATTCCCTCTACAGCAAGTGTTAAAAGAGCCAACCTGTTGACTATCTCTTGGGCAGGGATAGCCCCTTCCATAATTAGCTCTTCCTCTTCCTTTCTACTGACGATGAGATCCTGCTTACAGCTTTTCTGCCATCTTGTCTTTCAGGTACTATAAGACCACTGTGTTGCTCATGTGCTTTGCTGTACCCACATGGGTGCCCTGGTACGTCTGGGGAGAGAGTCTATGGAATGCCTGTTTCCTGGCTTTTATCCTCCGTTATACCATCTCCCTCAATGTTGCCTGGTTGGTCAACAGTGCTGCCCACATGTATGGCTACCGGCCCTATGACAAGCACATCAGCCCCCGGGACAACCCATTTGTCACTTTGGGTGCCATTGGTGAGTGGGGAGTATGAGAGCAAAGGGAGCTCTGACTTGAAGTGGGTGGTGGGGGATCATATGGAAATTCTGAAGAGTCATCAGTAATGGCTGGAGAAGTAGGTGTTACCCTGTCCACACAAACAGCCTTGGTAAGTCTTGGGCTTTAATTAATTGCTTCACCCAGTGTCATGGCAACCACAGCTATAAAAACAAAGACCACATCTTTGAATGGGAGAGGTTGAGAGAAAAGAGGTTCATAAGCTTTATAGAAATAGAAACAATACAACAGAATTTTCTTATTAAAACCAAGAGCTAATAGACACACAAATTAACTCCCCAAAGGGTTAGAGACCATAATGTAACTTGCAGCCCAGGTCTCACAGACTCTTGACTCATGGTCTAAGAAATCAAAATCTCTCTTTGTTTCATTATGTCCCATCCAGAGTTTACTCTTGGAAAATCTCCAAATAGAGCTTGTATCTCCACAAATGTGGGTAAAATAGGTCCCCCAGATTTCACATAAATATTTAATGCAGCAATCAGGTACAAGACAGCCTGTATTTCACCCCATAGAAAATGAAGAAAATAAAAAGGACTAAGTAACCTATAAATAATGCATAAAACACACAAAGGACACATAACCCGTAAGTCAAAATTCACAATTCTCCTTCCTCTCTGGTGAGTTCTGTTTTTCATAGACTTCCCTCTGACGGGAAACAATCTTGGAGTAACCTGACAGGAAACACCCCAATATTCTGTGGTCTCACTTTTAACCCCACAAAGGTGAATATAGACATCTAGTCTATAGTGAATATAGACATCTAGTCTGGTGCTACTCAGAGCTTGGACTATCCCCAAATGGAAACCACCTTCCCACTGCTCCCTCAGGTTACAACTTATGGTAATAGTGGAATGCAATTACAGGTCCCTTACTGACCTGTGGTCCACTGCTGCTCTTCCAGCTACAAGAGCCAGGTGCTCAGCCCTCTTCACTACAAAAGCCTAGCACCACTCAGGTACTCTCAGGGACTCCTCCTTTGCTAAGAAAAGCTTAGACACTAGAACTCCAGAATCTGAGGTGACCTGAGAAGCCATCCCTCAAGGCCAGTACTGCTTTGGAAATTTCCCTGCTCTGTTTCAAAGGCTGGATTCTGGGACCATGCTGTGAAGAAAATCTACCCTTCTCTATTCAAGATACTGAGATTCAGAAACTTTCACCACCTGGATAATGAAGTTCTTTCTTCACAGCTTCAAGGCTAGGGCCAAGACTCTACTCTAAGGCTTCCTATGCTTTCAAGGCAGCCATTAATGGTTCCTATGGAGGTAAGGACCCAGATCTATTCTTGGATCTGCTACCCTCCCAGGGCAGCAGCAAGGGCTTGATCAATATTCTCTTTCCATGCCCATTTCATAGGTGTACAAGCCAACCATATAATTTTGGAGACATCTCAAGTCACAAAGACTTAATCAGATGTCCTAAGTCCCTTCAGTAATATGCAGTTGGGCATGTTCATATCTTCCAGAGAAAGATACTTTCAGAAGTTTCAAACAAAGTCTCCATTCTTGCAAGCTCATCAATTTGATTGGGAAACTTCCCTTGATCAAACTCCTACAGTGACAGTGGAATTGAACATAAGTATGATATAGAACTAATGCTGTTCATTGTGCAGTCTTACCTTCTTTGTAATTGTTATTATATTTTTTATTACTGAAACTCCATCTTCACACTGTCAGTCCACATGCTTTTAATAAAATTTGGTAAAATTGCTGTCATTTATTCAATAATTGCATAAGCTGGTGTATTGGGAAATGGGGGGGGGGGGAGGCTCCCAGCAGATGTTTCAGCCTTGAAAACAGAAGACTTATGGGAAATACGACAACTGTCTTCAAGTATTTGAAGAGTTATGATGAGTAGATTTATTCCACTTGACTTCTGAAGAGACATACTCAACCCCCATCATCAACACTAAGCACCACAAGCAAGTAGGCAAGCCAAAGCAAAGCAGGAAAAAGCATTGCTACAACCACCATACCAACTCCCCTCAGACCTTGGTTTAGGCTGACCCTGACAAATCCCCAAGATAAGTAGCATCATGCTATCCCCCAAACCACCAGTTCTACATCCATCTTAGCCTCCACTGTCACTATTCAGTGGACCAACCCTACACAATCAACTTTACCACCAACCTCAACTGTTGACCAACTGCTACCAATGGGGTGGGCAAACCAGCTTAGCAGTGGAGGCAGCCAAAGATTCTCATCATTGAGTCCTTGACATTGTCAAATGGTTCAACATCAGAAGCAAATAAGATTTTATCAGTTGAACCCAACATTGAAGAAGATCTGTTTGCAACACTAGCTTTATCTCTCCTCAGTGCTCCAGCCAGTCTGGCTCACTTACCATCTGTACCTCACCATTTGCCTTTCTGCAAAACTTTAAGAACCGTTGCCCTACAGCTGCCTCTCCCTGAACATGTAATCTCTCCTATATACAATCATTACATGTATACCAAGATGGGAGATTTAAAAACTAAATTCCTTAGCCTGAAACAACCTTTCCACTTTTCTGAGTTCTGTGTATCCCTCAAGGTTCCACTGAAGTCTTGTTTCCCCTGGGAAGTCTTTCCTGATCACTGTAACCTCTTCTGATAACAGTAGTGGCATTTCCTAACTCAAAAGAAAAGAAGGAAACAAGCATTCATTAGTGCCATGTACTTTACAAATATTATCTCATTCGATGCTCCTCACAAATTTGGGAGGTAGGTAGTATTATTATCCCTATTTAACAGCTGAAGAAACTGAGGCAGAGAGAAGGTAAGTGACTTGCCCAGGGTCACACAGTAAGCATCTGTAAGAAGCTCAGATTTGAATTCAGGTCTTTATGAATCCTGGTCCAGTGCTCTATCCACCATGCCACCAGCTACCTCTGGGCAACCTGGGACATATGGTCCAATAAAGTATATTCCTTTGGCAAAACATTCTTAAACAGACACTTTCTTTTCTTGAAAGTGCTATTTCCAACAGAATTCGGGACAAAGGGTGACCAAATCTATACTGTGGATTGTCTGTCTCATTCACTGGGCTGTTAGCATATTAAGTATCCTTATTTAGGATTTGTACCATGAATGTTTCTAAAAGGGATCAGAGGCAGCTTACAAAATTAAACACAACACAAAGCAAGGCAATTCAAAATAACAGTAAAACTAGGACCAAACCCAGTTAACAGGGGTAGAGAAAGCAAACTTTACTGGGCATCTGGAAGGAATTAGTTGTTGCAACTGAGTCCCACATCTAGCTCCATTCCCTGGCAGCCAAGGCAAAGAAGGAATGCATTTCTCAATGTTCAATAAAATAAAACATGCAAATTCATTAGGACATAAAGGCTTTCTCCTTCCCTCAACTCCATCCACCTTCTCTTCTGCCTATGACCTCCCCTCAACCCTGGATGGGTTTTTAGATAAGGGATGTTAGGGAGCATGATGGATGTCTCTTCAACTACAGACTATGAAGATGTTTTATTCTAATGGACATTTCTTATGTTGATTCTCCATAAAAGCTAAGTATTTAATATGAGCATAACTCAATGAAGATTTTTCTTTGAGGAATAACAACAATAATTAATAATAATAAAATATTATTAGATTGTTTTCTCATGGCAATTTAACTTAGGGGGAGTTAAGACATTCAGTCTGGGAGTCTTGATTGGTGAGAATATAAACTCACCCAACTCACTATATCTGACTGTCCCAGACCAAGCTTCACATCCATCCCAGCCTGGATATCTTGTCCTGCTCTGATGCCCCCTTGCTACCCTCCCCCTTCCACCTTTTCTTTTAAAACAGCAATCAAAATAACACTACCATTACTTCTGGAAAGTCAGTAATTCAATAAACATTTATATAAAGAGACTACTATGTGGCAGGCATTATGCTAAGCCCTTGGGGCATGAAGAAAAGTAAAAGATAGTTCCTGCCCAGGAGAGGCTCGAAATCTCATGGGGGAGACAACACGTAGAGCACCATGTATCAACAAGTTACACAAGGTAAATTGGAGATAACCAACAAAGGGAAGGCACTAGAATTAGGAAGGAATGGAAAAGGCTTTGTGTAGAAGGTAGAATTTTAGTTGGGACTTTAAGAAAGCCAGGAACACCAGGAGGCAAATATGAGGGTAAAAAACTCCCTTCCCTGGGTACCACTCATTTATATATGCTGTCTCTCCCATTAGAATCTAAGTTCCTTGAGGGCAGAGAATGTCTCACTTTGGGTTTTATATCCCCAGCAGCCAAGTCCAACCTTAGCACACAGTAGGCACTTAATAAATTATTTCTTCAGTCATTATAACTTAGAGAGCCCAGCAGAACAAATATTTAACATTTCTATGAAACCATTTCTCTCAAATCTCAAACATTGCAAGTGAATCTTTGGCAATTTGTGGATCTCATTCAATTTGTGGTTGAATTTTCTAAAGAAAACTTTAGAAAGTCTATAGGAAGACTCTATCCTGTTGGTTCTTGTAGAATGAATTTGTTGAAAAATGGATCACCATCAATTCCAGAATGAATTGACCAGCTAAATGGACTTACTAAATGTTGTTAATTGGTGGAGAGTGTTTGTCAAATACCATGTGATTGGTTTTAGTTGTTACTTTGAGTCAACAGCTTCATCATCATCATCATCATCTCCTCCACCATCATCTTCCTCCTTTCCTCTTCTACCTCGTCTTGCTCTTCTCTTTTTAAAATTACATTTTCATTTTTTTCAAATGAAAATCTACCTTCTCTCACTCTCCCACCCTCCCTTATCCCCCCTCCCACTCAGAAAGCAAGAAAAACAAAATCCCCTGTCACAAACACATAAGTCAAACAAAACAAATTTCCACACTAGCCATGTCTAAAAAATATATTACCATCTGTACTCTGAATGTATCACATGTCTATCAAGAGATGAGTAACCTGTCTTATCACGAGTTCTCTGTAATTATAGTAGGTCATTGTGTTGAATGATATTCCTAAGACTTGCAAAATTGATTGTTTTTACAATATTGTTGTTACTGAACAAATGGTTCTTCTGATTCTACTCACTTCACTCTGCATTAGTTCAAGCAAGTCTTCCTAGGTGTCTTTGAAACCACCCTCTTCATAATCAATTCAACGCTGATTAAATACCAACTATGTGTGTGCCAGGCACTGTGTTAGGCACTGGGGATACAAGTACAAAGAATGAAGCCATCTCTGCCCTAAGGGAGCTTAGAGAGATGAGAACCTTGGCAACCAGGAGATGGATCTAATTACTGGATCCAATAAGCTTGGAATAGAATCTGTGTGAGCTAAGAAGTGGGGGTGGGTGGGAAATGTCTGCCAGACACAGTTAAATTTAATTTGCATTATTAATATTTTTTCCATTGTTTCCTTAAGTCTAGATTCTAGGCAATCAACAAAACAACAAATTAAACTCAGATTTGTAGCCCTTGCCGACTTCCAAGTGCCAGTGCTCATGTTAAAAATTTAACAATGGACTCTTGAGAGCTGATTTGAGCTGTTCCAGCACACTCCTGGATCTATAATAAGATTATGTGGTTCCTCTATACTCAGTTAAAAATTGATGAAAGATGCATTCATGACTACTTAAGTCTTACACCATTCTTCACTGCTACTTAAAAACAAAAAAAAGTTTACTTAATATTATGGCAAAGATACAGTATTGGTTCAATTGGATGTACTTCCCCTCTTTTTCATATGGGCACTAGTCAACTGTGTTGATATTCAAAGCAACAGGAAAATCAAATCTAAGGAATCCCTACTCCTTGTGCCCTAGGTTTTATATGCCTTAGATGACTGGGAAACTATGTCAACAATTCAAACATGAGTCTACTGTACCAATTAAGTTTTGTTATTTTTTTTTTTTTTTGGTGAAGCAATCAGGGTTAAGAGACATGCGCAAAGACCAATTAAGTTTTGAGGACGATTTTATTGCATCCTTATTAAATAAGGTTTTAAAACTTTATTTTAAAATTTGTTTTTATGGGCATTAATTTATTATCTCTTTCCCCCTTCTTTTCCTTATTTGAACAATAAAACAAAACAAAACCCTCACAATAAGTATACATAGCTCAGTAAAGTAAATCCCTTTATTTGTCATGTCCAAAAATATAGGTCCCATTTTGAATTCCATGACTTTTCTGGTGAGGGGTGGGTAGTGAGATTCATCTTCCATCCTCTGGACTCATGTCTTGTTATTGTATTAATCAGAGCTCTAAAAAGTCTTTCAGAGTTGTTTTTTCTTGCTAACACTGTTAATATTGACCCTGAACCAAGACACCAACTCAGAGGGTTCTCGTGAGGCTCAAATGAATGCTAAAGGGCTTTGCAAACTGAAGTGATATAGCAAAATCTGTTGGTTTTACTATTTTTGGAAAGAAGTTGGCTAATTTTTTAACCATTTTCTTTGTTTTCTAGGTGAAGGTTTCCATAATTACCATCACACCTTCCCATTCGACTATTCTGCCAGTGAACTTGGCTTAAAATTCAACCCGACCACATGGTTCATTGACTTCATGTCCTGGTTAGGGCTGGCCACTGATCTTAAACGGGTTCCCAAGCAGATGATCCAAGCCCGTAAAGAGAGGACCGGAGATGGCAGTGCTTGACTATTTGACCTTTATCCAAAACATGTGCTGTTTATTTTTTGGTTCTTTGCTTTGAGCAATGTCTTGATGTTCATTTTGTTGGGGGTGGGGGGAATGTGTCATGGTTTTGTTTTGGGGTTGTTTTAAGAATCAGTTTGTCTAATGTCTCAAATCAAAATCTTAATTGAAATGTAAGAGGAAAAGTCAGCATAGCTGTTATTTATTGTTAGTGTTCCAAGACGTAGGATATGGAATAGTCTTTGTAGTTATATGTCAAATGTACAGTCATAAGCTTATTATACATGGTCTTGACCCTGACTGGATGAAGGAATTGATTAGTCTTTCTAAGTTATGGTGAGCATTAAAAAAATTTTTTTAGTAAATAACCAAACATGGCTTTGGAGATATACTACATGAGGAATCTAGTAGACAGAGTGAGAAGAAAAAAAAAAGAAAAAGGAAGGAGAGGAGAGGAGAGGAGAGGAAAAGAGGGGTTTATGTATGCTTCTTAAGAAAGTTTATTCAGGGTTCAGGGACTGGGATTGTTGGGTTTTTTTTTAAGAAAGAGCAAAGGTGACTTAAAATAATACGGAGGAGAAAAAGGAAAAAGGCTCTCATTTTTTACCTTGTTACTAAGCTTACTGATGCTTCAGTTTCTTTGCTAATTTTTTTTTCTGCTCTGCAAACTTTGTGTTTAAAGCTATACACCCAACTGGTCCTGTAAATTGTAGCTCCTTTAAATACTTCATCTCTTCTCATAGGGTTATGGTCTAGACCTGTGATTTTATTTGTATGGGAACTTCCCAGGTGAAGAAACTCCCTCTACCGATGTAGGTTAGCACCTTCTCTGCAACTTACAGTCTTAGAGAGTTACCCAGAACACTCAGAGAATAAGTAACTTGCCCAGAGTCATATAGCCAGGATGGGACAAAGGTGGGACTTGGACCCAGGCTTTCTATCCACTGCTCCAGCTGTTATCTATTCTCATTGCCGGTGTCATTTGTAAAGGAGCCTAGTGCAAATATGCCTGGTGCCAAATAAAGCCATCATTTAAATGTTGACAGAACTAGTTTATAGTCTAATCAATCACTGTCACTGGTACCTGAGTACTTCAGCTACTCTCTCAAAGTAAGTCTATTAATTTTCCACGTGAGGCAATCAGATCATAATTAACTGGCATTTATCTAGAATTCAGTGTCTACTAATGTTTTAAGTGCATGCAGCATTCATTAAGTTAGCATCAAAATATAAGATGATGATTACATAATGAGCTTCTGAATTTTTAAAAAATGTGTGTCAAGTTGCCTGGTAAGGAGCATGTTGAATTAATGGAGCATAGTACCCTTCGTGTTACATGTTAGTCAGCACAAGAGAAAAAGTCTTATATCATTGGCATTTGGAGCACTTTGAAGACAACGATTTTTAGGAAAGTTGTAGAATTTTAAATTTAAATTTTTTTTAAAGAAATGATTCCAATATGAAATTGTCCTCATAATGTACCTGATACAGAGGGTATTTAACAGTGTTAATTTGTCCATTAATGGTGTGTATGTTCCAGAGTGATTTACAATAAATGATTATGAATTAGTTTGTGCATTTGTCTAGATATTAAAAGTTCTTGTGAAGATTGAGTATCTCAAGAACACTAAAGGAGTGAACAAATAATTCAGCACATCCTTGGCTTCATGTTTAATTTAGAACATTGGGCAGATTACATATTCTGGATAATAGAGTGGATTTAGATTCAAGTTATGACTCTCACTGTGTGATATTGAGCTAGCCACTTATCCTTTGCCTTGTGGGGAGAGGGGACTCTGGTTTTCATCTGCAAAATAGGGTTTTGGATTAAAATGATTGCCAAAGATAAGGAAAGTTTGGGCAAGAAACTGAATGCATGATTTAGGATTTCCTCTCTGCTACTTTCTGAAGTCAAGGAATGCAGAAGTGAAAAATTAATTTGGGAAGCAAATAGCTGGCCATGAAAGTGATATTTGAGAATGAGATGCCAAGACTCTTGGCTGGGGATGAAGTGTCCCTAATAAAAGTTGATAAGAATACTCATTGGGAGGCTTGCAAATCTAATCAAACAGTTTTTGGATTAAAAAAGGATTGACAAGAGGGAAATCTACTAAGAGAATGTCAGATTTGACCAACTTAATGCTAGGTCTAGATTACTTATGGACAGCACAAATATAAAAATAAAATGAATAACCTCATATAGTAACGTAGCCCTTTCATCCTCTGGGCTAGATCCCCACATGAAGAATATATCTTCTTCTCTGGTTCCTAGGGGTACCCCTAAGGCGTAGTGGACCATATTTCTAATACCATTGGCTTGAGATTCCTTCTGAGTTCTCCCCGATCTGTATCAATCTACAGTTAATATCTCCATTATATCTTTGATTGACTCAATAATTAGCACTCCAGTTTCATTTAACGAGTTAAATAGTTAACTGGTTTAACTATTAAATCAGCCTTTACAAAAGGTTATTTACTAAGATACAGAAAAAATAGAAATATAACCATTTTCCCTTTATGCCCCTGGGAGCACAATCTCCCCTCTATTACTTTGGTCCCCGAATAGAGTAGCCACAAATTTAACACCATTACAAAGGCACATACACTCCATTTGGGGATTAAGATGGATGAGCTCCTCCCCATTGACTGATTTCAATCCACTACTGAATAGCTCCAGGCTTGACTCCTCACCCTACTCATCTGACCACAAACTCTGTCATGGACTCCCAGCACTGGGGCTCAGGTGGCTAGTTTTTATGACCTCTCAAAGCACACAAAGTCCCAGCCTAGTTCATTCTGTCTCCAATAGTCCTCCATTTAAATCAGGAAATAATAGACACAATTTGGACAGAAGTAATAGCTAGGTGAAGTGCTCATGGCATCATGTCTACTCTGGTAGGGAGAATGAATCAGTGATGATAGGGCTCCCTCCCCATGTGCTTTTGGAAGGAAGGGGCCCGAGGCTCCTTCCTCATCCGGGGGCTCTCAGCAGCTTATCTTCCTTCTTCACCATCAGCAAGGAAGAAGTCAGGATGGTGAAAGGTTTGAGTTCATGAGGATCACTTAAAGAACCTGGGCATATTTCACCTGTTGAAGAAAAGGCTCAGGGAGGTCATGCTCTATCTCAAAGTATTTGAAGGGCTGTCATGGGCGAGGGGGGGCAGTGTTGGGAGAATTAGATTTTATTCTATTTGGGATCAAGGAACAATGGATAGAAGACTCAAAGGAGTCAATTTAGATTTAGGGTCAAAGAAAACTTTTGAACCGTCACAACAACCCAACAGTTGTCCTGCAGAGGAATGGGCTGCCTAAGGAGGCAGTGGTGTCCTTATCTTTGGCAGGGTGGGGAGGGTGAGTCTTCAAGCAAAGACTGGACCACTTGTCTGGGAGGTGATAATGGACATTCTTTTTGGGAATAGATTAAACCAAAGAGTCACTGAGGTCCCTTCCAAATGTAAAATTCCACCAATCGGTTTTCAGATGACCTCTGTGTCCCTATGAACTAGTCATCCAAAAGTACCTTATAGATTTCTGACGTAGCCTGTGTTTGAAAGTCCTTTGCCATCAAATGAAAACTCATTGAGAATTTCCACCTAAAATACTTAGAGAAATAATATGAACAGCAATGGGAGGAATATCAAGATGTGGGAATAGACCTTCCAAAATTTGACTTGGAATAAATACCCTTCATTTAAGAAAATTGGGGGACTAGATGACTTTTGAGGTTCCTTTCATTGCTAAAACTCTGTAAATTACCACCACCATAACTCCTAAGTTTGGGCGGCTAGGTAGTGCCACTGCATAGAGCCTGAAGTCAGGAATACTCATCTTCCTGAGTTCAAATTCAGCGTCAGACACCTACCAATTGTGTGATCCTGGGCAAGTCACTTAACCCTGTTTGCCTCAGTTGCCTCATCTGAAAATTGAGTCAGAGAAGGAAATCACAAACCACTTCAGTTTTTTTTGCCAAGAAAACCCCGAATGGGGTCACAAAGAGTCAAACACAACTGAAAAATGACTCAACAACAACCAGTCCTTAGCTATTTCTAATTTCACTGGAATGGGAGGAATTAATGGAGTCAAAGCATAATGGATTCATAGAATCATAGATCTAAAAAGCCAAGGACTATCCCATCAATTTTTTAGATGAGGAAACTTAGGAGGAGGCTTAAGTGACTTACCAGGGCAGTAAGCTTGAGAATTAAAAGTTGACCCCAGGTCCTCTGGCACTATATGAAGCATCTTTTATGTGCCAGTTACTGTGGTTGGTATGAGTAGGGGATACCAAGACTGAGAAGCTTCCTTTCTAACTGGGAGATATCGTGCACTTACACAAAGTACACATACAAAACACAGACCAAGCAGTTAGTGGGTAAACTTTGAGGGGAAGGCACATACTTTTGGTCCAGTGACACCCACTAGCCTCCCTGCTTACAAGACAGTTACTCTCCCCAGCTCTGATAATTTCACTGACTATCCCCCAAACCTATATCCTCTCCCTCCTCATCACCCTGTCCCACCTTCCTTCAATTACCAGCTGCAGTCCCACCTTCTATAAGGATCCACTTTGATCTTAGTGTCTTCCCTCTGAGATTACCCCCAGTTTTCTGGGGATCAATCATCTGTACATCAAGGATTGTGAGGTGTCTTCCCATTAGACTGTGAGCTCCTTGAGAGCAGAGACTCATCTTTTGCTTTTTTTTTTTCTTTTATATTCCTGGTACTTTACAGAGTGCTTGGCACATTTAGTAGGTGTTTAATAAATGCCAATTGACTTGACTCACTGGACCCTTCCTACAGAAGTGGGATCTGAGCTGAACCTTGTATCAGCAAGCACCCTAGCATACCTAGGGCAGCTACTAGCACAGGTTCTTAGATTTGCTTTTCTAAAGGAAAGCAACTCAAAATGGGTTAACAATCTTACTTTAATCAAACATATCATTTACCTAGTTCAG
>CM053592.1:15046974-15070151 GCA_028646515.1 Pseudochirops corinnae
TACATAATAAAATATATGCTATTTTGCTTATAGCACTGTTGGGTGGAAAGCTAGAAATATTTACTTTCCTAAGTTCCCTAACTGATTTGAAATATGGTTTGAAGGCATGATGATATAGAATATAGTTAAATATTGTAGATTACAGATTCTCATAAATGTAACCACTAAGAAACTAGCAATTTCAAAATAGGGAGATTCAATATTGGCATACAATAGTTTATTCAAAGATAAAATTGGAACCCGGCATCTGAATAATCATTTAATGAATCATGCTGGTAGACTGAGATGCTTCCCATGCTCTGATTGCTGTCTATTTGGAAAACAGAGACTATAATAAATAATATTTTCATTTGCACTGAAATGAGACTCAGGGCATTTTTAGTGTCTCAACCTTTTACAGGCATTAGCTTTTTGAAACTGTTATACCTATAAGATTTTTAGAAAGGAAAAATTGTTTATAAATATTTTATTGAAAGATTTTAATATTCGACAATATTTAAAAGGTAGCAGTCATTGGGGAAAAAACCTGCTTCTTTTTTAAATGCTCCATCAAGGGATGTAGAAAACCTCATCAAATCATCTAGCACTTATTCATAAATCAGCAGAGCTACAATCAACTTCAGAAATAAAAGAGCCAGAAAATGAAGCTGTCTAAATCAGGAATCCACAGAATGAACTCGTAACAAGAGTCATGTGATTGTCTCCTTGACAACGGTCTCCATGGAAACAGACTGCAAAAGATAGCATCAAACAAAGAAGCTCCAAAAAACTAGGTGACAATTGGTGCTCCAGATAGCTAAAATTATATCAAGCTCAATGAATTACATGAGGATTTTTATATTTAAGTAGAAATTTTAAGGTTTTTTTTTTAGCTTCTTTTTTTCCCTTTTACATGCTTTCCCCTAATTGTTGGGATTTTAGTTCTTCTTTGTCTGAAACAAATAAAGAGTATGCTTTAAAGAAGAAAGAAGGAAAGAAAGAAAGGAGGAAGGAGAGAAAGAAAGAAGGAAGGAAGGAAGGAAGGAAGGAAAAAAGAAAGGGAAGAAGGAAGGAAGGAAGGAAGGAAGAAAGAAAGAAAGAAAGAAAGAAAGAAAGAAAGAAAGAAAGAGAAAGAAAGAAAAGAAGGAAGGAAGGAAGGAAGAAAGAAAAGAAGGAAGGAAGGAAGGAAGGAAGGAAGGAAGGAAGGAAGGAAGGAAGGAAGAACAATCACATTGAAATTGTTGCTTTGGAAAATATAATATGGGGTGTCCCAGAAATCTTAGTGGAAATTAAAGCTTTAAGAGCCATAAACAAAACCATCAGTGCTCCTTTAAAGTTCCTCATTGCACTAGAGGAGGTCCCAGGAAATATACACTGGCTTTCCCCAGAGAAGCTGGATTCAAATCCTGCTTCTGAGGCTTGCTCACATATGTGACCTTTTGCAAGTGACTTAAATTCTCTGGGTCTCAATTTCCAAATCTGTAAAACAAAGGAGTTGGACCAAGGTTCCTTCCAGCTCTAGATCTTATAATAGCTAACCTTTATATGCTAGGTGCCAGGCACCTGTGTTAAAGTGCTTTACGATTAGTTTGGTCCTCAAAACAACCCTGGGAGGTAGCTGTGATTATCGCCCCCATTGTACAGATGAGGAAACTGAAACAAAAAGAGATTAAGTGACTTGCCCAGAGTCACATAGCTGGTAAGTGGTCAGATTTGAACATGGGTCTTCCTGACTTCAGGCTTGGCAATCCATTTACTGTGCTACCTAGCTGAAGTTGGAGTCTCCAATGAAAATAGTTCTTACAGGATAAATAAATTTATCACATCAATTTAATGCTTCTCATGCAACTGTCCTAATCACTTGGGATAGTAAGACGAAAATAGAGCAGTCTCCACTGGCATTCTGCATCTACATGGAATTGGCATTCTGACAATTCTGTATACATGTTATTTCCATGTATGATTCTACAATCTTGACCTGAAAACAAACACCAAGAAATTAATTAATTTCTAGTCCAATTTGTAAGTAGAGATACAAATGTCCTCTGTTGCAAGAGAGATGGTATTTCTCCTGGTATCCTCCACCATTAGTTTACAGAGCACCAATATCAATCAATTAATTCACCATTATTAAGTGCCTACTATGTCCTAGGCACTATGCTAAGTGCTGGACATCTCTTTAAACAATTCAAAGTAGGCAAAAAAGGGATGTGCAAAGCCCCAAAAGTTTAGAGAAGGAGAAAGAAATGTTGACCACACAGATAAACAAGGTTGACTAATATGAACGAAAGCAACTTAGAAAGGGCATTAATTATTGTTGTTAATTAATTGCTAATAAATTATTAATGCATTATTGACATTAACTATTAATCAGCCAGCTCTACTCACTGTAATAGGGGGCACACACACACATACACACACACATACACACACACACACACACGTGCACGTACATACACATACTAAATACACAAGCCCTGAATTTACAAACAGGAATTTTTCAGAGTTCACTATTTTTCCTGTTTGTTCACCCTGGGGAAAACATGGAACCTGCCCTGCTTCTGAAGAACTAAAGATGAGAATCACATACAGTACAACACAAAAAACACATAGTGGATGCAACATATAACCAATGAGGAATTTTCTGAAGAACAAGAGTAAAGGATGTTCTTTCTCCAACACTTGTTTGACAGAAAAAGAAAGTCATGTGGTGAGAGCAAGAGATGGCAGGTCCTTCTCTTGATGTGGGGAGGCAGCAAAGAAGGTTTCCATAACATCGAATGGATCCACTTTGGGAGAACATGGACCAGAGTCACAGAGAATGGGCAGGTGTGGATGGGTTATGATCCGCATTGTTGGAGGAAACTCCCCCATTGATGAGGCCATCCATTTGAGTATTTTTGGGTAGCTCTCTTTGGGAGCCAAAATGTGAGAATTATTTCAGAAGACTGCTGTGAGCAATGGAAATATATCCTATATGTCTTAGAATGAATTGGGACCAAGACACCAGTAGTAATAGCAGTGGTAGCACTAGTAGTAGTAGTAGTAGCAGCAGCAGTAGTAAACAGCATTTTTGGAGGGCCTTAAGGTTCTCAAAGTGTTTTTCTTACATTATTTGATTTAATCTAATGAAGACTGGAAGTGACCTGCTACTTTTTGCAAAGAATAAGGGGGAAAGTAGATACCCACACCTGGGGGAATGGCCAAACAAATCTTGTGCAGTGTATGAAAGCAATGCGATATTAACTGAATTGGGTCTATGACTTCCCTGGCTTCCTTTAAATCCCAAACAAAATCCCACCTCCTACAGAAAGCCTTCCCCTATCCCTCCTGATTCCAATTCCTTCCCTTTGTTAATTATTTCCTATTAATCCTATTTATAGCTTGTTTTGTATGTATTTGTTTGCATGTGGCCTCTCCCATTAGATTGTAAGGTCCTTGAGGGCAAGGGCTGTCTTTTGCCTCTTTTTGTATACACAGTGCTTAGCACAGTGCCTGGCACATAATAAATGTTTGTTGAATTGATTTCATTGGCACAGGGAATTCTCATTGCGCCAATGACAATCAGAATTGTTCTGCCCTCTTGCTTTGCAGCTTATAGTCTTAGAGGGTTGCTTTGAGCACCAGTGTGTTAAGTGGTTTGGCCGAGAGTCACACAACCAGTATGTGTCAGAAGTAAGATTTGAACTCAAGTCTTTCTGACTCCAATGCTGGCAGTCTATACCTCTCCTATATAAAGACTTAAATAGTATAAATGGGGGGGGAGGAGAAACAAAACTGAACACTGGATAATCACAATGACTATGCTTGACTGAAGGAGAGACGAGAAAATGCTCTCCTTTCCTTGGGTGAAGAGGTGGGGGACTCTGGATGTGGAACACTGTCAGACTGAGTTATAGTTTAGTTTTTACCGAATTCTATTTTTGTCTTTCTCCTTTCATTACAACAAATGATTCTGGATATGGTGGAAAGGGAGAGATCCATTTAGAAATGAAAGTACAAAATATGTAGATGCAGTGTGGTATTATAGAAAGAGCAAAGAATTTGGAGTCTGAGGACTTGGGTTCAAATCCTGACTGTCATTTTTACGAGTGTGACTGTGGGCAAATCATAACCTCTCTGTACTTCCATTTCTTCATCTGTAAAAGAAGGCTGTTAGTGACTCCTGAGATGCCTTCCAGCTCTTCATTTGAGATCTTCCATAAGGGTCCTATGTGTCCTATACAGTTTATTACAGTTTATCCTTGCTAGGGTCTCATGAAATAGGTCTGTGGTTGATATGACTATTTGTATCATTCATATCTTAGGTAAAAAAAAAAAAAGACAGTTACATAGTTATATATTTCACACTATAAATGGAGCAAATAGAGGGAACAGGGAATAAGAAGTCAGTTGTCCTTTTTACTTGTTTTTCTTGTAATTTCAATTTTTGAGCTAATTTAGCCAATGTGACCTATATTTATATAGTATCCAACAGTTCATAATCTCAAGCCTTTTATAACAGTTTATAATAACATGACTACAAATGTTATTATTTCCATCTCATAAGAGAGGAAACCAAGGCTCCTCAACTCAGTTGCCATAGTCACAGAAGGCTCAGAATATAACATGTTAATGCAGTGTTAAACTAACCAGCTCCATCCCTTTCTAATGTGTGAACGCACCTCTCTGATTGAGTTAAGAAGGCAAGTGTCATTGACTGAGAAAACAAATTAGCCAGCTCTCTGGAGGATTTAAATAGCTACCTTCTGGGAAAATGTTACCAGTTTGATAGTGGGAAAGATTTCTTTTTTCCCCCTCACTTAACTGTATTTTATTTTTTCAATTACTTGTAAAGATAGTTTTCAACATTCACATTTACAAACTTTTGATTTCCAAATTGTAATAGTAGTACATGCATAGTCTGTATCAGATTGCGTGCTGTCTTGGGGAGGGGGGAATGACACCCATGATTAGGGTGCTCTTTCCACTTCCTCATGCTTTCTCCAATTGTGAGTGACAAATGGCATTCCCTTATCAGTTGGGTTTTTTGTGGTTTATTGTACATTGCTCAGAAGCCATGTAGGATCTTTTTTTTTTTTGGAGGGGAGAAGGTAGGGGAATTGGGGTTAAGTGACTTGTCCAAGGTCACATGGCTAGTTTTTCATGTAGGATCTTAAAACATTAAACTCCAGCTAGTAGTCAAAATTAAAATACACACTCAAATGATCTGATTCAAACAGACATGTTTGGCTCACTCCTTCATCTAAACACTAGGATGGAGACTGGCTGTGTGCTCTAAGGTAAAAAAAAATTCCTGAGGTTGTCTTGATTTTGCAGTGACCCACTATAAAAAACAGCCACAAAGAGGTCATATCCTGCTGGAATTACATCTGGTAAAGTTATCATAGTAGTGTATATTTGGAGCAGAACTAGGAGAATGTTGTACACAGCAACTGTGAAAGATTTAGCTACCGTGATAAATACATTCATCCAAGACAATTCTAAAGGACTCTCACCTCCAGAGAGAAATGTTGAACTCTGAGTGCAAATCAAAGTATGTATTTTTTCACTGTGTTTGTCTTTCTCCTCCCCCCCCCAACATGGCTAATATGGAAATAAGCTTTGCATGACTTCACAAGCATAATGACCGTCCTACTGTTTGCCTTCTCAATGGGTGGGGGAGGGGCTGGAGAGAAGTAAAGAACTTGGAACTAAAAAAAATTTTAATGCTAAAAATAAATAATAACTCAAGTGGGGAAAGGAGTGTATGTTTAATATACATGGTTGAATACCCAGAAACAACTTTAAATGTGGAAAGTAAAATGAAATGCTAATAAATCTGATGTGTTGACCCAGTGAGACTAGGAAAATCTGTACCCATCAAAGCCTTGGGGTGATTGAAGTGCCCTTGGGGAAAGAATCAATAGCCTGAGATGTTATGGCTGTCAATTCATGTATTTCTAAAACTACCCTCTGGGATAGCTACTGTATACTTGCTATGATAAACTCCATTTGAAAGAAGCAATTTCGTGCAGAGGAAAGAATGCTAGATTTGACTCTGGAGACCTGGGCTCAAAACCCGGTTTTATCATTTACTATACCTTAGACATATCACATTATTTCTGTGGGATTTAATTTCCTCATATATGAAATAAGGAGTTTGAACCAGAAGATCTCTAGGTCCAAAGATTTGTATTATGTGTCATTTTAAAATAAAAGCAGTTCATTTGGGACAGAGGGAGTCAGTTGATTAACATTTAGCAAAGTGCCTACTATGTACCAGGCACTTTGTGAAGTGTTCTGCCTATGTTGTTGTTCAGCCAAGTCTGACTTTTTGTGACCCCTTTGGGGTTTTCTTTGCAAAGATACTGGAGTGGTTTGCCATTTCCTTCTCCAGCTCATTTTACAAATGAGATAACTGAGACATGCAGGGTTAAGTGACTTGCCCAGGGTCGCACAGCTAGTAAGTGTCTGAGGCTGGATTTGTACTAAGGAAGATGAGTTTTCCTGACTCCAGGTCTAACTCCAGGCTGCACTCTAGCCAGTGCAGCGCTACCTAGTGATAGAAAGAAAAGCAAAAGACATTTTCTGCTCTCAAGGAGAAAGGGGAAAGGACTCAATTCCATCTTCCTCTATCAACATAGACATTGCCAACTATTAGGAAACTTAGAGACTAGTTACCTGGAGCACTAAGAAGAAAAGTCATGTGCCCAGGCTTACATAGTATATGTCCCAGGTAGGACTTGAACCCAGGTCTTCTTGGTTTTAGGCTACTCCCTAGCCATGATGTCATACTGCCTTTCTAGCTTATGAGTAACATACTTAGGGGGTTGTTTTTTATTTGTCAATGGCTTCCTCCTTATTCTTGATAGGTGTAAGCTCTGTGAGAGCTTACTCCATTTAGCCTTCCTTGAACCCCCAGCATTTAGTACAGTGTAGTATACAGTAGGCATTTAATAAGTGCTTGTTGACTTCTTTGTATGCCCAGCACTTAGCACAGTTTCTGGCATATAGTAGGCATTTAATAAATGCCTATTGACTTCTTTGTATGCCCATTACTTATTATGGTTTCTGGCATATAGTAGACACTTAATAAATGTTTGTTGACTTGAAAGAGTAACAGCACTGGAATAAAGATGTACAAACCCTTAATATTTGGGTAATTAAGGCATGAATCCATCACACCTTCTCTGGATGGTTGGTAGTGTGTCTACACAGCCATAGATGGATTCTTCTTCTGTGTTGCTTAATTTGATTCACTATATCTAGTCCTACTCAGTTACTGCAGTTATCAAGAGGAAGCTTGATAAAGCAGAAAGAAAGCTGGACCTGGATATAGGAGACCTTTATTTAAATGCTGTCTCTGACCGTTACTAGCTGTGTGAACATGGGCAGGTCACTCAATCTCTCAGAAACTCAGTTTCCCCTCCTGTAAAATGAAAGTTAAAGTGAGACCCTGATGAGCATAAAGTGGAAAGAACATGTATTAAGTGCCTAGATGCTAGGCATTGTGCAAATGTCTCAATTGATTTTCACAACAATCCTGGGGGGTAGGTGCTGTATTATCACCATTTTGCAGTGGTTAGTTGACTTGAATCGATTTCTCCACTCCAAGCCCGGTCTGTTGCCAATATTCTGGTCTCCCAAAGCCATGACTTCTGAACCTAGCCTGCCTCCTGCACCCAAAAGAATGGTTATATGGTCATACTCTAGCTTCCAAACCCCTACTTCCTCTGCTACTCACCTGCCTTTCATCCAGGTGCCTTCAGTTTTCAAGTTTCAGTTTTGCTCCTGTCTCCAAATTACAACTTTGTATCTCAATTATTATCAGAGTGTGGCAAAAAAAATGTATTCCTAACAAGATAAAGACCTCTGAGGTCTGACTCCAGCACATCCTTCCCCCTCCCCCCGCCCCCCCCCCCCCGCCAAGAATTTTTTATCCAAACCAGTAAAATAATGATTGACATATGTGGCCTTAAAGAGGTAGCCTAGTAGTGCAATGGGTAAATCCCTGGGGCTGGAGTCACAAACAATAGAATTCAAATCCAGTCTTGAATACTTGCTGGTATCAGTTTTAAAAAAAATTTAAAGTATGATATTTCTCAGATAAACGTTTAGTATCCAAAATATATAAACAATTAATGGACATACAGAGATACATATATGGGCATAACTTTTAAGAAAGAAAGGTGACAAAAATGGGTACATCTATGTATGTGTGCCCGTCCACATTGCTGCCAGCACATCGCCTACGGGCAGGTATTGGACAGCTCCTTCCCAGGGAGGGTGTAGGGCCCTGTCAGTGTTTGCAGTTGTACAGCCCTTCTCAAAATGGCTCAGAGAGCCAAGAGGATGGTGTCTGAACGAGTTGGCTTGCTTTCTGAAGGTGGAGGAGGTGAAATTGTCTTCCCAGCCCCTGTGGTAGAAGGTGGGCAGTAGCTCAGCAGTGGGTTCTAAAGTGGTGAAGCTTTGATATGCCTTCAGTGATGCTCACAAGGAGGTGAAGGTCCTGGCTGATGGGATCAGGACAGTCAGTGTGACATCTGCAGTGAGATTCCTCTGTCCTGCCCACAGGTGAGTCTTCTTTGTATGACTCCAGGGATTTGGCTCCCACCTTCTCCTCACTTAATACTTCTTTGTATCATTTACGGGAAGGAGTCCTGATTGCATTCAAAAGTAAAGCTTTCTTTACAACTCAAGGGGTTAAGGCCTCACCTTTTTCAGATGAAGCTGTTGTTTCTGACAAAAAAGAATGTGGATTCTACCTCCCCCACAGATAAGAGCCTTCCTTTCTTTTTGAAAGAACCTTATCTCAGTCTTGTTCACATAGGAGACTTCTAGTTGTGATATCAATAGCTTCTTATGAACCATCACTCATAAAGCAGGAAATTGTGAATGACCAGGCAACATCAAATTAGTCAATGGTAATTTCGCATTCATAAGCTCTCCATAAACACAGACTTAATGCATCACTTAGCAGAGATTCAGACCGGTAGTCTGCATTTACATTTATCACAGAAATGTGGCAGATGGATTGTGATAGAGGGAAATACCCACGGAAACCTAGAAGAAATGCAAACCCCAACCAAGAGCAAACAAAATGTAAATTTTGAAACAGGATTTTAAAAGCCTAGGGTGTAAAATTTTATTACAAAAAAGGAAACAAAAGAGTTTTCAAATTGTGCATGAGTATTCTAAAATTTAAACCCCGCCCAAAGTAATAATAAGGAAAGTTGAGTTCAAAAGTATCTAAGAAAAATCAGTTTTTAAAGATTGTCACAAAGTAAAGGTATCTTTAATGAGAGTATAGCTTTAGTTTCCTTGAAGAATGAGAGACTGAGATAAACAGAGACAGAGATAGAGAGATGAAAAGAGAGAGACAGACAGACAGAATGTCTTCACCCAGATGGAAATCCCATGTATAAGTAGCTCTCAAATTCCTATGTAAATAGGTATCAAGCCAAGCAGACTAAAATGGCAATGTCTTAAAGAGGAGAGGGTATAACTCCCTCCTCCCTTTTCGGAAACCTAGGTTTTTAATTTTTTTGTATGTTTGTTTGGGGTTTTTTGTTTGTTTAGCTCTTTCTTTCCTTAAAAGAATGCCTTTCTTTTTAATTCCCACCAGTTGAAGCCCAGGAGGGGAAAAAAAAACCCTCTTTGCTCCTTTACAACCCAGGATGCTTCTATACCAATCCCAAGAGGAATCTGGCCCCATTCATATTCTCGAACTCCCTCTGTATTATCAATTAAACAATGAAGATCAAAATCCAGGTATTTCTGACAAAATCCAAGTTTGGCTTAAAGAACCTCAATACTTTAAATCTGCCTTCCTGCTGGATGTCAATAATTATTAGATTGGGGGGTAAAGAAAAGTCATCGCTCATGAGCTCCAACCCATATTTCAACAGAATTATAATTCATACATCCATCTTTTGTTCTTGCAAAGTCCTCAGAGAGGAGAAGGCAGGGTGAGCTTGCACTAAACAAACCAGAAGACAGAAACCAAGAGAACAGCCATACCAGGAAAGCCTAGGAGATAAGAGTGGGAGACAGACAGAGACAACGAGATGGAGAGGGGCAAAAAGAGAGAGACAGAGTGAAAGACAGAGACAGACAGAAAGTCTTTAACCCCGGTAAATGCACCAGAAAAACAAATAAGGGAAGCCAGCACAAGCTCTCCCAAAGGGTCATTGAACCACTAGGCCCTCTGAACAAGCTCCAATAATTGGGGGATGGAAGCCAGACCTCAGCCCCAGCTTATCAAAAGAGAAGCAGAGGAAAGACCTAGCCCTCCATCCTCAGGTCACTGACCGTGAAAGAAGCAGATAGGGCCAACTCAGGATCATCATGATCTCCAAAATTTTAATGGGACCTGTTGGGGTCCCAGTAGGGAATGGGCATAGCTCCTGATAGGGGAATGTGCAGGGAGAGAGAAAAAGACCAACAAAAGACAGAACCTAGAGGGAACCAAACCAAGAGAAAAGCCAGGGAGTGAGGCAAAGGGTGCCCCATCTAGACCAGTTGTGGCAGTGACACCCAGATTATAGAGGTCCAAGGATGCCAACCCAATGTAGCCATGATTGCCATAAGGGATTTGCTTAAACCTACAAATCCCTATCCAAGCACCAAGGCTATACACATTAGAAAACAAAAGAAAAACTGAATACAGTAAGGAAATGCAGTGTGGAAAGAGAAGCTTAAGAATTAAACCCAGAAGAAAATAATAACCCCACAACACCCAACAGCAGAACCTTGGTAGGGAAAGAATGTTTTGGCCACAAGGCTATCTCAGGATCCCCATGCCAAGACCAGCTCTCTCTTTTTAGTCCTCTCCTTTTCCAGAGCTAAGGCTGGGCAAGCAAGCTGTGCCTTGAGCTTGCATAACAATCCTTTGAACTCACCCTCTGAATGAACCCAGCCACGGCAAAATCCCGGAATCATTTCATACCAGCACCAGGTGATCCCTGAGCTTGGACAAGCACCTGGAGTGCCCATCAATCATAAAGTCTTGCTATGAATTAAACATGTCTCATTGTTGCTATTACCCCTCATTGTCGGGATTACAGCTCATGGCATAGTCACTAGTATATGTACTGAGATTTGTCCACACTAAAGCCAGTCTCCTTGGTATCAGAGGAGACTCCAGCACATGTGTCTAGTTTCCTTCTTCCAATGGAATAAAGAAAGCTTTTTGCTTATGACAACTGTTGGTTCTTTGGTTTTATTTTATTTTTCAGAGTTAACTGTGGTTCTGGTAACCTGTGTGAGCTCTTTGGAGTTTTTGGAGTTAATAGTGGTTGCATAGCCTCTGTGATTCTTTGGTGATCTGTTTTCAGAGTTGACAGTTATAAGAAATGAAGCTAGAGATGAGAACGAAATTAGAATTTAGGAGGAAATATTGAAAGGAAAAGAGATTAAAGCAGGAGAAAGAAAACCTTATTCAATGAGTATATTCCCCTCCCTCCCACAAAAGAATGCAGTTTTGTGAAGAAGATCACATGAAATATCACACAAGAGCCTAGCTCTCCTGCTTTTACTCCTGCAATGATCTATAAAGAAGACCAGTTGAGTAATGGCTAAGAAATCCAAAGACTGACCCGTCAGTAGGATTATTCATCCAGCCTGGGACTGCACAAAGAGATGACCAGAAGCTATGATGCTGTAAGAAGGGTACTGGAAGAGAAGCCAGCAGGAGCTCAAGTAAACAGGACTGAAAGCCCATGGCAGCATCCCAAACTGGGAAGCCCAAAGCCTTACCAACATTGGAAGGAGAATAGTTTAGAAAAGAAGGTGGAAAACACGACTCAAGTACTAGATTCTTGAAAATTAGAATGAACCAGAAAGAACTCAATGAGAAATAGTCAAACAAAATAAGACAATGAGAAATATTCAAACAAAATTAAAAGACTGAAAGAATAGGAAAAGAATAAGGTATTTGCTATTAGAAACCATAGACCTGGAGAAAAGGTCAATGAGAAACAATTTAAGAATCACTGGGCTCCCAGAAAACCATGATTAAAAAAAGCTCCTGTTCCCAATTGATAAATGGGCAAAGGATATGAACAGGCAGTTTTCAGATGTAGAAACTGAAGATATCTATAAACATATGAAAAAATGCTTTAAATCACTATTGATTCAAGAAATGCAAATCAAAACAACTTTGAGGTACCACATCTCAGCAGGCAGATTAGCTAAGATGACACAAAACAGGAAAATGACAAATGCTGGAGAGGATGTGGAAAAATTGGAACACTAATGCATTGTTGCTGGAGTTGTGAACTAATTCAACCATTCTGGAGAGCAATCTGGAACTATGCTCAAAGGGCTATGAATAATTGCATACTCTTTGACCCAGTAATACCACTTCTAGGGTTGTATCCCAAAGAGATCATAGAAGTGGGAGGAAGACCCATATGTACAAAAATATTTATTGCAGCTCCCTTTGTGGTGGCAAAAAATTGGAAACTAATGGGATGCCCATCAATTGGAGAATGGCTAAACAAGTTGTAGTATATGAATGTAATAGAATACTATTGTACTATAAGAAATGGGGAGGAGATAGACTTCATATTTACCTGGAGAGGCCTATTCAAACTGATGCTAAGTGAGAAGAGCAGAACGAGGAGAAATTTGTACACAATGACAGACACATCGTATATGTGATGACCAACTTTGATAAACTGGACTCTTCTCAGCAACTCACAATTATAAGACAACTCTACAAGACTCAGGATGGAAGGAGATATCTACATTCAGAGAAAGGTCTAGAAAGAACAGAGTTCAAATGGAGACTGAAGCAATGTACACGCTCTTTCTTTTCCATGTTTGGTTTTGTTTTCTCTTTCTCATTGTTCATTCCATCGGTTATAACCCTTCTATATAACCAGACCAATGTCCAAAGTCCAGTGAAAGTATTTGCAGATTCTGTACTTGATTGCATGCCGCCATGGATGGTGGTGGGAAGAGGGAGGGGAGAATGTTTGAAACTCAAGGGATTGTAGAAATGAATCTTGCAAACTTAAAGTAAATAAACAAATCAATTTTTAAAAAAAGCTCCTGGATACTATATTTCAAGAAATAAAAAATGAGAATTGCCCAGATTTATTAGGACCAGAAGGCAAAATGAAAAGAAAACATTCACCAGTCGACACCTCCTAAAAGAAACACCAAAATGAAAACTCTAAGACACGTCATGACTAAAATCTAGAGCTTTCAGGTCAAAGGAAAAAATATTGCAAGTGATCCAAAATAAATAGTTCAAATATTAAGTAATTTGCTATTATTATGCAAGATCTATTAACTAGTATAATACAGGAGAAAAACTTTGAAATACAACATTTCAAAAATCACAATATAGAGACTGAGAACCAAACATATCCTGAAAAACAGTATAATCATACTGGGGAAAATAGAGGATTTTCAAGCATTTCTTATGAAAAGAACAGGGCTGAATACAATCTTTGAAAAACAAGCATATAGATAAGAGAAGGGGCAGCTAAGTGGCACAGTGGATAGTATGCCAGGCCTGGAGTCAAGAAGACCTGACTTCAAATTCAGCCTCAGAGACTTGTTAGCTGTGTGACCCTGGGCAAGTCACTTCACCCTGTTTGCCTCAGTTTCCTCATCTGTGAAGTGAGCTGGAGAAGGAGGAAACGGCAAACCACTCCAGTATCTCTGCCAAGAAAACCCCAAATGGGTCTTGAAGAGTCGGATATGACTGAAAAGTGACTGAACTGAAAGAGAGAGAGAGAGAGAGAGAGAGAGAGAGAGAGAGGCCTAGGACCTAACCTTGGGGAATACTAACAGTGCTGACCTGGCTGAATATCTAGCAAAAGAGGATGAGAAGGAACAGTCAGATAGGTAGAAGGAGAACCAAATATCCCCGTTCCTGGTGTCTTCTACTCCATGGTTACCTTTTATTTTTTATTTATTTTTATTTTTTTTCCCCTTAATAGTATTTTTTCCCAATTATATGTGAAGATTGTTTTCAAAATTCAATTTTGTAAGATTTTGAGTTCCAAATTTTCCCCGCCTTCCACCTTCTCCAAGATAGCAAGCAATCTGATATGTACAACCATGTTAAATTTATTTCCACATTAGTTGTGTTGTGAAAAAAGAATCAGAATAAAAGGGAAAACCACAAGAAAGAAAAAACAAAAAGTGAAAATTGTAGGCTTCAATCTTCATTCATACTCCATTCTTCTTTCTCTGGATGTGGATTGCATTTTCCATCATGAGTCTTTTGGAATTGTCTGGGGCCACTATACTGCTGAGAAGAGCTAAGTCTAACATAATTGATCATTGCACAATGTTGCTGTTACTATGTACAGTGTTTTCCTTGTTCTGCTCAATTTACTCTGCATCAGTTCATGTAATTCTTTCCAGGTTTTTCTGAAATCCATCTGCTCATCATATCTTGTAGAACAATAGTATTCCATTACATTCATATACCACAACTTGTTCAGCCATTCCCCAGTGGATGGACATCCCCTCAATTTCTAAATCTTTACTATATGGTTACCTTTTATATGTACCTGTATATGAGCATGATATCTACCCCTCTACACCCCAATTAAAATGTAATCTCCTTGAGGTCAAAGGCTAGTTTCAGTTTTGATTTTATATCTCTAGCACCTAGCATTGTACCTAACATGTGACAGGTGCTTAATAAATGCTTCTGGATTGATTGATTGATTGATTGATAGGGGCTTGCAGAATGGATCGGAGGGGAGAGTATGAAATCGGAGGGAAGAGTACGAAATCGCAATATTTCAGAAGACTTTAGAACTTAAATCAGAGTGGTAGCTGTGGGGATGCAAAGAATAGGTTCAAGAGACATTGATCTGGATGTGAAAATAGCATAATGTCATACTGTGTACATATAAATATGTACTAATATATGTATATACATATGGAGGGAGAGAAACAGAGACAGAGAGAAATATAGCACAGAAAGAGAGAGGGAGGGAGAAGTTAGGAAGAAGAGAGAGAGAAAGAGAGAGAGGGAGGGAGGGAGAGAGAGAGAGGGAGAGAGAGGAGAGAGAGAGAGAGAGAGAGAGAGAGAGAGATTTTTGTAGTTCTCAGTTGGGTGATGCACTCATTTCTAGTCTACCAATAAATTGTATCAAGAAAGTAAAAATTGTTGGTCTTCATATCTATGTTTCTTTGCTTTGAATATAACATGCCACAGAAAGCTTGGACTATGCCGATTAGGTTCTGATATGTCTCTGAGGAAATCAGGCCATTTCCTATAGTCCTGTTTTGATTGCAAAATATAAGGGAGGGCTGCTGAAGTCGGTGTAAGTTTATTGGGCTTATCTGTGGGAAAACCCTCATCTTTCCAAGAAAACTGACATTGGCAAGGATCAGAAGACAGCAGGAGGCTTCATTTACAGTCAGCATTTCACAACCTTCCTTTTCCTTGGGCCAGAGCAGCTTAAACATTAACCACAAGCAATTCTGGTGAACTCCCCTGCAGTTCTCACATAACTAATAGCTAACTCTCTTCCTCCAGCTGCAGAGCAGTAAATCAGAGATGCCTGGGGCTGAGGGAACCATGAGAGGCAACCCCCCATGCTCCCAAATACAGTCTGCTGCTTGAGATCTTCCTAATAGTTCATCCATAGCCACGGTAATTCAGTTTCACCCTCAGTAAAGAGGGTGTACAGAAGTAATGGGCTTCTCCTTTCTTCTGTATATATTTTATATATTAGACATTCCATCCACATCTTTTCTTCTTAACCATAAAAAGATATAATAGCCTACAATTACCCTGTCAAATCTGCTGTCTCAGTGTAATGATTGCTGAGGTTAAAAGTGTTTTGTACCTAAATTGGCATACACACATTTCAACATCTTTATTAATAAAATCATTTCTGTGTCAAAAATATAAAAAATATGTATTTCATTTTGTCCTTCACAACAATTCTGTGAGGTAGGTGTCATTCTTGTTTCCATTTCACAGTTGAAGAAACTGAGACAGATGGAAGTTAAGTAAGTTGCCCAAAGTTACACAGCTAGTAAGTGTTTTTTTGATTGATTTGTTTACTTTTAGTTTACAAGGTTCAGTTCCACAGTCCCTTGAGTTTCAAATTTTCTCCCTCCCTTCCCCCCCGCCCCATGGTGGCGAGCAGTCAAGTACAGGATCTGCAAATATTTTCACACTGGACATCAGTCTGGTTGTAACCAATGGAGTGAACAGTGGGAAAAAAGAAAGAACCAAACGTGGAAAAGAACGCTGGCATGTAGATTGCTTCAGTCTCCATTTAAACTCTTTTCTTTCTAGATCTTTCTCTGAGTGTAGATAGCTAGTAAGTGTTTGAGGTCAGATTTCAGCTCAGGTCTTCCTGACTCCAGGCCCAACACTATCTGCTACTGCTCTTGAGACAATTATTGGAATTACTGGTTTTATAACATGTCCGTGTTGTCTCCTTTGGGGAATGTGACCTCTGAGAGTGGGGATGGTTTCGATATTGTTTTTGTATAAGGGGGTAAGGCAAATCTCTTTCAAATTTCACCCTTTTCAGATCTTAAAACTATCATAAATTGCTTATGGAGAGACCAGGAATTGACTGAGTCTCTTGGGCATAGAAAGCCTTTCTATCTTCTCTTTGGACCATTCATTTGAACAGAGAAGTGGGAAAAATTCAGAAACAAAATCTTGAGGGACCCTTGACCATCAGAGCAGTTTTGTGATTATTAGGAAAAGTGATCATTGCTGGGATTTTGGTCTGGCATGCAGAAATGCACATTTAAGGGATACATAGGTTACATACCACAAGCAAGGGGAGGTTTCTGATCAAGGGTACCCACTAGTACCAGGAAGGGGGGGGGAGGGAAATGCCTAAACCTGAGGGGAATAACATGCAGAGACTTCTTTGTGCTTGATCCTAAAGAACTCAGCACCTGGGGCTGAAGATTTCACATTCAGGAGAAGGGAAACCTCATGGCTAAGACTCTTAAGGAGTATACCAGGGAGACGTCTCTGGGTCCAAGGAAGGTATCTGCTTTCTTACTAACGACAAAATTGGCTGAAAGAACAAAACAACATCCTGGCTAAGGATGCCAGTGGGTGAGCGTACGGCACAGAAGCAAGCTCCCAGTAGTGTTCAGCTAGGCAGCATAGAATAAGACAGGAACATCACAGAGATATCTGCAGCCAAACAGATTCAGAGTCATAACTTCTTCCCCCTCTCATATGCTCTGGCCCCAGACTTTCATATTTGCTTTTGAGCCCAGCATCAGCCTGAGGACAGATCTGGCCTCCCAGCTGTGTGTGACCCTGGTCAAGTCACTTAATCGCCCCTAGAAGAATTGTTTTGAGGAATGACTGAGAAAACACTTTGGGAACTAGAAAATATTACAATATGTATATATATATACATATATATATTTGTCAAATATATAAATATATTTGTAAAATATATAAATATATATAAAGTATCCTTGCATCATGCATATTTGGGTTTATGCCTGTTATGATGTTCACTTTTCATAAATTTCAGAGTTGGAAGGGTCATCTAGTCTAATTTATATCCCCTGAAAGCATCCCTACTACATGCTGAATATATTGCAATTTGTCTAAAATTAGGTTTGTATTACATATAACATTGTGTACCAGGTACATATATGAAAAGCAGCCATTTGTAGTGGGTAAATGATGCCTCAGAGTCAGGAAGAATTGTTTCTAACATTTACAAGTTGTGTGACCACAGGAAAGTCACTTAACCCATTTGTACCCCAGGCTTCCGCCTAAGACTATAAGTTACCTATAAATTGCTTTCCTGCATCTGTGGAGGAACTTTTTACATTAGGAGTTACTGATGTCACAGTCCTCTTTGAGAACACTGGACAAACCACACAACAGGCCATACCCTGGATCAGGTCACATCCTGGATCAGGCCATGCCAGCTCAGGGCACTTGGGGCAGAACCACCTCTGGTGTCTTTGAAGAATACAAAAATAGGCTGATCACAAAAAATCAAAAGGCTTCTCTTCAAGCAAAATCAATGTAGGTAAAATTAGAAGGGAAATAGCTAACCGGGAACAAAATATTTGCAACAAATTTCCCTTCCTCCCCATCTTCCTTCCTTCCTTCTTTCCTTTCTTCCTTTCTTCCTTCCTTCCTTCCTTCCTTTTTTCCTTCCTTCCTTCCTTCCTTCCTTCCTTCCTTCCTTCCTTCCTTCCTCTCTCATTTGTGTCTCAGATTACTTTCACTTCTCCCAGAATATGACCAGGATGAGATGTCCAAGTATTCTTAAACAAGATTAGCTTGTACAAAGACCAAGCTTGAGGCAACTGAAATGTTCCCCAGTACTGCGGATCACACTACAACCATCAGCTCTTGTCAGTGTGCTGAGATCAGATGTGTTTCCAGAGAAAGCAGGGCTGTAGCAACGGGGATTTTCTCAGAGTGTATGTATGTCTCCAACCACAAATATCTTGTCCTCTGTTATAGAGTTGAACTGACATTTTTCCCCTCCTTTCTGGAGGTGAGAGGTCCCCACATGTTACATACTGAACACATTTCCAAATGCATTGATTAGTTGGACTGACTTTTTTTTCCCTTTCTCACACACTCTCATGCACCATCAGGTGAGGGGAGTAAAGGAGGGAAAGGGTGGGGGAGGAGAGCAATTGGACCTTGGCAATTGGGCGGTGGGCCCCCTCTCACGACCCTGGAGAATAGGGAGCTTCCATAAAGTTTCTCTGATAAAGAAACATGTGTGTATACATGATAAAGGCCAGGCACAGAGGACAGTCAGTGAAAGTGCCCAGGGTTGGGAGATGGAGGCTCTTGTTCAAGAACCAGCAAAGGGGCCGGGTCAAAGACTAGAGGGAAGATGGGGAAGGGACAAAGATCCCTGCAGGCCACATTGCCTTGGAAAATCAGGTACATGTGAACATAATCTATGTTCATTTTATTTTAATTATTTGTTAATAATATTAATTTAATGATATTAAGCTATAAATAAGTTGATAACATTAATTAAAGATATTAAGTAATCTAATTATTTAATATTTCTCCATTACAGTTTAATTTGGTTTAGGCTGCATTCTCTGAATGTGGGCGTGGTCTTTTAGCAGACTGGCAAGTGGAGAATGCTATTTCTTTAAGTGAATTTCCTGGAAGGACTATGAGGCAAGGTGGCAGGATCAATTGGAGCTGAAAGATCATTTCCAGGAGGGAGAGAATACTCTCTGGGTCCATTCTAATGGAGAGAGAGTCCTCCCCTAGACTATTTCTGTAACACCATCTTGGCCAGACCTTCTGCTATCACTGCCAAGGAGAGAAGGGCACAGGTTAAAAGAATGTTCAACTGAGATAAATTCTTTGGTGTCAGTATCTGACCCCGAGTCTTCCTCCTGAGGGAATATGATTTGAGATTCTATGATCAGTGAATAACATTTTCTTAGGATTCTTGTCCTCTTGGAAGAGCCATCCTTGGAATCAGATGCCTGCGTCCCCCCATCTTTTTACAGGTGAGATGTGGTTGACTGTGGTCACCAAGGGCAGATCTTGAAGGCAACATGAAAGGCATAAGAGGCATCAGACAGCCTTTTGTGGATGTGAAGAGGGAGGTGGGTGATGTATGTTGCCAGGCAACCTGACCTGGTAACACTGGGAGTAGAGAGGAGAGGCAGACTCAGGTTTCTCTCAATTATACCTGTAGCAGCCCCAGATCACAGAAGTGGAAAAACAGCTCCAATTTGTCATAGCTTGCGATGAGTCAAATCATGGGTGTCTCATCCACCTTGTACTCTATTTACTTAATTTTGTTTTAGGCTATACTTGGTTCTCATCAGAGCTCCTCAGCTAGTGCATGAAATGCTGGGCTTGGAGTCAAGATCTGAGTTCAAATTGTGGCTCAGACTCTTACTAGTTAAGCAACCTTGATCCTGCTTCAGTTTCCTCAACTGTAAGTGAAGATTATAATAGCACCCCCCAGGGTTGTTGTAAGGATCAAATGAGATAATATTTGTAAAAAAAAAAAAGTGCTTAGCACAATGCCTGGCACATATTAGGTAATTAATAAATTATTAATAATAAATTAACTAGAATTCATCAATACCTACGCCCTTTCCCTCATCCTCTACTAGGATGTCTGGCAACAAAGTTTAAGGTTTGGGGTTAAATTTTCTCAGCTGAAATTTTTAGTACTTAGTTAAGTGTAACCTCTACCTCTAAAACTATCAAGTGGTATCAAGAATTTTTTTTGTTAAAAATGTATGCTCTTTAGATATCTGAATCAGAAGCTCTCTTTTTTAAAATCACTAAATCAATAATTTTCAAGTAGTTGGGTAGTACTAAGCAGTACCAAAAGGGGATTGATTCATGATATAAACTATTTTCAGAATCTCTTGTCTTTCAAAAAAAAAATCTCAAGATAAACTATATAGTATCACACAGGAAAATTATAAATAAACACAAAAAGGAGAGAGAATAAATGTCCTTTACTCTTATTATATTATTATTATATTATATATTATTATATATTAATAATATATATTATATTATTATTATTATAATGTAATAAAAATCATAGTCAGTACAGAAAGCAGAAGTAAAAGACAGTGGAGATTTGCTTTTCTTTTTTTGGGAGGGCAATTGGTGTTAAGTGACTTGCCCAAGGTCACACAGCTAGTTTTGTGTTAAGTGTCTGAGGTCACATTTGAACTCGGGTCCTCCTGACGTCAGGACTGGTGCTCTATTCACTGCACCACCTAGCTGCCCCAACAGTGGAGATTTGATAATGACAACAAGTGGGTCAGAGAACAAACCATTAAAAACAACAACCATGTGGGAAAAAATGATAATGAAGAGATAATACGCCAGCAGTTTCAAGACGCAGACAACGTAGTCTGTTGAGGAAAAATTACAGCCCTAAGAATATACATTAACAAGAATAAAGAAAGGATGTATAAACTGAATACGTAATATATATAATATTATATATGTAATAAATAAATGAGAAAATCAACAAATGAATTCAAAATGAACACAAAAGAAGAAACTTCGAAAATTAGAGCAGAAAAAAAATAGTTTGGAAAAGAAAAGCTATGGAACTCATAAACGAAACTAAGAGCTGGTTCTTTGAAAAGACTAACAAAACTGACAAACCTTTAACCAACCAAAAGAAGGAAGAAAACTAAGCTGATAACAACAATCGAGTTTTGTTCTTTTTTGGGGCACACAGCCAAGTCATAACAGAATCTCACAAGACTTATCAAAGTGATTCACGCAGGCACAAATGATACTGCCAAAAAGAACCAAAAAAATATTGCTGGAGGTAACAAATTTCTTGGCAAGGAACAGAAGACTATAGGAACACATGCTGTGTTTTTCTCATGGTTTCCCATTGAAGCCAAGAAGTGCAAAAAAAAAAAATTATTTGGGAAGTAAACAGCAGGCTAATAAGAGTGGTATTTGAATTCGAATGGAATTTAGATTTTAGACCTTTGCTTAGTATAGGGACAACAGATGCATGGTCAAGTTTGGAGTGTACCTAAAAAGGGCTAAGAGCAAATTTGCTGATGGCTTGCAAATCTCATTGAAAGGGATTTCAACTAAAAAGTTTAGGGAAGGGAGAAAACTGGCTATATGTATGCACCACAAATATGTGTGCATACACATGCATATGTATATATGTGCATGTGTGTATATATGTATATATTCCACAGAGAATTATTATAATGAAGGGGGGAAAAATAGTAATTGAGATATCGAGAAGTTTGTAAGAGATAAAATCTAAGAAAAAACAAGTAGTAAAAGCCATGGACTTAAGTGTCTACACACAAATGCCCAAAGATCAGCAACAAGCAAGAAGAACCAGAAGTTGGAAGAAATTACTATTTTGCTATTACGTTAATAACAATTATTAAATTAGGATCCAGGATTTTCTCCTTTCATTTCCTCATTTAAGACCCAAACCTAGTAGAAGGTCAGTCAATCTCTGAAAGACATGACTGATTGATGAGATTGCCCTAACCCTTGGGGAACATGCCCCTTGGTCTTGGGCCAGACCCCACACAACTAGAAGACCTTACTTCTGTTTAGAGTATAAACAGACTCCAGTATAGACCAGTTCTTATCCTGAGAAAATGAGCCCCCGTGCCATAATTCTCCATTAGATTTTAGGACGACCCAGCTCATGAAGGGGCAAACCAACCAGTGGTCTGGATGGAGATGGATTCTTCTGTCCAAATTGCTGGAGGTGGCTGAGTCTCATGATCCAACCACATTCTCAGCAGCAGAAGCTGAAGAATCCTAGACTACCTCTTCATTAACTGTCCACCAATCAGGGTTGATTTTCACTTGTCAGGGGCATCACCTTTTATAAAGTTATTTAAAGCATTTGGTGTCTCTATTGGGGGGTCTTTGGTTTTCCGAGAGAAATCCCTGACCATCAATTTATTGATTATTAGCTAGCCTAATTAATAAATTATTAATTACCCAGAAACACTGTCTCTCAGGTCTTTCATTTGTCACAAAGTCCTACCATAAACCAGCAAATTTAACCTCATAAACATTTCATATATGTATTCATAATATACACACACATACATACATATACAAGTGATGTGTGTGTGTATGTACAACAGAGAGAGCAAGAGGCCTAGAATCAGGAATACCCAAGTTCAAATCTTACTAGCTGTGTGACCCTGGGCAAGTCACTTTACCTGGTCTGCCTCAGTTTCCCCATCTGTAAAATGAGGTGGAGAGGGAAATGCCAAACCATTCCAGTATCTTTGCAAAGAAAACCCCAAATGGGGTCATAGAGAGTCAGAGATGACCGAAACGACTATACGATAAAATACCTGTTATCCTCATCACAACCTTGGGAGGCAGCTGCTTTTATTATCTCCACTTTACAGATGAGGAAACCAACAAAGAGGAATTATGTCATAGAGCCAGTAAGTGTGTGAGATAAGATTTAGATCTTCTCGACTCCAGGCCCAGTTCTCTATTTGTTGCATCACCTAGCTGCCTCTAATTGTTCCTTCCATACTTCCCATGCAATCGCCAAGCCCTATAGCATCACCCTGGGGGTGGGGGGAGGTAGAACAATGTGAGCATGTGTGACTCTCAGTAAGGCTGCAGCTAGCTGGCTGTCACTTCTTGTTGGTGAATGGTCCTGGCATCCCTCCCTGGCTCTCTGGTGGCTACACACGGGTAGTAAATACTTTATTAGATTGAAGCCTTTATTTATTATGGA
>CM053592.1:15070651-15106910 GCA_028646515.1 Pseudochirops corinnae
ATATATTATATTTATATATAATATAATATATTATATATACTGTATATATTATATACATAATATGTAATATAATAGTATATTATAATATAATAATATATTTAATTAAATTTATTATAATTACATTATATATAATATAATTTAAAATTATTTAAATAAATTTAAATTAAATAAATTAAATATCTATTATGTGGTGAGCACTCACATTTGAATACACTGATTACTATTTGAACTGCAATTTAAGCTTTGTCCTAGGTAGTTATGCATGTTTTTTCTATTCATTATGGAAAGTAATACTTAGAGAAATTATTATTAATAATCAACATCTTAGGGAGATTCGAAGCTATGTCCCTTTATTCCAAAGTCCTGATTTTAAGTTCAGTCTCTTGAGGGACATTACTGAAAATGACATTGCATTAACTCTCTTCATCTTGGTGAGACCCCACCCAACCTTACAAGGAATTTAGTGTAAGGTGGGGAAGCCCACTGTGTTCTACTCAGGCTGTGGTAGAGAAAGATCCTTTGGTCTAGAGAGCCCAAGACTGGGGGTAGTCTGATTATAGAGATAGTTTCTCTATCCAAAGGTGATATGATGACATTCAGCCCCTCATTGAACATCTACTTTTCGAAGATTATATAAACCGTGAACCTCACCACCATGATGGTCTTTGGTCTAAGAGAGATGGCACAATGACCATCCTTTATTAATAACATGCTGGCCTTATTAATAAAATCATTAAATTAATCAGAATCTATGTCTCTTGAACCTTTTTAGTCTTTACAATACCAAGATCATATGCCTGGAACTATTGAAATACAGCAAGCTAAAGGAAAAAATGAGACTTGGCCAGGAATGTGCTAGTAAAATGTTTAACAACCAGCTTTCTGGGGGAGGAACCCCAACATATCCACAACACACTTTTAAGTTTAATATGTATTCCCATTTTTGTTGTCACTTCCTTAAGTCTAGACATCAACAAAACAATAAATTGAGACCTAATTTTTAGCATTTGCTGATTACCAAGGTAAAAGGTTCACACTGAAAATTTAACTATTGGCTCTCAGGATTTTGTACGAGCTGGCTCCTGCACATGCCTGGATTTACCAGAAGTGGGAGTTCAAGAGCAGATTCTGCTTGAGTGAACCTATAGCAATCCAGAGCTGGGAGGTAGAAGCCTAACCTGTCTCTGAGGACTCGAGGGCTCAATATCTCCTCACAGTGTCTGGTCAGCAGGATGGACACACACAGCTTCCCTATTGAACGTGGGACCATTCGAGACTCAATCTGGAATGATGATGGTGACTATCAATACCGTGTGATAATTTAAAAATCTAATTGGTTTCTAACTCCTGTAAATTCTGACCTCAGCAACGTCCTCTCCTTACCACTTGGGTTCTGGTCCTTATCCTCACTCCCCTCTTTGGCCTTTTGCAATAAGACTGCTCACAGGTCTCACTGCCTTCATTCTCCTCTCTCTCCAGTCCTCCCCTACATGCTCCAACAAGACTGGTCTTCCTAGTAGGTATAATCATATTACTCCACCGTTTTAAAAACTTTCATAATTTTCTACTGTGTACTGATTAAAAACGAAAATTCTAAACATGGTACCAGATTTCTCATGCTCATAGTAGGATCTGAGCAGGGAAGTTTTATATTTTATTTATATTTGAGGTTACGTATATTTTTATATATAAAGTATATATGTTTATGTGTTATATATTATAAATGTACTTATACATTATAAATATATTATATCATATCACAAATATATTTATATATTTAAAAGAGAGACTTGGTTAAGAACAGATAATTGATGCCAGATATGGGATCGGTCATTCCTAATCAGACTCAGACGGAGTAGGGAAATTCCCTGGTTTCCTTATTGATAGCAAACTCAAGAGGAGTTTGGGACCAGAAATTGGGCAATGCTTTGAGTTGATAATCAAGGACCCCAGAAATATGTATTGACACGCAGCCATTGCAGTCAGCCAGTAGCTTCCTCCAAACATGAGCCACAATCATTTACATGCTTGACACGGGTAAGACCAATCCAGGACATGTAATGGAAACCAGTCAATGAAAGGGCTGACCCTCTGGATCATGCCCCCAACGTGTGTGGTGTGTGGTGAGCCTGCTTACAAGAATGAGTCATTAAGGAACCTGCTCTCCACTTTGGAGCCTGCCCGTGTGTTCTGTGACTATTGACTGTCTGCTTCTTGTGTGGTGAGCAATGTTCTTTAGACTGGCTCCTAAGCCAAAACTGAACGTGCCTCTAAAAGACCTTGAATTCCCTCTTGGGCCCTGGCCTTGCTCCTGGCTTTCAGACTTCCAATCCTAGAGCCTCGAGGCCCTGGAACATTCAACCACTCAATCTGTGTAAGACCTTTCTCCTGGAGCCTCCATTTTGTGGGAGGACCCAGGTCTTTGTTTGCCTCCCATCCTGGACTTTGGAGTGAATGAAATTCTGAAAGACAGAGTTTCCAGTGTGACTGACTAATCAATGTATTAATTAGACTGGCAAAAAACCAATAAATGGAGGGCAATCGTCTCTCAATGACCAAAGACCCCCAAGTGACCATTCCAGGCCACCTTAAATCTAGGTCTCTTTCTGACAGTGCATCGTTGGGACCTCCAATGATTGAACATTTATAATGAGGAAGTGAACTAAGAATGTTATCCTGATTGTTGTTTGTCCTTCTTTTCAGAGAGGATCAATGACATCATGGGGTGAGGTCTTGACTTACCCATGAATTGGATTTGTCAGGCAGTTGCACAAAATCATCAGCCTCACTCTCTTTTCCTGAGTCATCAAAGTCCAAAAGTTAGGGTGATGACCCAGGTGTGAAACATTCCACAATCTGGAAAATCCACAGGAAATATTTTGGCCCTTCCTTTGTACCAGAGAAGGAATCTGATTTTTTTTTTCTTATGGGAATTTTATACCACCTTATTAAAAAATTTTTGATTTCTATTACATAATATTATACATACATTTTATGCTTTTCTGAGTTTCTAAACTTTTTCTATATCATCTGCTGGCCTTTGCCTGTCTTCTACAGTTTCCACAAAACTCTCCCCAAATTCCCATTTAATTTCTTATGCCAAACTTTGGTATATAAAAATTGTGATTTTATACATATATGTATGTATGCATATGTATATGATTATATGTGTGTTTGTATGTACATATATATATACACATATATAATGTGTGTAAAAATCTCAAAAATTCATTAAGATGTTCTTAGTAGTTAGAAAAATCTTTAGACCATGACCTTTCAAGGCAGGAGGCCTGCAAGCTGACAGTCCTGTTGAAGCCAGTATGTGGGGCAGGACTGGGGATGAGGAGGTGGGGTTCTGAGTTCTCCCAGTCTAGTTAACAACTTATGAAAAAAAAACAACTGGACTATTCAATCAAAGTCAGCTACATCGTTCACAAGCATTTTTCCAAATTAAAATGTGTTTGTATTCTTTTCTTTACTGTTAATTTAACTCTTCATTTTTCAGAATCTGGATAGAGTTAATATTCTGTAATTTCCAAATCAAGAAAGTTGCATTTTCCAATTCTTAACATTTCTTATACAAATAGTTCCAACAATAGTAACATATATCTTAAAGATTATTGGCTAACATTTTAAATCGATGGTATTTGAGGTCCTTACAGAGAAACTTCCGTCAAAGTATACCTTAAAGGACAAAAAACTTACTTTTGCAGTTTTAAATACATTGCCCTGATGTTATTAGGTGGGCAGCTAAAGAAACAGAATGCAATAAGGGAGCAGGGAATGGTAGCTCCAGGTTTGCATAGGAGATCTTCCCAAGATTAGTTTAATAACTATTTGAGCATAATTTCAGATTATTCTCCAAAATGGTTGGATCAGTTCACAATTCCACCAACAATGAAGCAGTGTCCCAAATTTTCTACAACTTCTCCAACATTTGTTGTTTTCCTCTTCTATCATTTTAGCCAATCTGGTGTGTGTAAAATAATATCTTCTCCAATTGTTTTACAGTGGAATTTAGGCATAAGGAGAAAGGAATGTTCTCCAAAAAAGGACTCATGGAACCCTGCTTAGGGAGTCACTTAGGAAGATGCTGAGCTTCCCCTGAAATCCCCCAAGATACGTCAAATTTAGAAGCTTTGGTATCTATAGAATGTCTCCTGAACTTTAAGGCTAATGTGGCTTTATGTGGATCACTGAGGTTTGGATCTTAGGTTCCGAGGGAACAAAAAATTCTTCTCCAAAAACCAATAAATTTCAAGCATCCCCAAGTCACTTTTTAAAATAAACTTCCTCTGTTCATGAACCAGGAAAGGTTTAACATTTAAAATTCTGTTTAGCAGCCAAGAAGCTAGACATCTCCCAAGATTTAAACTGAACATAATCTACAAACTTTAGTTTTGGAATCCAGTTAAAGCTGGATTGGCAAACTTTTAGTTTTCAAGATCATTTTCTAATTAAAGTTTCAGTGTACTTTCTTTCCATACTCCTCTTCAGTCAGTCGATTGGCATTTACTAATTTTCTACTAGGTACGTTATCAATAGAAAACGTAGTTATTTACCTTCTACAATTGGTGGAAAGGATGGGAGAAGGGAGAGAATTAGGGGTTGGGATCTTGGGGTATAGAAAAAAAAACTGCCTTCAAGATCCACACCTTCTGCCCCTTCATGTACTACTGCTCCTTATTTTCTTTACTATTTCTAGCGTTCTGGTTTTTTCTTTCTACAATTTTGGGTAATATGGCACTTTCCTCATTCCTATCTCACCCCCATCTCACCCCACCTCCACCCCCTGTAGTGAAAGCACTCACCTATATCTTCAGATGGACCTTGTCTGCCATACTGCCTGTTGGGACCTCTAAGAAAGAAGGTGAGAGAGACCAGATAACAGTCTGAGCTTTCTCCAATTCCTTTCCCTCCTGTCCTCTTTCCTGCCTTTTCTCTTCTTCATGGAAAATTTATAAAGTCATAAATTTTATGTGCTCAATGAGCACATTATACCAACAAAGATCGATTATAGAAACATGCCTCTATCTCTGGCAGGGATTGTTAACAAAATGGGTGCAAATGATAGATGCATCTAAATGGTTAATTGGATCCATAGCATATTGCCTACATTTTATCAAAGAGGTGATCAGGATTCTAACTTTCCTCTTGCACTGTCTCCTAAAACTTACACTAGTTGGCTGGACACGCTGCACAAATATTGGTACCCTCAAGCAAAGATTGTCTGGCTTGCTGTAATCTGCTATAACTATCATGGTTGTTGGGGTCCCATTGTGGGTCTTTTAAAGGCCAACTAGGGGTACCACAAAGGTTGGGGACTGCCCCTCCTGCCAGTTAACCTATTTGTTGTTCCTATGACAGTTTGTCTTTCCCTTGGGGAGAGCAGAGTTACCATTAAATAGGTTACATCTTCCCAAGTAGAGTTGTAACCTTTAAATATAGCATTAAACTGATCTATTACTACTCTGGGGTGCTCATCAAATCTAGGGATGTTACTTCTCCAGGTAGAAAGATCAGAGGAACTGAAAGGTTTGTGACATATAATAAAAAGTTACAGTAATTGTTTTTTAAAAATTTTCTGTTTGCCCTGGTTCGGTTAGGTATTCTTCCAAGGGAAATCTCTGTTGCTATGCTTTTTTGTTATTTTTACTTCTCATTATAAAATATATATGTGTGTGTATATATATATATATATATATATATATATATATATATATATATATGTATGTGTGTATGTGTGTGTGTATATATACGTGTGTGTATATATAGTCTTTTTTAAAAAATTATTTATTTATGATTTTCAGCGTTGCTTTCTACAAGATGTTGAGTTCCAAATTTTCTCACCATCTCTCCCTTCACCCCAGGGATGCATACTGATTACTCCTTCCCCGAATCTGCCCTCCCTTCTATCACACCCATTTCTTTTATCTCCTTCCCCTTCCATTTTCCTGTAGGGCAAGATAGATTTCTATACCCCATTGCCTGTATATCTTATTTGACAGTTGCAATTTTTAACATTTGTTTTTAAAATTTTCAGTTAGAAATTCTCTCTCTTCCTCTCTCCCCACCCACCCTCATTGAAAAGGCAAACAATCCCACATAGAATATACATGTGTAGTCATGCAAAACACTTCCATAATAGTCTTGTTGTGAAACACTAACTATATTTCCCTCCATTCTATCCCACCCTCCGTTCATTCTGTTCTCTCTTTTGACCCTGTCCCTCCTCAAAAGTGTTTGTTTCTGATCACCCCTTCCTCCAATCTGCCGTCCCTTCTATCATTCCCTACTCTCTCTCTTATCCCCTGCCCCTCCTACTTTCCTGTAGGGTAAGACAGATTTCCACATTCAGTTCAGTATGTATGTTATTCCCTCCTTAAGTCAATTCTGATGAGAATAAGGGTCACTCGCTCCCCCTTACCTTCCCTCTTTTTTCCTCCACCATAAAACCTTTTTCTCATCTACTTTATGTGAGATAATTTACCCCCATTCTACCTCTCCTTTTCTCTTTCTCCCAGTACATTCCTCTCACCCTTTAATTTTATTTTTTAGAAATCATCCCTTCATATTCAGCTCACCCTCTGCCCTGTATCTATATATCTATTCCCTCCAACTACCCTAATACCAAGAAAGGTCTCATGAGTTACAAACATCATCTTTCCATGTAGGGAATATAAACAGTTCAACTTTAATAAATCCCTTATAATTTCTCTTTCCTGTTTACCTTTTCATGATTCTGTTGAGTCTTGTATTTGAAAGTCATATTTTCTATTCAGCTCTAGTGTTTTCATCAGGAATGCTTGAAAGTTCTCTATTTCATTGAATATCCATTTTCCCCCCTGAAGTATTATACTCGGTTTTGGTGGGAAGGTGAGTTTCAGTTTTAATCCTAGCTCCTTTGACTTCCAGAATATCATATTCCAAGCCCTCCAATCCCTTACTGCTAAACCTTGTGTTATCCTAATTCTATTTCAACAATACTTGAATTGTTTCTTTCTGACTGCTTGCAATATTTTCTCCTTGACCTTAGAACTCTGGAATTTGGCTACAATATTCCCAGGAGCTTTCCTTTTGGAATCTCTCTCAAGAGGCAATTGGTGAATTCTTTCAATTTCTATTTTTCCCTCTGGTTCCAGAACATCAGGGCAGTTTTCCTGGATAATTTCTTGAAAGACAACGTCTAGGATCTTTTTTTGATCATGGCTTTCAGGTAGTCCAATAATTTTTAAATTTTCTCTCCTGGATCTAGTTTCCAGGTCAGTTGTTTTTCCAATGAGATATTTCACATTGTCTTCTACTTTTTCATTCTTTTGGTTTTGTTTTATAATATCTTGATTTCTCATAAAGTCATTAGCTTCCATTTGCTCCATTCTAATTTTTAAAGAATTGTTTTCTTCAGTGAATTTTGGACCTCCTTTTCCTTTGGCTAATTCTGCTTTTTATGGCATTCTTCTTCTCATTGGCATTTTGGATCCCTTTTGCCATTTGGGTTAGTCTATTTTCTTAAGGTGTTATTTTATTCATTATTTTTTGTGTCTCCTTTAGCAAACTGTTGACTCGTTTTTCATTATTTTCTTGAATCACTTTCGTTTCTCTTCCCAATTTTTCTCTACTTCTCTTACTTGATTTTCAAAATCCTTTTTGAGCTCTTCCATGACCTGAGACCATCTTAATTTTTTCTTGGAGACTTTGGATGTAGGAGCTTTGATTTTGTTGTCTTCTTCTGGTTGTATGTTTTGATCTTCCTTGTTACCAAAGTAAGATTCTATAGTCTGATTTTCTTCCCCACTGTTTGTTCATTTTCCCAGCAAATTATTTGAATTTTTAACTCTTTGTCAAGGTAGGTCTCTGCCCCAATGTGGAGGGTACTGTCCAAAGCTTCAGGAGTTTTGTGCAGCTGTTTTCAGAGCCACTTCTAGGGGCCTGTAAATCTTCAGTCCTTCCAAAGCGGTATGATCAAAGGAAAGGCATTTACTCCTCTCCTGGCCTAAGCTCTGGTCTATGAGTGACCACAAGCACTGTTTTCTGCCTCCAAATTGTAAGGAAGTTTCCCTCTCCACTGCTGCCACAAGCTCTGCCATGCCAGAGCTCTTCCTCACCCCAAGACTGCCACTTAGGACTTAGACCCAGATCCCAGCAGGGCAAAGCAAGAAAATCCTGCCTCAGTGCTGGCAAAGAGATCCCTGCAATCTCCCTCAGATCAGCTGCTTGACCCCCCTACAGTCTGTGGGCTGAGAGTTCTGGAACGAAGCTGCCGCCTGGCCCTTACCTCTGCCCTAGGGCTGGGGCCAGACCACCCTCTTGTCTCACCCAGGCCCAGGCCAAACAGAATTTTTCCCCACTGACCTTCTATACTGTCTTTGGTGCTTATGGGTTAAGAAGTCTGGAAACCACCCCAGATGCCAGTGAGTCAGTGCCCTGAGGCCTGCTTTGCCCAGTCTGTGCACTGCCCCATATATACACACACACTCATACATATATATGTATATATAGTGTATATATGTATATATTCTCATATATATGTGTGTGTGTGTGTGTGTGTGTGTGTGTATATATATATATGTTCTTAAAGATGACCTAGGCCTAAATCTTTCAGTTTAATTTCCAACTCAGTTTTTTGAGTAGCCAGTATAAATGTCCTTCTAAAATTTCATTGAGAGACCTTGTGATTTAGTGTGGGTGGGAGACTATTAATCCCTATTGAGACATCAAGGACAGGCCATCTAAAAATTAAACATACAGGACACATACAAGCTCTGGGGGGGAGATGGGAGGATAGGTAGAGGGCTCCCTTACCTTCTATGAATGAGTTCACAAAGTCCTTCTTGCTCAATCAGAGGTACAGATGTGGATAAATTCTATTCTGTGTTCAGGGGGAAAATAGTGAAACAAAGGAAAAAGAAACCCAGAAGCAACCTTTCCTTCCAAGCCCAGAACACTGAGATCACTTGATGTGCCCTGAGACCTCGCTACGTCAAACTTCCCAGGCTGTATCATTCTTCAGGTTTGGTTCTCCTTTATGGGTCCCTGGCTTGCTTATTAATCTAGAGAAATACCTATAGCAAGCCACTATATGTCACTCCAGCTAGGAATATTATCCTCAACCCTCAGACTAATGACAAAATAGTGGGGAGCACAGATGGTCTCACACACACACATACACACACACACACACACACACACACACACACACACACACACACACACACACTGTTTACATCCTGGTAGGAACATAGGATTTCCCTCATTTTCTCTAGCTAATAAGAAACTGTCACTCTGGCGCATGCTTAGAAGTTAGTAACTTTTACCTCCTTATCCTGTTCTTCCAAGGTATTCCTCTATGGAAGCTTATTATCCCCATGAAAGCCACCCATAGAGAGCAAATTAAAAAAAAATAACCTAAACCTAATTATTTCCAAATTCAAAGCTGCACCTTACTTTTCTCATCTATTATTTTTTTGCTTAAGAAAAAGTTTTCTGTTTACTCTTGCTCCTCAAAACAACAACAACAAAACAACCCAACAATTTAGTTTTATTTTGACATAAAACACATACTTAACAAATAAGGCTGGTAACAAGCACCTTGCTATTATCAGTTTGGCTCACTAGACATCTTCAAATGCCAGGCTGTGGACACACAGAGACAAAGACGTGGCATTCTTAAGAAATTATTCTTACTTTAACCTAGTTGGAACTGCAAAATTTTATACTGAGGGGAGAACCAGATCTTAGTCCATGGTCCTCCAGGAAAAACTCTCCTTCCAGATGAGAAGGTTTCACCAGTTACACTCAAAAAAAGGAAGAAGGGCTTTCCAGGAGAGTTAAGCAAGACTGGCCTCTCTTTCCTCAAAATGCCACCTCTGCCACCACAAATTGTGATAAATGAAATTCTGAGAGACAGAGTTGCAGGTATGATTATTATTATTAATTATTGGTTAATTGTTGGTTATTGATATAATAATCTATTATTGATTAGGTTAATGAACAATAAATTATGGTCAGTTGTCTCTTTTGGTGGCCAAAGACACCATGTGAGATTCCCAGGCCACCTTAAATCCAAATCTCTTTCTTCTGACAGCACATCACTGGGACCTCTCCTGGCAAGAGAAAAGCGACCCTGATTGGTGGGCATTTAATGAGGAAGTGGGCCAAGAGCTCAACTCCACATAATTACTTCATTGTTGGGGGTAAATGGAGGGAGAATCAGCTGAGAAATGAAGCCTGGTCTTGGGATTCAGCAGCCTCAGTCAATCTTGGCAAGGAAAACCACTCCACTTGGGATCTTTCTGGCTTAGTTTTTCCTTTGTAAGCTTGGTTGTCAAAGACTCAAGAGTCATTTCTTAGCTGTGTGGACCAACTCAGGTTGGCTTCTGTTTATGGGATACCGCCCATAACTGGTCCCTGCCCAGGGAGATGCCTTGAAGCACACCAACACTCCAGGTACCTTCATCTCTCCAGCCCCCTTTTCAGCTCCTTTTCGTGTTGTTTTCCCTCCCTAAGAAATAACCTGCTTGACCCAGCCCCTCATTAGATCAAAACTGTACAAGGCAGGGACTCATCCAGAGGTTATGTTGCCTTCTGAAGTGAATTTGGAGGAGTAAGGTTTTGTAAGTGATTTCTTTAAATTTGAATCCACTCTCCCAAGGGACCAAGCTGATGTAGGGGAGAATGCCCTTCTGTTGCAGAGATAATGTCCTTACTTCTATTCTTGCTGTATCTCCTTAGCAAATATCCCTTTACAAAAGTAAATTTATGTTAATTGGTCAAATGAGAGTGGGGCACTCATCATTGGGTCAAGCAATAATTTTGAAGAGAAAACTGCCAATTGATATTGAAGAGAACACAGAATGGGGCTCAACCTTGGAACATGGGCATGTCCCTTAAGGGTATTCTTAGAGTCTGAGTGGGGAGATATAGCCAGCCCTGTTCTGGGGCCCTGAAAAGCAAGACAAAAGATGAGGACTCACAAGTATATGTGGGTTACATATATAGTAGGATTTTTTAATAAAAGAGTAATGCACATAAAGTCACAGTCGTTATCTACAGCTTTGTTTCCTTTAAAGATATTCAATAAATTCAACAAAGCTGTCTTGCTTGTCTGTGATTCTTTCTATTTTCTTCTGTGCATTTAAAAAATGTCAATGATTTACTTCCTTCCTTCCTTCCTTCTATCCATCTATCTATCTATCTATCTATCTATCTATCTATCTATCTATCTATCTTTTTCTACCTTATCCATGCTCTTCTTTTCCCTTCTTCCCATAGGAGGAATCCATATGGAAGAATTCATAAAACTCTTGCATCATATGTGCATGGTCAAGCAAAATTAATGCCTACATTGGCCATGGGTAAAAAACTGTCTTATTCTGCATCTTGAATTCTTCACCTTTTCATCAGGAAGCAGGAAGCATTCTTCACCACACATCCTCTAAAATTGCATTTTGGTCACACAATTGAATCATTCAAAGTTGTTTTTCTTTAAAGTGTTGTTATTCTACAAACTGTTCTTCAGGTTTTGCTCATTTTTTGTAGATCTTCCCAGTTTTGTCTTTCATTTTTTCTTACTGTGCAATAATAAAAAATAATCCTTTGTTATTTCTTATTGTACAATAATATTACATTATATTCATAAACCATAGTTTGTTAAGCCATTCATCAGTTAGAAGACACCTCTTAGTTTCTAGTGTTTTGCTAATGCAATAGTAATTTTTGCATCTATGGGTCATTTTTCTGATTATTTTTTTAAACATAATTTTATTGGTATCCTTTGTTTTTATATTACCTAAATTTCTCCTTGTATCCTCCCAGGGAGTCATTCTTTCTAGAAATTGTTTTGAAAAGAAAAATAGGAAGAAATGAGGAAGGGAAATCAGCTAAGCCAATTAAGATATCAAAAACATCTTGTAGCTCTTCCTTAGAAACAAATTTATTTGTCATTTTGCTACATGCATTTTTTTTATTGTTTTGGGGCTGGTGTTCTTTCCATTTATATTCTGGTAGTTGTTGCGTATTGTTTTCTTGATTCTTCTTACTTTATATGGCATCAGTTCATGTAAGTCTTTTCATGCTTCTCCGTATTCATCACATTTATCATACCTTACAGCACAGTGATATTCCATCACATTTACATAACACATTTTGTTTGTTTAGCCATTCCCTAATTCGTGACTATCTATCCCCTTCATTTCCAGTTCTTTGACAGTTATATATGTGTGTGTATGTGTATGTATATGTATGTGTGTATATATACACACACACACACATGCACACACACACACATATTTTAACATATGGATCCTTTTCCTCTTTTTTAAATATCTTTTTGGGGTATAGACCTAGTAGTGGTGTCAGTGGATTAAAGGATATGCACAGTTGAGTGACTGGGGACTGTAATGCCATGTACGAGCAGCTTCCCAAAAGAATGCTACTGTGAATAGCTTTTAAGGTTCTGATTACACAGTATAGTGAAAACTCCATTTATTCCATTACAAATCAAGACAAACATTCACAACAAATCACAATATAATATTCATAACATTACATCTTATCACAGAAAATCACAATATAGTGTTCATAACAGCTTAACATTAGAATGGCCACATAGTTTTCACCAAAGTGGTTACAATATTTAGAACAAAGAACAAAAAAATAATTATCTGGTATCCCTAAGGAGGTTTGCCTCCTTACTTAATCATTCAATCATTTCACAATACAAGTCCATCTTCCACTCATGGGGCAATCATAAGTTAACTTCATCAGTCACTTATCTAGTAATCAGTCACTAAGTATCATTAATCACTAAATACAATCATTAGAAAATTACACAAACCCTCCACCCCTCAGTGTCTAGTAAACTTCAATTTCATCACATGTTCAATATCCAAGGAGAGGCCTTTTCTTCATCTTCATTCTTGATGGTCTTTCAGAATCCTTGGATCCCCTTCTATGGTCCCAGCTCCTACCTGAATCCACCAGTCACCTGGATTCAGAGGCAGACAGCTCCCAGGTTCTCATCCAATCCTCCAGGCAGTTCTTGTTACACACTGAAGTTCATAGGGTCCAGCACATCTCAAAACCTTCACAACTTCTGTTGCCAGGAACTCAAGGATCACCCAAGCCACAAACAAACAAAGGCTTATCCCGGTCATGCTTCTTCAGTCCTCCTGCAGTTCGGGTGGCCCTAGGACCCAGAAGAAACCTCAGCCTTCCTCTCGGCAGCAACTTGAGCCTTCAGCAGATTCTGGTCCCATGAAAACTCCAACTCAGTTCTCAGTCCAGCAAGTAGCAGCCCAGCTCCCAGATGCTGGGACAATCCTGCTTCCTCCACCAGGAGCAAAAATTCTAATTCTGACTCTCTGTCTCTGGAACTCTTCTTATATACCCACACCCACCCCCACACACACATTGGCTTCCGGTTCTCAGACCAATGCTCTAACAACAAGGCATCCAATTTCCCCCCTATTTTTCCTATATTTGCCTATTTTCCCATAGCTTTTCTATCAACTCTCATTTTCCTTTTTTGGGCATCTTTGACAAACTGACCAACATATGGTAGAACTTCAGAGTTGCTTTAATTTGCTTTTCTCTAATTATTAATGATTAGGAGCATTTCTTCATGAGGTTATTTGTAACTCATATTTTTTCCCTTGAGAATTTCCTATTCCTATCTTTTGACCATTTATCTATTGGGGAATGGTTCTTGTTCCTGTACATTTGAATCAGTGATTTACATACTCTTAGATATGAATCTTTTATAAGAAAAGTTTGCAGCAAACATTTTTTTCTGATTACTAGACTATAAATTTCTTAAGAGAAAGACCCTTATTTATATCTATCTTTGTAATTCTCCCAGTGCCTTGTACAAGAACATTGCAATTAGAAAACACTGAATAAATTTTTTTGAATGAATGAGTGAGTGATAAGAAAGGAAGGGCATTTTCACTAATTGTTAGAGAGTTTTTTCTTCCCCTCCCCCCCAAAAGGAGAGAATGTGATGGAAGGGGAAAAAAAGAAAGGAAAAAAAGAAAAAAAATGAGAGATGAAAGGAGAAGAAAGTAAATGTTTGTTAATGAAAATTAAAAGGAAAGAAAGGCATTCATCACAGCACACCCATGGAGGTCAGAGCTATGTTCTTACTGGTCCAAGGGGATAAAAGGGGATTATTAGTAATGGGGGCAGGCAGGACAGTGAGCTTACCCCCAAAAATAGCTCATCCCTCTTCAGGACATCTCCTTTTGGCAAGCAGCATTCTGCCTTATGAGACACTAGTACCAAGAGAACTAAAAACCCTAAGGAAAAGTTGTGTGGAGATTATGGGCAGTATGGACTTTAGAAATGAGCTAAATGTCCTGTAGGGCAAGGGGTTAAAGAAGGGAGATGTAAGCATTGGCTGTGTCTAAAGGTGGATGGAAGAAAGGGGAGGAGACTGGGCAAAAAACACAAACCTGAGACAATTCAGGAAAACTTTAGCCCCATTCTAGGCTGGAGTAGGGGACTGAGTAATCAGAATAATCAAAGAGGGTGTAGACAGTGGATGGACAACTTTGAAGGCAAAATTCAGAAATTGGTGTAATATTTATTTAGGAGAAGGAAATTCATAAAGCAATAGAATAATGTATAATACATTGTATTTATTATATATCACAATATTGTAGAATACTATATTGCATATTAATATAATCTCACAATATCAAAATAATATAACAATATATCATAATATAGTATAACATACAATAATGTAATAATATTATATGGTAGTATGATATAAAATTATATATCTATTAATATGTTATAATAATATATAAATATTATATAATGTAATATTGACCTTAAATTTTAATGAACAAAATATTTATGAGTTAATTAAAATTTGGGGGCCACAAAGAACAGATGACAGCAGTCCAGGTTCAAGTGACTATGGGACAAGGGATTTTGATTCACCGTTATGTTTTGTTGACTTGGAGAACTGTGGCTTACTCAGCAGACATGATCTCAGTTCCTTGTGGACTGTGACTGTCTCTTCCTGGTCTTGGCATATCTAGACAATGGCACAGTTTCTGGTTTGTTGGTAAATTGTTTTGAGTGCTGGACCTGTAGTCAAGAAGACATGAGTTCAAATACTGATTCCCATTTACTACTTATGCTTCTGACTTTGATTAAACTTCCCTTGCATTTATTTTTTATATATTGCTTTTCATGTCCAATTGCCTCTAGTAGTCTCTGAATTATCTCTGTGGACCACCCCGCATAGGGCTCTTCTCACTCTGGTCAGGGGAATCGAATCAACGAATTATTTATTAAATACCTACTATGTGCTAGATGACTCAGCGGATAGAGCACTGCCCCGGGAGTCCGGAAGACCTGAGTTCAGATTTGGTCTCAGACGCTTACTGACTGTGTCACCTTAAGCAAGTCATTTAACCTTGGTTTGCCTTGGTCCGCCGGAGAAGGATCCCAGTTAGGGCTTTGTCTTGGTTCTCAGGTCTGCAAAGCCAAAGTTTCTCCTTCCCTCCAGCTGGCAAATCCCCTCACTCTCCAGTGAAAACTGGAAGACAAACACCATCTTGGGCTGTGGAATGGTCCCTAAACTTCTATGTGTGTATGTTGTAGATTAGAAGTTCCTTGAAAGTGGGGTCTCTTGGTATTCCCAGATCCTAATACTGTGCCCTGAACACAGTAGGTGCTTAAGGACTGCAGCTGCCTAGACTGATGTCAAGCTTTGTGACCCTGTCAAAAATCCCTTAAACTTCTGTGAACCTTAAGCAACTCCCCCGAGCCTTTATTTCTGAGTTATAGAGGGAATTGCAGAAGAAATCTCAGATCTTGGAGGTAGGAGAGGCAAATGAGGAAACCATAGAGAGGAGGTTTTGTTTCGTTGAATTTCAGCAAACAGTTAGAAAGTCTTTCAATGGAAGTCAGCGCCTGGGAGCCGCCCTCCAGTCCCCAGAGAAGCTCGGGCAATAACCCAACCCCGGGTGAGAAGGGTGGGGGTCCCTGCTGCTTCCCTCTACCTGTCCCCCTTCCTCCCGCCGCCTCTCTCTCTCTCTCTCTCTCTCTCTCTCTCTCTCTCTCTCTCTCTCTCTCTCTCTCTCTCTGTCTCTCTCTCTCTGTCTCTCTCTGTCTCTCTCTGTCTCTCTCTCTCTGTCTCTCTCTCTCTTGGTCTCTCTTTCACACTAACACACACACACACACACACACACATACACACTCACACACTCATACGCACACATTCTCTCAGACACACACACACACGCACGCATGCACACACACACACACACACACACACACACACACACACACACACACACACAAAATCTCAAGGAGGAGGAGTTGGGAAGCCTCCCACCACGCAGAGTCCGGCTTGAACAAATCCCACCTCCTCTTCCTGAAGGCAGTACCCTCCTCCCTCTCCTCCTCTCCTCCCTCCGGGCTCGGCTCTGGGTTCTGCGGCGTTGCGGCTGTGACGGCTCCCGGCGCCTCCAACGGGTGAGCTGCAACCCGGACGTCAGCCGGTGGAGACCAGACCTCCTCCGCAGGTAGGCAGGTAGGCCAGGGAGGCAGGAGGCCAAGCAGCCAGGTAGCCGCGAGCTGCCGCTCCCATTCCGCCCTGCCCGCCCCCCACCTCGGCCTCAGCCGCAGAGCGGGCTCGCTAGCTGCTCAGGGCAGCCAGAGTCCGAGGGCGGCTGGAGGCTTCCACGCCTTCATCCTGGCAGCGCTGCGCCCTCCATGACAGCTACCGGCTTCTGGGGTGGCATGGGAGGCGGTGGGGTTCTGCTGCTGCCGCAGTGGGGCCGGGGCCGGGGCTGCCACGCTCTTGGGGCTCCTCCTGGGGAGCTGCTACCTCCCCCCACCCCACCCCTCACCTTAAACCCCTGCGAGCGCTGGAGGGTGGGGCGTGTTGGAGCTCCTCTCGGAGAGAAATGTGCGGAGCCGGGAAAGGTGGAGAGATTCGCTCCCAGGGATCCTGCTAGGCTGGGCTGGGGCATGCCGGTCCGTTAGTGTCCCCGAACTGTTGTGGCTACCACCCGCCGCCGGGATCCCTCCTCGAAGCTCCCCAGCCGCCGCCCCCCTCCCGCTGCATTGCTGCCGCTGGGGGAGCCCCCGCTGTCCAGCTCACCGCACCGCACCCCATCCTATCCCACCTGCCCTCTGGGCAGCCCTTCGACCCTCTCCCCTGAGACAGGTGTTCTCGGCCTTTCTCGCTCTCCCTAGCTATTTCATGCTTCTGTTCAGCAGGCACCCCCAACTAACTCAGGCCCCCTTCGCTTCCCGGTCTCAACAGCCCCACCTCTCTTTTCCGCTGATCAGCCCAGCCCGCAAGTTGCCTCAGGAAGCCTGTAAGCTGGTAGCTGGGCCCTTGGCTCTCCCCTCCCCCGGATTTGTTTTCTTTTTTTGCGCATTAAAAAGAAACATGATGTTCTTTTTTCTCCGGGATGCAAGAGTTGGGTCATTCCCTGGAATAATTACTGCGTGGGGAGGCTTAGGTATTATGGACAAGGGTCATCATTTACTAAAATGAAAACAAGCAAGCAAGATAAGGAAGATTGAAACGGGCTTTGAGAACCACCTCCCCTTTCTACCCAGGAGGGAGCTCTCCCCCTCGCCCCACGTCCACAACACAGCTCTCCAAAATGCTTCAATGCAGTACCATCCTTTCACAGTTATTTTATGGTGCAGGCTCCTGCCAGACCACCCTTCGGCAACTGGATGTGATAGAACAAAAGAATGGAAGGATACAGGTTTTGCAACTCAACTCCTAAACTCACAGGGAAAGCTAAAGCATTGTTAAATATATGCCTGAAGTCTCATCGAATTTTAAAACATATCCAGACAATAGAAAACCTCAAAGGCAATATTAGGTTCTGTTTCCCATCCTGGCTTGATCCCACTAAAGACAGATCTCCAGTAATGGAATGTTGTAACTCGTTCAGATCAGCAATGGATGAAGTGAATCCTCCCATAGTATTATTGAATAATTTTACCTAAGTCAAGCCTTCTCTTACCAAGTAGTTTGCCAATGACACCTGGTAATCAAGGCACCTTCCAGTCCAGTTGCAGCAGTCATGAATCACCCCGAACTTTTTTTTTTCTGAGCACCACAAACAATCTTTCCAAAATCAAATGTAGTTGAGGATTCTTAATAAGCTAGGAATTTGATTATCTAGAATTTCCTGTGGTGTATTCTTAGTATGGGATAGAGAACTGATCTAGAAAGTGACCTGAGTTCGGGACTCACCTCTGACACGTTCATATTGGCGTGTGTCTCTGAACAAATAATTTAATCTCTCAGGACTCTGTTTAACTAAGATCATGCATTGATAGAGGGGGTCTCCCTCACCTGGGAATTCCCTATGGTAATTCAATCCCTATCCTATTCTTAATTTTAAAATTCTTCGATGAACATATGGAAACTTTGCATAGCTGAGAGCTCAGAACTGATATGGTGTCATTAACTTTAGAGAGATTACTTCTAATACGTATTTGCTAAACAGTATTGAGAAAAAGAGTACGTATTTATTATAACTATTATTATTTATTATAGATTATCTTTGTTATAACAACCCCCAATGGATAAAGTAAGCTTTTCACTTTCTCCAAATAGATTTGGATTCTTCTGATCTTTGTGGTAGATCTGAATACTTTTTATCTTGGGTTGTTTCACTCAATAGTCTAACTTTCCTCTGTTCTCTACTTTGGCCATCTTCTTCTATGAAGTAGGTGCAGCTTTCTGTCTGTCATCTGTTTTTGTTTCTGTTTTTTAAACATAATCGTAGTCATATTGTCATTTTTTCCTTAGGTCCTGTATCTCTGAAAAATGCCATATGATTTAGAATGATGCCTCATCCATACTTAACATATTGTTGACAAGATCAAAATGATAAAATGTGTGGTTATTTCTAGCGTACCTCTTGTCAATAAGGCATGTGCTATGAATTGTTTCTCCAGGAGAATTGGTTGATTGGTGCAAATTCTTCCCCCTTTCCCTGTTCAGTGCACATGCAGGCATACATGAGCAAGTGTGCGTGCGTGCACACACACCTAGTATTTTTCTTCCCTATAAAACACAGAATCTTTATGTTTTTAATTAGCTGTTCTTTCACATTACTTTCATAGTAAACTAACAATTATTGGGATTCTGTATTTCCAAGTACCTCCCAGGGACTTTTGAATTTTCAAAGAGGATCCAAGTAGGATGTACTTTAACCCAAGGGAGTGACTTTCTAATGGTGAAAATTATAGGCAGACCTATGCAAGAGTGATTTTTAAAATAGTGGGGTCTTTCATGGTCACCTACACATCACTTCCCACAGGGTTCTGTACGGACAGTACTTTGAGGGGAAGGGACTCTCAATTTATCTTACAAAATAAGGTACAATCAGGCCAAATTTCAAAGGCTGTCTTTTCTTCTCTATATGTTCTTACTCTTAGTCCTCTTTATCCTCATGACTGATTTAAGGATTGGGGACAATCCTGGAATAAGAAAGAAAGAAAGTAAATATTGGTGTTTGATGGGAAACATGGTTCCCAAATGGAACCTATAACCTGATTACTACGATACTTATTTTCACTTCGAAGGAGGAATTTGGTATTGGTGAAATTCAACTCTACTCTTGACATAATTAAGGGTCCTCTCTTAATCCCAAGTATGTGCATATGTGTAAATCAACTAATGGGGAAGATTGTTGAGATACTCGTGCACTTTGGAGAAAATTCCCTAGTTTGTTCAGTCAAGTCAACAAGCCCTTAATAAGCACCTATCATGTTTTAGGCATTGAGGGGGCACTTGTATCCCCAGTGCTAAATGCTGAGGAAAGAAAGAAGAAAGGAAGGAAGGAAGGAAATAAGGAAGGAAGGAGAGAAGGAAGGAAGGAAAAAAAAGAAGAAAGGAAGGAAAGAAGGAATTGCTTCCACTTTAATGGAAACTAATGAGAGTTAACAATTGAATTTAACAATCCCTTCATTTCTAGACCCTGAGTATGGTGGACAAAAAGTTAATGAGATCAAATGGAATAACATCTATAAAGGGCTTAGCAGAGTTCTTGGTCCCTAGTAGGTGCTTAGGGAACTTTTGTTCCTTCCCCTCCCCCTCCCCAACAGCTGATCTTGTTCTCAAGCAGGATAGTTGAAGATGGGAAAGATGAGATTTCTCAAAGCATAAAATAGACTCTTGTGTTACACAAATACTTAAACTAAAGAAATGAATGAATTAAAAAATTGATCATAGGCATGAGAAAAGGGACAGGTGGACATTGTGAATTTGTGGAAGTCTTGGCTGTGGCATGTTTAAATAGAGGTCTCTCTTTCTTGACAGCCTGTGAGCTGGTTGTGGAAGTGCCTCCTAGATGAGAACAAGAATGAGAATAGATAAATTAGAACCATCCCTCCAGGACGTCCTGTTCTGGGAACTGATGTTCTCTTCCCAATATTACCCACGTCTGTTTGTAGATCTTGCTCTAAAGAGTAACCTCGATCCACTGGCGAGAAATCTGTTCTTCTGTCCATCTCCTGAATTCTTGACTCTTGGGTCAATGCCTTAAGTGGTATCCTATTTCTTTAAATTAAATTTTGTTTTTTTTTTAATCAGCAAAAACTCAAACTTATGTCCCTTCCACCCACCAATCCCCACCTGAGAATGAAAGAAAAACAAAATCCCTGTTACAAGCATGTACAGTCAAGCAAAACAGATGTCTGCGTTGGGGTTACACACACACACACACACACACACACACACACACACACACACACACACACCCTCTTGCACACTGAGTCCTTCACCTCTTTATCAGAAGATGGGTAACATATTTCATCATAAGTCCTCTGGAATTGTGGTTGGTCACTAAGCTGATCAAAGTTTCTAAGCCTTTCAAATCCATCTGCACAATATTGTTTTCTTTTTCTGCACTAATAGTATTTTATTTTTTCTAATTACATGTAAAGATAGTTTTCAACATCCATTTTTGTAAGATTTTGAGTTCCAAATTTTTCTCCCTTCCCCCTCCCCAAGACATTAAACAATCTGATACAGATTATACATGGACAATCATGTTAAACATATTTCCATATTAGTGATGTTGTGAAAGAAGAATCAGAACTAAAGGAAAAAACAAAAAAAAAAAGTGAAAATGGTATCCTGTGATCTGCATTCAAACTCCATGGTTCTTTCTCTGGATGTGTATAGCATTTTCCATCGTGAGTTCTTTTGGAATTGTCTTGGATCATTGTACAATATTGTTTTCATCATATAAATTTTTCCCCTAGGTCTGGGAGGGGCTGCTAGGAGGCACAGTGGACAAAGTGCAAGCCTGGAAGTAAATGGAGAACTTGAATTCATATGTGGTCTAAGATACTTACTAACTGTGTGACCCTGGGCAAGCCACTTAATCCCGTTTGCTTCAGTTCCTCAGCTGTAAAGGAGGACCCACTAGAGAAGCAAATTGCTACAGTATCTTTGCCAAGAAAATCCCAAATGGAGTCACAGATAGTAGGGTACAACTGAAACAACCCAACAAAAACTTGTGTTCACACCACTGTATAGTCTTACAGCCCAATAGTATTCCGACACATTTCTACACCATAACTTGTTCGGCCATTCCCAAATTAATAAGTACCCCCTTGTTTCTAATTCTTTGCACCAAAAAGAGCTACAAATATCTTGGTACTTCCATAGAGCTTGTTTTACTTAGGACTAATCCTTCCTTTAATCTATTTTCCCTATAATTTCCCCTTCTCCCCCTTCCCTCTGTTTTCCTTCTTGAGTGAAATGTATTTCTGTGAATGTGTTCTTCCCTCTGTTGACCAGTGAGAGTGAGGTCGAGGGTCAGTCACTCTTCCAACCCCTTCTCCCTCATTCATATAAATTCCTATTTGTACACCTTGATTATATGAGATAATTTTCCTTGACCTTCCTCCACTGCACCTCTGCCTCCATGCCCCTGTCCGCCTCTCTCAATTTCTTTTCCCTTCCTTCCCATTCATATTTTAAGATCATCAAGACAAATGATCACAGAACCATTCCCAGGCCTTCTAATTAGAGTTTTTCTTTGAATCTTGTTTCTAGGGTTCAAGGAAAATATAAGTATAATATCTCCATATTAAAATATAAGCAGTTGGGGTGGCTGGGTGGCGCAGTGAATAGAGCACTGGCCTGGAATCAGGAGGACCTGAGTTCAAATCTGACCACAGACACTTAACACTTATTAGCTATGTGACCTTGGGCAAGTCACTTAACCCCAACTGCCCTGCCTTCCCCCCTGCAAAATAACAACAACAACACAAAATATGAGCAGTTTATCCTTGTTTAGACCCTTATGGTTGTTCATTTGTGTTTACTTTTGTGTTTCTCTTGACTCCTCTGTTTGCACTTCAGAGTTTCTAAACAGCTTTGCTCTTTTCATCAGGAATGCTTGAAAGTCTCCTGCTTCATTAAAGGTGTATTTTAGAGTTATTCTTGGTTATAAGCCTATATCTTTTGCCTTCTAGAATATTGTATCCCAAGCTTTCCACTCCTTTTTAGTGTCGGAGTCTCAATCAGGTATGATCCTGACTGTGACTCCTTGTTGCTTGAATTTTTCTTTCTGGGTGTTTGTAGTGTGTGTGTGTGTGTGTGTGTGTGTGTGTGTGTGTGTGTGTTATACTTACACACATATGTATACATATATGCATGCAAGTATATAGGTAAATGTATATATGTATCTATGTCTGTATATAAATATTCACATACAAACTCATATACACGTGTAAATACACCTCTATGCGTGTGCATATATATATCTATATATGTATATTCATTTATTTATTTTGCCTAGAAGCTCTGGATTTGGGTTTTAATGTTCTTGGAAATTTTCCTTTGGAGGTTTTTGATGAGGTGACTGTTGGATTATTTCTATTTCTACTTTGCCCTCTGGTTCTAAGAGATCTGGGCAATTTTCTTTAAAGATTTCTTGAAATATGGTATGTAGGCTCTTTTTTTGGTCATGACTCTCAGGTAGCTTCAATTATCTTTACATTATTAAATTATCTTTCCTCAATCAGTTTTTCAGGAGGTTGTTTTTGCTATGAGGCTTTAAATTTCCTTCTATGTTTTTAATCTTTTGGCTTTATTTTGCTATTTTTTATTACCTTCATAAAGTTATTAGCTTCTATTTGATTCATTCTATTTTTTAGGGATTTAGTTTGGGGTAAGACTTTATACCTTTTGTATTAAGCTATTAATTTCCTTTTTAAGTCTTTCTTCAATAGTTTCATTTTTTTTCCAATTTTTCCCTCTAGTGTTCTCATTACATTTATAAAAACATTTTTAAGTCTTTTTTTTAAATCTCTTGCTTTATCTTGTCTAGAAATTCTAGTTGAATTTGTGCCCAGACTGTGTTTTTCTTTGAGACATTGTTTGTAGATGTTTGGAGTCATTTTCTTCTTTCATGTTTATGTCTTAAGCATCACTATCACCATGACAGCTTTTCATGGTGTGTTGTTTTTTTGTTTTTTGTTTTTGTTTCTTTGGTTTGCTCATTCTTCTAGCCTACTTCTTGAATTTGGAATTCATGTTAAGGTCAGGCTTTGTACACTTCCGGAGGAACTGTCAGTCTGCTACTGCTGCTGCTTTCTTGGAGGTACTGAGTATTGTATTATTTTGGGCTTTCAGGGACAACTTGGGCGGGTACCTGAAAGCTTTCAGCACTCCCAAAGTCGTCTAATCCAGGGAAAAGTTGCTCTTCCCTGGTCTGAGCTCTGCACATTCCAGACATGGGTTTGGGTCTAAAGGGAAGAACACATTCACAGAAATACATTAGATTTGGGTCTAATACTTCTAGTTGTCCCTGGATCCATGACTCGGACCCAGGTAGCAAGGGACAGAGTTGCCAATTGACAACAGTTCCTGTACTCTTTGTGCAAGAGCTTTGTGCTGGATTTAAGATCTCCTCTTGCCCTAGGACGAAGCTTTCCCTTGAACCAGAATGTTCCACACAACTCACTTCTGACCAGACCCTGTCCCCAGGGTCCACAGACCTTTTTAACTATTCTAACCAGGATTGGAAAAATGACTCATTTTTTTCTTGGATTTTCTGATCTAAATTTGATCTGGTACATTTCTTAGATTTGTTTAGAGGAACTGGGTTGGGAGGATGGGGGGCTCCAAAGGGGGAGGAGCTCACTCTTAAGGTCTTTATCTGGAAGAAGATACTGCTACTTCTCTATCTTATAGTATGCTATTTCTAAGACCACTCCCCACTTTAAGAATTTAGCATACAATAGTGATGCTTTTAGAAATAAAAATACATGAAAATTAGTTTTGTTTGGGCAATTTTATGGAACAACAAGACAGACAGAGAGACAGAGAGAGACAAAAAAAGATGTTATGAGATATCTCTAAATTGGTGTTGTTCACTGCTATTCTGTCTTATGTGAACTAGAATGTGAAATTAATTTTATTTAGGGACCATGTTTCATTTTAAGATAGAAAATGGGAGTAGTTGCATGTTTTCACATGAAATTGTAACAGGCTAGGGGGATATCCCTTTATATGTAGCAAGATATTATAGGAGTATTGCCCTCCACCCACCAACCTACTACTTTACCCCTAATAGTTTCATATAGACTAGAGAGACCTGGCCCAGAACTACAGCAATCTTATGGTCCATTCTTATATGAGACTTCAACCAATGTCATGGGCCATTTTCAGTGGCCCTGTTAGCAGAATGTAGAAAGGGAAGAAAAAAATGAATTGAAACACCCAGGGAAAGGGTTTTAATGAGTGTCTTTACCTAAAACTAAGAGCACAAAGTTGTGTTCTTATTGGAGGGAATAGAAAAAATCAGGACATGATTAGTATCTTCCAACTTTGAAATGGTTAGAGTGCTTTTCAACTGAAAATCAGCTTAAATGTTCCTTAGGATAGCATAGTTCTATTTGTTAATCAAGGAGCTGGTACGTTAACATAAGCTTCTTCCTAGCTGAATTTTATTTATAAAAATTTGCTCCCTGATAGATTGTTAACCCAGAGATTGTAGATGTTGAGTTTTAACCTAGATAGATGTAATAAGGATTGTTGTTCTTCATTCGTGTCCAACTCTTCAGGACCCCATTTGGAGTTTTTGTGGTAAAGGTTCTATAGTAGTTTGCCATTTCCTTCTCCAGTTCATTTTACAGATGAGGAAACTGAGGCAAACAAGGTTGAGTGACTTGTCCAAGATCACACAGCTAGTAAATGTCTGAAGTCTGATCTGAACTCAGGTCTTCCTGACTCCAGTCCCAGAACTCTGTCCACTGTGTCACCTAGTAAGGGTTACTTTTGCGTTAAACCTGACCAGTTGATAAAATTGTTCTTCAAATTTCATTGTGTTTATTCATAAGTCAAAAGACATCAATATGGAGCAGTCCAAGTAGGGAAATTTCTTGTGCTTTGTAGAAAGAACTCTTATAAATAATAATTATAGGAAAGCTTATTTAGGATAGTTTTAGGTTTTCTAAATTCTTTCCATCACAAAAAATCCTTAAGGTACATTACCTTTATAGTACTGGTAATTAAAATATAATTAACAATTAATACTAATATATTAATTAGTCAATTATTAAAATGCCTCCAGCAGGCAGCAACCTTTTGTTATCGGTGTGCTCAGCAGACATCACATTGTCACATGCTTCATCTAGGCACTGAGAATGTGGCATTTGGAAAGATCTAGCAGGATTCTCCATGGAGGAATAGTTTTGTTTGAAATCCATATCTGAGTGTTGAATCTACAAACTGTAGGCCAGTGAGCTTAACTTAGACTCACGGGGAATTGTTATGCTAGAAAAGGATGGTCACTGATCATCCAAAACAAAAGTTTGTGCAGATGGATGGCTTCATCGAGAACATAGTGCCAACCTAGTCTTATTTCTGTTTTTGAAAGGCTTATCGAATTGGGACATGAGGGGGATGCTATAGAGTTTACCTAGATTTAGCAAAGTTTAATGAAGTGTGCCGTGTTATTCTTATGGGAAAGATATAGGAAAGGAAGGAAAAAATGCAACTAGATACATTTGGAGCTATTTGAATGACTGGCAGAAAGAATAATCGTTAATGGTTCCATGACAGTTTGAAAGAAGAAATCTAACAGAGTGCTCTGGGGAGCCATGCTTGGCCCTGTGCTGGTTAAGATTTTTATCAATGATTTTAATAAAAGGATAGATGGCCTCCTTATCAAATTTGAAGGTGACAGAAAGCTAGGAGGCAGGGCGGTGAGGTGGCACAGTGAATAGAGCACTGGCCCTGGAGTCAGAAGGACCTGAGTTCAAATTCAGCCTCAGACACAATACTTACTAGCTGTATGACTTTGGGCAAGCCACTTCACTCCAATTGCCCTGCCTTACCCCTCCAAAAAGAAAAAAAAAAGAGAAAAGAAAAGAAAGCTAGGAGGCAAATCTGATGCACTTGACGATAGAATTAAGATTCAAAGATACAGGCTAAAGCATTGAGTCAAATCTAATAAGGAATTAGAATAAAGATCTAATAAAGAAATTTAATTAGGATAAATGTAAATTCTTATATTTGGGAATGAGAAATCATCTTTCCAAATACAAGATGGGGAAGGCATGCTTAGAAAGCAGTTTGTTAAAGAATTTATTTGTACAAAAATATTTATAGCAGCTCTTTTAGTGGTAGCAAAGAATTGAAAGTTGAGGGGATGCCCATCAGTTGGAGAATGGCTGAACAAGTTGTGGTGTATGATTATGATGGAATATTATTGTGCTATAAGAAATGTTGAGCAGGATGCTCTCAGAAAAGCCTAGAAAGTCTTAGATGAACTGATGGAAAGTGAAATGAGCAGAACCAGGACAACATTGTACATAGTAACAGCAATAATATACGATGAACAAGTGTGAATAACTTAGCTGTTATTAGCAATACAATGATCCAAAACAATCCCAAAGGACTCATGATGAAAAATGCTATCCATTTCCAGAGAAAGGACCGATGGAGTCTGACTACAGACCAAAGCATACAATTTTTCTCTTCCTTCCTCCCTCCCTCCTTCCTACCTTCCTTCCTTGCTTCCTTCCTTCCTTCCTTGCTTCCTTCCTTCATTCCTTTTGAGTTTTTTTTTCCCCCACAAAATGACTAATGTGGAAATCTTTTACACGACTGCATATGTATAACTTATATCATATTGCCTACCATCTCAGGGATGTTTAAGGGGAGAGAAGAAGGAATAAAATTTGGAACTCAAAACTTTTTTTTAATGTTTAAAAATGGTTTACATGCAATTAGGGAAAAATAAAAAAAATTTAAAAGCAATTCATCTGAAAGACTGGGAGATTGAATTTCATTTCATTATGAAGCAACAATGTGATGTGGTCACCTAAAAAGCTAACATAACTTTGGGCTGCATTGAGAGAAGCATAATTTCTAGGATTGTAACCAGGAAGTTCAATGCCATGGTGTGGTCATATGAGTGATGTCTGGAGTGCACACTCACTATACCTTGAACTTGGTGTGGCTTTTTCTGGGGGTGCTCATATGTGAGTTGGGGGTGGGAATATTCCTGGCAGCTACGTTGGTATTTTCTTAGCACCCTTTTTTTGGTAGTAATCACATCTGGGGTTTCTTTCCCTAAGCCTTTAGTAGCCTCCCCCATTTCACATACCTTAAGAATAAAACCCTCAATGCCCTCAGAATTGTGTGCTCTTCCATCAGTGATATCCCCTGTCCATTTGTTCTACCTCTTCACATAGCACAGCAGGAATGGGATGTTAAGATCCAAATGCAGAGGTTGTTCCTCTGTGATTGATAGAGTTAATTTTTTGTTACAATAGTATTGACAGATCTTTACCATTTTTAAATGACTTTTGTCCTCCCAATTTCATTAAATGTATTCTCATTTATCTGGCTTTATTAGACCTTGCCAAGTTTTATGTAAACTTCCTTCCCCCCCCCCCATCACTTATTGTACTTTATTTCTCATAATCTTCCATAACCCTGTTTTCCAAGATTTTACAAATGAACTCATTTTCTAAAATGGTGTTGCTATTGGCTACCATATGCTACTTGGTAAGGGGAATAAGTGTTTGCTACCTGAGTTTCTTTTGACTTCCTTGTTCTTACAATTAATTAAAAATTGCTAATGAAGTTGGCAAAATTTCCCTAGGAAATTATGATAGTCTCTAGTGATATTTACTCTTTTACTCATTTACACCTTTCCACTTCAATAGCTTCTTTAAGTTGGTGATGTTGGACTAGTTTTCTGGGCAGCAATCATTCTTCATCCAGTTGGTTTTTCCTGTATAAATGGTGAGGTAAAACTCCTTTGAGTGATTATAGATCTCTCTGCGAAAGTTTTACAGGGTCCCGGGGCTTGGTGCAACCAACACAGTGATATTTATAAAGAGGAATATTGGAAAATCTCATCATTCATAGGGAATCTCCCCTCAGCTTGGATTCTGCCTCCTGATTTGTGCCTTCCTGGATGTTTCTGTCCAGAGCGTCATTTAAGAACATTATCTCTATTGAATCACTTAAAACATCTTTAAAAACTTTGATGTATGGATCTGAGACACTTTGTTGGAAGAGAACCTTTGATGAGGTGTTTTGCTTCACTGAATCAAGTTCTTTGAAAAAAAAATTTAGCCAATCATGTATAAATCATGTAATAAACTTTAGTCAAACAAATAATAAAGATATGATCTGCTGTGGAATTTCATTCGTGAAAGTTTGCCTGCTCCCTACTTATACCTTCAAAGAAGATACCCTCAAGGCACACGTAGATATTCCAATACAAATTTTTATATGGATGGAGATGTGAGTATCTAGGTTAGTAGTTTAGCAATGCTCTCTTAAATGCTTTATTACTAAAGTAGGAGTTTTTCCATGCTCTTGGTATCTTCCTCTTTTTCAGATACCTTATGAGTGAATCCATTAAAATCTTCATAGTATATATATCATACATATGTATGTATGTGTGTGTATGTATGTATGTATGTATGTATGTATGTATGTATGTGTTTGGGACAGTCAGCCCAAGTGGGCAATGGATTTAGTCCAGAATTAAACATGAGCAGGAGAGTAGGCTGGATCTCCTTAAGGAAATCATGAAACTCCTTTAGTGGTCCCAACCTGCCTTGAAACAAAGACCCACCTTTTTACTATTGATAGTTTAACAGTGATATTATATGTCTGCGAGACATGGAATATAATGATTTTGAAAGAATCGGAAATTACTAGCACAGATGGCAATGGAAGTGTGTATGGTGGGTATGAGTTGTCTAAGGAACTAATTTCCTGACCAGTAACCAAGTGCCTAATAAAGAATTTGGAAGAATTATAGTGATGTCTTCGAGGAAAATTGTGATTGAAAAAGGCTGCCTGGGAAGGGCAAAGACAAGGGACAACAGCTTCCTTGTCCTACTGGTATCTTCGTAATAACAAGAGAAATCAAGAAAGTCCCCAACATGATCCCCTGTGACAAACATATAGGGACTACATACGAGAGTTGCATAGGATGGACAGCCATGATCATGTTATAATCTGTATCATTGGAAGTAACATCCAAATTGATGAGATCAGAGATGTATTTGGGTATCTACTAATTTTTAGTCTTCTAATTTGTATTTTTTTTTCCTTTGCTCTAACAAGTTGATGTTCTGACTGTATAAACAGTTGATTTGGAAATGACTCCTGCATCAACAACTAGTCATTTCCTATCTGGTAAGACACAGTCAATTTCATTTTGGGGGCATCTCTTGACCCTCTTCTTGAATATATATGTACAAGGCTTCAAGGTAGTCTTAAGGTTTTTTGCCTCTTTTGTTTCTTAATTCTGAGCCATGTTTTCCAACATTTTTCACCATCTTCTCCTCTACCCCTCTTTTTTGTATCTAATTGATCCTTTTGGTTTCAGATTCCATATGTCATCTGGTTTCTTTTTCAGTGAGAATGTGATGACATGCTATTTTACACTCCTAACATACAGCAATGTCAGTAGAATGTTGCTATAGTTGGGTCTTCATTTCCATGGGAAACTTGAGGTCATTAAAGGAGTTTTTCTCTTTCCTAAAGGCAATCAAGCCCACTCTTCTATTGGACAATTCTAGTCAATACTGCTGGTCCTAGATGGACAAGTTCTATAGGTTATGCATGCATGTCATAATCTGAGTGTAGTACAGATGTGACCAGGCATTCCTTCTCACTCAGTTCATTTTCTGAGCTAGCCAAGATGATACCACAAACTCTTAATCATTAAACATTAACCAAGAAGGCAAAAGCAAGACAGCTAGGTAGCACAGTGAATAGAGTGTTGGACCTGCAGTCAGGAAGATCTGAGTTCAAATCTGGTCTCTGACACTTACTAGCTGTGTGACCCTGCGCAAGTCATTTAACCAGTTTCCTTATCTGTAAAATACAGATGATAATAATAGAACCTACCTCCCAGGATTCCTGGGAGGATCAAATGAGATAATGTTAGTAAAACACTTGTCAAACCTCAGGCTGTTATATAAATGCTAATTCTTAAGTATAATCCTAGCATAACAGTCCATTCAAAGATGGATTACACTAGTTTACTGATGCATATAGATTTTAAGGGCAGAATGGGCACAAACTAGCAGGAAGGCACTGAGCAGGGAAATCAGTGTATCCGGGGCAACTCACAACCCTGCACTGTATCTCTTGATGTCCTTGATCTGCTTAGAAAATGGTCTTCCTTAGGAAGGAGTTCCTTCCTTACCCTTCTTTAAAATTTCTCTGCTCTCCTATAGGACAGGGTCTCTTTGTAGCTGGATGATACTATCAGACTATTGCCAACAGTTATAAGAATTTTGAGGTCTGCAAAGTGCTTGATATGCTGTAAAATGATATTAAACTATAAAAACTGCTGAAGCTGCTACAAGGTCTTTTGGTGAAAGCAAAGAACCTGAGCCTGGGATCTGCAGAACTACTACTCCTGTGGTTGGTCTCTGAGATAATAGATTAGCTGTTATAGCAAAACAGTCTGGAATCAATAGAACTCTTCAGAACTCACTAAGGTCTGAGGAATTTCCACATCTCAAGTCACAGGTAGAAGTAAAAAGCAAGGCAGACAAACCTCTGAGGTTTGCATCTTTCGAGCTATAGGGGATGGTAAAGAACTCACCTTTCCCCATTCCGCTTTTTGCCAAGCTTTTATTCCAGTCCTGATCTTGGCTGGGCAAGGACCAAAGCAACTGCTTTCCTCTCATCATCTGCTTCTTTGTCTCTTCCTCCTAATGGGCTTGCCTTTTATGTCTCTGCATTTTCTATCTGCTTGGCTTTGGTCATTGACTCTCAAAGCAGGATTTCTTGTTGTGAAATGACTCACCTCTCTACCTTAGGGTAATACACCAGAATCTACATTTCTGCCCTACCCAGCACAGATAGGCAATATACAAGTGTCCCACAGTTACCCAGAAGCTCTTGGTAAGAGGTTTCCTAGGTATCTGCACAACAGTTTCATGTAAATGAACTGATAGGAAATAAAACATTTTGGACATCTTGCCTCTTATGGGTTTGCTTTCTCTCAGTTCCCCTAAGTACTTTTCCTCTGAGAGGCTATTTTCTCTCAGATCTATCAAAACTGGTTTTCCGAAGTATTTCTCCTGGAGAAGCTGCTTTTCTCAATGATTCTCACACTTTCCCCCACTCCTTTCAATACATAAAAATATCTAACTAAGAAAAGAGCAATGGACATTTTTTATCTCATTCTCTTCAAGGAGGCTCTGTAATATTCTAGTGATGATATCATAATATCAGCAAACAGAAGCATCTAAAGGAAATCCCCATCCATAGCGAATCACTCTTCACTTAGACTCCCTGCTAGATTCGCAATAGTGGATACCTGTAATGAGTGTCCGGCTTCTTGTTTCATGCCTCACCTTATCTTTATAATCAGAGGGTCATTGAACAGTGTTATTTCTGTTATATCTTTCCAGGAATCTTGAATGATCTTGATGCATTCATTATTCTGCTGGTTTTGCTTTTTGGCAGAGAGATGTGCAATATAGTCTCCAACAAATTAAAAATTAATATCATCCAGAAAGAGGTGCATGATGGGTGTGAGTAGGCTGTAATGTATAACCAGGAAGAACTTTGAAGAACAGGAATAAAAGATGTCAGCGAGGAAATGGATGATAGAAAGATAAGAAAGGCTGATCAGGTATTGAGGGCAAAGGTATATACCCAGAGTGCTTCCTTTAATGTCAGGAGAAAGTTAGGAAGACCTCCAACACTGTCAGTCCGTCAACAAACATTTATACAGCATCAGCTACATGCCAGGCATTGTACAAAGACAAAAAAACCCGATCCCTGCTCTCAAGGAGCTCACAGGAGACTGATGCTCACCATGTGGTCAGCCTAAGTGAGTAGGCAGATGAAAACAATGCAGCTTGGGACAGAATTACAGTTGGCATCTTTGAAGGGGATTCCTAAAACAATCTGTTTGAGTATGTTGAGATAGAAACTATTCATTTTCATCTATCTGTTCAGTGGTCACTGGACAAGGGTCTCAGATATAGAGAACCAACACTTAAGTCAATGCCTGTGGACAGCTCCTGCTCCTTGGTTGGTTGATTGTTGTCCTAAGTTCTTGAAGACCAAAATGATACCACTAGTCACTTTTCAGTGTGTCTGACTGTGACTGATCAGATCAGTATGAGCTCAGAATGTTCTACCATGGGTCGGGCACAAATAGTCCACGTGAACATTTGGGGTGGATTCTCTAAATTTGCCTCTCAATCCCATTTCTTTCTTTTTTTCACAAATTACTAGTTTTATTATCGGTCGTTTGTAGTTGTGAAAAATACAAACGTTACCTAGGCATAGGCTTTGTTCACTAAATTCTATCAACAAAGACTTCTTGAGCTCCTACATTTTGGGAATGTTAGGATATAGTCCTTTAATGCTTAGAACGAGAATGACATAGAAGGTTTTACAACGCAGTCCGAGATTAACTAGAATCTTTGTTCAATCTATTCTCTTTCTCTTCAGGGAAATCATGATTGCCGCATTAACACAAGACAAAGTGATGTAGCTGGTTTTTCTTGTATTGGGGGACAACCTTTCAACGGAAAAATCTTCTAGATTTTCATTCATTTCAGTTGCAGGGAAAGTACCAGAGTGCCATGTTTTCACGACTAAAAATCAATGCTACCTTTGCTGGTGTTAATGTGGTGACCATTATCAAATTCAAAAAATTCAAAGCATTTTTATAAATAAATATTATAAATAAAAATAAAAAATTAAGCATTGCCACTTTTAGATTTCATTAGGTAGCAAAGGGTAATGAGTTGGAGGGAGTACCCCCCATCAATGAGATCATAGATTCACCAAATTACTAAAGCATCCTTTTCCCCAAACTGTGAGAAAGGGAAAACTGACCTTGAACAGTATCCTGTATTCTAGTCTGGAGTCAGAGTAGTTTGGTGCTTTTCTTTTTCTGTATAATTTTTTCTAGTTGAAGTAGCCATTCAGACCAGTATGGGGAACAGAGCTTGGAGTCTATGAAAAGCATGTGAGCAGGGGATCCATCTTTGTAGGCCACCACAATTAAACCACATTGAACCTCAAAGTTATAGTTGGCATTGTGGTTAATAGCTCCAACATATGCTCCTATTTGTAAAGAGTTGTCAAATGTGTTCTGGATAAATGTTTCTTTGTTGTCTTCTTTGTTGTCTTCCAATCAATCACACACAGCTTACCCTCATATTCGGCTACACGGTCCATTAGACCCAGGTACTCAAGGGTCTTATGATGAATTGCACTCTCTAGAGTTCTTACTCTACTTATGTCTGTTAGAACATGCTGGACATTCGCTAGATAGCCAGAGCTAATTATTTTTCATCTAATTCTTTTAATTGCTTTTGGGTTGAAAGCATGGCTTCTGATACTTCCTGGAAGTATTTACCTTGCAAAAAGACATCTGAAGTATATTCTTCAAAGCTCTCCTCTCCCAGCTCCAGAATCATTCACTATTTCCATTTTTCTAGATTTAAAATTTGTTTTGCTGTCATGGTTTGCTGAAGGATTCAGGTAACACTCGACATTTTATTATTTTGTAAAGGTGTTTTCAAAGGAACTGAAGAATTAGAGTGTTTGATCCATTTCTTTTTTCTGAACTGAGAAGAACTGTATTTTGTACAACTATTGATCCTGATGCTTGCTCTTGGGTCTTACTACCCACAGGTCCATATAATAAATCATTTTCTTGCAGCAACAATTCTGGTGTCTTGGAACAAATTTTGGTTGGTAAACAATGCAACATTAAATTAGAGTATTTGTTTTGGTCAACTTCTTGATGAGGATTTTTTTCTTCTTCTGGCTACAAAAGTAACATGAAGTAGAGAAATCTACAGAAGAATTCTAATTCTAATTCTGCAAAAAATTTACTTGATCTTCCAAGTTTCTTGCAAATGCATGATAGTGACTGCATTTTTTAGGCTTTTTACACAGAAGATAATTTGGCCCAAAGTTCTCCCTCTTCTATTTCAAATGTCAATGAGTTTTTTTGGGGGGTGTCCTTTTGAGGGCCATTTCTTGTAGCACCATGCTGTGGTGGGGGGGCGACTCCTGAATCCCTTTTTCCATCACACAGATCCAGAAAGGGGTCACACAGGACTGAAGACTACTTTATATGTTTTTCTTTGTTTTGTGGATTGTAAGGATCTTGGAAAATAGATACAGATTGTGGCCAGTTCATACTTGAAAATTTTGTTTTTAATTTTCTTTTTTATCATTATCTTGATAAACAGTAATAATCACAATTATTTCCATATTGAAAGAAAAGAAATTACCATAAAACCACCAATCTCTATTAAGTATATTTTGGGATTTTTAAAAAAGAATATAAATAATACAACTTGATAGTCCCAAAGCTGTTCTGCTTTTCTGTAAATTCCTTTGAGTTCCCCTCTTTTTCTTAATAAAAATGTTTTATTGGTGCTCTTTTCTTTCTCTTCTTAGGAATTATTGTCTTTTATCCTTCCTAAACTACACACACACACACACACACACACACACACACACACACACACACACACACATATGCACGCACACATACACACAGAGTAAAAGCCCTTTCTTGTAACAAATGAGCACAATCAAGCAAAAGGAATCTATACATTGGCAATATTTTTCTCAATTTGCACCTCTATTCCATCACTTTGCTAACAAGAGATAGGGATCATCACCCATGATTCTTCTCCTAGAGTCATGGTTGATCATTGCATTGACAGTTCTCAAGTTTTTCCAAGTTGTTTTCCTTTACAATGTGTAGTTCTGTTCACTTCACGCTGTATTGGCTTATTCAAGTTTTCCCAGGTAATTCATCATTCCTTAAAAGGTAAAATGACATTACTTTACATTAAGATACCATAATATGTTCAACTGTTCTTAAATTAATTGGTACCCACTTTGTTTCTAGGTCTATGCTACAACAATTTTTATACATATAGGTCCTTTTCCTCTTTGTTTGACCTCTTTGGTATATACTTCTAATCGTAATAATATTGCTCAAGAATACACACAGTTTAGTGAATTTGGGAGGCATAGCTTGAAATTGCTTTCCAGAATGACTGCACCAACTCACTTCTCCACCAATAGTACAATAGTGTGTCTCTCTCCCCTAATTTGAATTTCTCTTATTTTCAGTAATTTGGAGCATTTTAAAAAATATAGTTGTTGATAACTTGGATTGTTATCTTTTGAAAACTGACTCTTTAAATCTGGTGACTCTCTACTGGGGCAGTGGTTCTTATTCTCACAGATTTTAATCAGTTTCCTTTATAGTTTGAATAGCAGACTTTCATCAGAAATTACTGCTGCTAAGATATTTTTTCTCAGTTAACTATTTTTCTTCTAATTTCAAATATGTCAATTTTGTTTGTGTAAAACCTTTTCAATTTTATGTACTCTGTCCATGCCTGCCTCCCTGTAATCTTATCTATTCCTTATTCTGTCAAGAATTCTTCCTCTAGATGTGGAAAAATTGGATACCACTAATGCATTGTTGGTGGAGCTGTGAACTGATACAATCATTCTGAAGAGCAATCTGGAACTATGCCCAAAGGGCTATAAATAGTTGCATACCCTTTGACCCAGTAATACCACTTCTGGGGTTGTATCCCAAAGAGATCATAGAAGTGGGAGGAAGACCCCTATGTACAAAAATATTTATTGCAGCTGTCTTTGTGGTGGCAAAAAACTAGAAATTAAGGGGATGCCCGTCAATTGGGGAATGGCTAAACGAGCTGTGGTATATGAATGTAATGGAAT
>CM053592.1:15107410-15174191 GCA_028646515.1 Pseudochirops corinnae
GGTCATATGCATTCTGGGTATAATCAAACTTATATTTCTGATTCATTATGGCTTATTTGCATTAGCTAATCTAATAATGTCTAAATTGAGGTAATAGTCAAAAACATAAATTCATTTGAAATGAATTAATAAACACTGCTCCAAGTCACTAGGGAGATAAATGCAAATCAAAACAACTGAGGTTTCAGCTCATACCCACCAATTAGCAAAGATGACAAAAGATGGGAACAGTCAGTGTTGGAAGGGTTGTAGAAAACGGGGGTACTAATGCATTGTTGGTGGAGCTGTAAATTTGCAAAAACCATTCTAAAAGGCAATTTGGAATTGGGTTAAGAAAGTGACTCAGATGTGCATATCCTCTGACCCAGAGATCTTTCTGTTGGGCATATAACCCAAAGAAGTCAATGATCAAGAAGAGAGGCATGCACAGTAAACACCAAATGGTATATGGTATACTGGTATGTATATTGGAACACCAAAGATTTAGAACAACTTTTTATTGTAATAGCAAAGAACTTGAAATAAGTAGATGCCCCTTGATTGGAGAATGGCCAAAGAAATTGTAGTATGTGTATATAATAGAATTTTGCTCTGCTGTAAGAATTGGTCACTATGATGAATAAAGAGAACCCTGGGAAGACCTCTATAAACTCATACAAAACGAAGTAAGCAGAACTCAGAAAACAACATAAATGACAACCAGAACAAAATAAATGGAAAGAACAACAAAACAATCAAAACCAAGTGTGAAATAATGATGATTGGACTTGACCCTAAAGATGAGATATGAGAATGCACAGCTGGTCCCTCTTCTTGTAGAGGTGGGGAACTATGGTTGTGGAACAATGCATTGTGTTGGTTAGGGTTTGCTAAACTTTTTTCCTTCTCTTTTATACGCCTTGTTATAAAAGATGGCTCTCCAGAAAGGGAAAAATGGAATGGAAATGTAAAAATTATCAATAAAAAATGCTAGGCATGCTCCCAACTCCTAGGAAATGGCCACCTGATTTCAAGCAACCTAAAGACAAGAAAAGTTCAGCGTAAGCAAAAAATGTGTGGCAGTAAACCCAACTGCCCTTTGGGATCTTTCCCTTCTAGTCCTGGTTTTGCCGCTTGCTGGGTGGTCTACTCTCTTCACATCTCACTTCCTCTTTCAGGAACAATTTCGTGTATCTAGGTCAAGGGTATATGTTGAGGACTAAGATGGTATTAGTAGAGGTTCTGAGTTGCCTCAGAGTAAATGAAATCTAGTGATAGCTGTTGAGAGATTAGTTAATTGGATAATTTTATTCATTTTTCTAATAAAACCATGAGCCAAGAGAAATTGTTCTCATTCCTCCCTCTCTCTCTCTCTCTCTCTCTCTCTCTCTCTCTCTTTCTCTCTCTCTCTCTCTTTCTTTTTCTCGTTCTAGATACTTCATAGCTGTGGAAGATAACAAAATTTTCTCTTTAAATGCACCTGAAAGGTAAAGTTTATCTCTGCTCTTTTCCTTTTGTTCCTTAAGCTCAGCAAAAACTTCATCAGTGGGTGAAGCTCACCTGTGAACTAAAAAGTCAGACCTTTCATTTGGGTTTCCATGTTTTATGTTCTCTAGGAAACCCGGTCAGAAACATGCACCCTACATAAGGTAAGTGGATATTTCAGGTTTCGGGTCTTTGTGGAAGGGGGTGGGCAATGTGCCCATAGGGAAGGAAACTTTTAGCCTAGCTCTAATGAAACTTTATTTTTTTAAGTATTGCAGGTGATGAACCTCCTGCAAGTTGTGTCTTCAGTCAAGTGATGAACATGGCAGCATTTCTTGGTAAGAACAAAACAATTTATTTACTTATGGGGATGCATATTCTTTTAAGAGTCTTCTTTTTTCATTTGTGTTTTCCCACAATTACATGTAAAAACAATTCGAACATTTTTTTAATGTAAAAGATTCTTCTCAGCACAAGTCAAGTGCATCTTGTATTGTTCTTTCAATATACTGAAACGGCCTTTTGTTTTTATTCTACACAAAAATGCGATTTAATGTGATTGCAATTATATGGCAAAGGACGCCATTTTTACTCTTCTCACTCCCTGCTGTAAAGATGAAAAACGTTCCAGGGTTCTCCTGAATGTAGCAAATGAATTCAGGAAAAAAAAAATGGTTTATGCAGATACTATTAGTTTTATGTCTAAAACTCAACAGTGGCATCAGGGTGGCATCCTCTGATATCGTCCTAAGCAAAGCTGTGAAGTAGCCAAAATAATCTTTCTTGTCTATAGCGTCTCCTCTACCACCATTTTGGGGGAATCTCTTTCCCAGGATCCAATATCCTCACTGAGTGATGGGATCAACCTTAATTGAATCTCCCTTATGGCTAGCACATGTAAATAGAACCAGCAGATGTCGCCAGAGTGGGCAAAATTGGCAATTATTAGTGACTTTTTTATTCCCTCCTCCTTCTACGGAAAGGGACAGAGGGAAATCCTACCTTGCCATGCCCATCCTCTCCCATGGGCCTGCTCAGCTCAGAGGGAGGACTTCCCCTTGTACTCCCCACCCTCTTTTTCCTAATCCTTACCCCTTCCAACCCCAAGCTTTCCTCTCCGGTCCCCTCCCTCTCTTTCACTGGGGTCAGGGCTGGGTAAGATTGAGATAGCCATGCCCCTTTAGCTTAGTTTAGAGGTAAACCAAAGCACCAAATTCAGTTTAAACTCTGCTTATTGAAAAATTAAGAGTGATTAATAAAATTATACCCCTAGGAAGACTGTGGCTGCCATGTTGGAAAGGAAAATTCTGCATGGTCAAATAGATTATGACTTTCCAGCAAGGTTCAGACCTAAAGACACAGCTTTTCATGACCAGTCACGGGTTTTTTATGAATAAAAAGTAAAGTCACTTTAAAGGAGTAACTTAAAACATAGCAAAGACAAATCACAAACTGATCGTAAACAGGTGAACATAGGAGGGAGGCTATGGAAGAGAGAAACATTTCTAGAGCTCTTGAGGTCTCAAAAGGGCGGCCACCTCCTGGCTGGCTGGTTGTTGTCCTTCGTTCTCCAAGAGGACCAAAATGACCTCACTGTGCTAGAGTCCAGTTTCAATGTGTCTGACTGTGGCTAATCAGGCCAATCCGAACTCGGAACGCTCGGAACTCAAACAGGCTGGGCACAAATAGTCCATGTGAACATTTGGGTGGATTCTCTAAATTTGCACATCCTGTGTTTCCTTTGAGCTGTTTCAATTCTGCTTTGCTCATGAGCACAGCACCTTCTCTGATGTGGGCACGCCACGCTGGGCAATCCAGTGCCTGTGTCTCTCATGTCACACAATCAATTCCAAAGTTCTTAAGACAGACCTTGAGAGTGTCCTTGTATCACTTCTTCTGACCACCATGTGAACACTTACCCTGTATGAGTTCTCCATAAAATAGTCTTTCTGGCAAGCATACGTTTTGCATTTGAACAACATGGTCAGGCTATCAGAGTTGTGCTCTCTAAAGCAGAGCGTGAATGCTTGGCAGTTTCACCCACTGGCAAAATATATCAGAGTTCCTGTTCAAAGAGGGAAACTTTTACAGCCAGCAGCATCCAGCCTTAGTCCATAACTGTGATCAATACAACAGATGACCACACTCAGCTCCCCAGTAGACCCAGAGAGATCTTTAAAAATCTATATGGCCAATCCATAGCTCCCCATACTTCATTAAGTAGTCCTACTGTGCACAAACCTAGGTATTGGACACTGGTAGGACATTGCCTTATCCCCACTCAGGTACAAAGTTACTAATCCATATGTTGGAGTCGTTGCTCCTCCTGTGGTCTTAAAAATAGCTCCCACATATTTTTCTATAGCGTCATTTTAAAAATCATAGTTGGGGGTTGCTAGATGGATAGAGCACTAGCCTTTAAAGTCAGAAGAACCTAAGTTCAGATCTTAGACACTAGCTGTGTGATCCTAGGCAAGTCACTTAACGCCGATTGCCTCCAAAATTTAAAAAGTGGAAAAAAATCATAGTAGATGAAAAGCCCAGCAAGATGAATCATATACAAAGCCTCCAGGTAATTACTAAAGTATTGCCAATTTTCCAATACCAAACATATCCTTCACTTTCTTGGATTTCAACCACTTTCTGCTCCCGTAGGAAGCAAATTATGTGAATTGTTTTTTCCTAACTTCAGCACTAAGATAGCATTTGGTGTTCTTTTTTTTCTTTTTCATCTTTCATTATGTTTAGTGCCATATGGTACAAGCAGAACTCATCACAATGAGTGTTTGGGGAGAATGGGACTTGTGGGTGATGCATCTCTTTTGGGGGAGAATGCAGCTCTTTCCGAAATGATTTTTCTGCTCCAGCTGCAAATACTTGCTTTTCTCTGGTCAAATTCCTTCCTTGGGATTATAATACCATGGACTCAGAGCTGGAAGGGACCTTTGAGATCATCTAATCCAATACTCTCATTTTACAGATGAGAAGACTGAGAGCCAAGGACGCTTACTGGGGCTGACTTGAGCTGACTTGCTTCAGGTCACAAAGGTAGTGAGTGATACAGGCAGGATTTGAACCTAGGCCCTCTGACTCCAGAGCCTGGTGCTCTTTCTGCTATATCAGGCTGAAGTCAGCATTACTGGCTACAACAAACAACAAATCACCTGGTCAGTCGATCAGTCAGCATGCTTTGGCAGCATACATAACATAGCACGCCGTTTTCAAATGAGTCTGTACAGCGTTTATTCAGATTCCAAGCACTTCGACTGTGGTTATTTTCCTTCCTGGAGCCAGGAAACCCGAGTTCAAATACAGTCTCAAACATTAGCTCTGTGACCTCAGACAAGTCACTGCCTCAGTGTCCTTAACTGTAAAATGGAGATTTGTAAAATTTACTTTGAAAAGCCTGGCACATAGTAGGCACTTGGTACATGTTTTTCCTGTCTTTCCTTCCTTCCCTCCTTCCTTTCTTCCTACCTTCCAAAACTAACAACTCCAACAGGGCTCTATCTCCCTTAAACATTGAAGCAGTAAGACGATAATTATCCTGTCTCCTAAGGGATATTATTATATGCCCTAGAGTAGCTGTGCGGAGTAAGACCAAATCTGAATTATTTGTTACCTAAATAACGTTACTTTGCTCTCCTAACCTTCACCACAAATAGATTGATGGCTGCGTCCCACTGCTATCATAAATAGAAATTACAGATGGATATATAGTGAAACAAGAAATTGGCCACGGAGTGGAAAAGAGCTGCTGATGGAAAAATTTGCAATAAGTCTTCCTCTGATGCAGATGATGTGAATGGGGAAAGAGGAGGTGGGGAGGGCAAGGATGTGATTTTTCTGAGCACCAAAAGCAGACTGGGAAAGATCTGTCTTTTCATTTCTTCTAAAATGTAGCATTGCTCCTAAAAGCTAAAATGAAATTTAATGGCTCTTTTTCTTTTACAGAAGATTCTTATTTTAATTAATCATCCCTACTAAGTAGATGTCAAGCTCTAGTCCCCATTACCAGTGCAGAAAGCTAGTTAGTGCCTTCTAAATTTCAGTGCCTATGTGACAAAGCCTCTGCCTCTCCACCATAGTTAGGGTTCTCCACTGGACACATAATTAGGATCAACTTGGCAGGAATTTCTAGTGACTTTTTTGGTATAACTTGTACAGACCTAGAGAATTCAGCTTTTGAAAAATAATGCCAACTGCATCTTTTCAAACCACCAATACTGAATCCAGTTAGGGCTTAAATCAATTTAGACACTAGCTAGGCATCACTTAGTTGTTTCAGGCTTTTATTGTATTCATATATGAATTGCTAGTGAAAAACCAGCAATTCAGTATCTTTGAGGAGCTGTTCATCAGCCCCCGGTGATTTTGCTGCTTGTCTGGGTTAACACAGTGGCCCTGCTCCCTTCAATAAGAAAACTTGTTATGGGGGACAAAGTCATGACCCTAACCCAACGGAATCCTGTGCTAAGGAGTATCTCACTCCGGCTATCCTACTGAACTGGAGAACAGAACTATAAACACAATATGACTGAATTGTGCTATATGGGGGGTCGGGAGGGAAAGATACTATTCATAAGATGTTCCCGTCTGGTCATCAAACTCAGGGTCACAACCCTGCTTCCTTAGGCAGGTTCTTTGCTCCAAGGACCTAGATAGATGGTGTCCCCAGTTTTTAAATGTCACTAATTCCTTGAGTATTTTTCTTCATTGACAAAGATTAATAAAGACAAACTGGGTCAATAAGTATTTATCTATATTATTTATACTTATATTACTATATAATTATATTATTGTATATAATTATATATGTATAATAGTATACAATGTATAATTAAATAATAATATTTCTATTACTATATATACTATATTGTAGCATATACTGCTAGTACTATCGCATACCCTATGCTATATATATATACTACGTATTCCTATGGACCAGGCACTCTGCGAAGCCCTATAATGAAAGACAAAAAAATATTAGTTCCTGCTCTCAAGGAGCTCACAGTCTAATGGGGGAAGGCAACATGTAAATAAATGCATATGAGTAAAATACAAGCAGGACAAAGCTTTCCTTTGCCTTCCCTGGCTTGAAGGGGAAGCAGCAGAGCCCCCTTGTAGAAGGTGAGATTTTAGGGGACTCGAAGGAAGGCAGGAAGTAAAGGTGAGGAGGGAGAAAATTCCAGGCATGTGCAAATGCCCAGCGTTAGGAGGAGCGCCTTGTGTGAGCAGCAGCACGGAAGCCAGTGTCAATGGGTTAGGGAGTAAGTACATGGAAAGCTGGGAAGGGGACAGGTTGTGAAGGGGTTTACAATGATTTTACAAAAGGATTTCCCATTTGGTCCTTGATGTAATAGACAGCCGTTGAAGTTGATTGAATAAGGGGGTGACATGGTAAGAGCTGCTCTTCGGGAAAATCGCCAAGAGCTGAGTGAAGGACGAATCGGAGTAAGGAGAGATTTGTGGCAGGCTCACCAGTGGGCTGCTCCAGTAGCCCAAGCGTGAGATGAACAGGGTCTGCCCCAGGATGGTGGCAGTGTTGGAGGAGAGAAGAGAGCATATACAACTGATGTTATGAGGACATCATTGATTTAACAGATTGGATATGGCAGGGCAGAGAGGGTGGACTGGAGGATGGCGCTTAGGTTTTGAGCCTGGGGCACTGGGGGAATGGGGGCAGAGTGCCCTTGAGAGTAATAGGCAAGTTTAATGGGTTTGGGTTTTTTTTGCTTTTTGGAGAGCAATTGAGGTTAAATGACTTGCCTGAGGTCACACAGCTAGTTTTTGTGTTAAGTGTCTGAGGTTGGATTTGAACTCAGGTCCTCCTGACTCCAGGGCTGATGCTATTCACTGCACCACCTAGCAGCCCAATAGGCAAGTTTAAAAAGAGATAAGGGCTTGAAAGAGAAAGATAATAAGTTCCATTTTGGACATGCTAAGTTTGATAAGTCTGTGGGACATCCAGTTTGAGATTTCCAAAAGGCAGTTGGAGGTATGAGACTGGAGGTTTTGTTTTTATTGTTGTTCAATTATTTCAATTGTGTCGGACTCTTCGTGATCCCATTTTGAGATTTTCTTGGCAAAGATACTGGAGTGGTTTGCTGTTTCCTTCTCCAGTTCATTTTACAGGTAAGGAAACTGAGGCAAACAGGGTGAAGTGACTTGCCCAGGGTCACACAGCTATTATGTGTCTGAGGCCAGATTTGAACTCAGGAAGATGAGTCTTCCCGGACCCAGTGCTCCATGTACTACGCTACTTAAGTTAGGGCAAGGTAGATCTATCCTAAGAATTATCTACAAAGAGTTGAAGATGAATCCTTGGCAGCTGATGAGATCAAGTGAAATAATACAGATTGAGAAGAGAAAAGAGTGTATGACAGAATTTTGGGGGACATTAATAATTAGCAGTCATGATCTAAATATAATTAGTCATCCGTGAGTGCTTTTATCGGAAAGACAAATATAGAGAAAAGACTTTACCAGAGCTCTTTATAATCCCAATTAACCATCTTTCCGACAACATTTTAAATATATTAAATGTAATATATTGAAAATACCAGTCACCTATAGGACAAAAGCATAAGTGACTTATCCAAGGTCATACAAGTAGGAAATGGTAAAGCTAGAATTTGAGCTCAGATTTTGAACCCCAAGTAAAGCACAGTGTGGAGTATCAAGTTGACTTCAACTGACAAGGGTCTCCTAAGCCTCCCTGTCCTGCACTGGCTTTGCTTTCGAGAACTCTAAGGATATTACCTTGCTGCTCTTCCCTTATCTTCCCCTCAATGCACAAACCACACATTAATACTACTTCTTGAAATTCAATTCAATTTTCCAAAGACAGGTTAACAACTCAAGCACCAAATGGAAATTTTCTCAACAATCATCAATGTCGATGGACATTGCTGTGCATATAGTGTGAAGAAGAGTATGCTATTGTGACTTTTTAAAATTTGATTTTGTGCTGTGTGTGTGTTTTTTTTTATTTTTAGCCCTTGTGGTAGCAATTCTCCGCTTCATACAGTTGAAACCCAAAGTTTTAAACCCGTGGCTAAACGTGAGTGGCTTGGTGGCCCTGTGCCTGGCTTCCTTTGGAATGACATTACTCGGTAATTTTCAGGTACTTTCCTTTCTGCCTTTTCTCCTGCCCCATACTAGTTGTGTTTCCATCTTACCTTTATTTCCAATATAACCACTAGATTCCTGCTTACTTAAATATGGTGGCCAACCATTTGTTTTTCCTGTATCTCTGTCAGTCTCTAGGAGAAGCCTAAGGATGCTAATGGGAGCTCCCCACCCCCTACCTCCAGTGGATTAAGAAGTCTGGATGGGTTTGTTTTGGCAGAGAGGGGTGTCCTTTCATTCTGTTCTGTCTTTGTCACGTATGTGTTCTGAACTGGGTGTTGGGAATAGGATCATAGATGTCTCATTGTCACGTAGTCCAACCCTTTCATTTGACAGATAGGGAAACTGAGTCCAGAGAGGTAAAGTCAATTACTAAACAACTTGCCACCAGTAAGTTTTAGAGCTAGGACTTGAACTCAGATACTTTAATTCCAAATGCAATGTACTTTTATTATACCAGTGGTGTCAAACTCTGCTAGCTGTGTATTACCTCAGAAAACCATAAATTAACATTATCTATGTTGTGTTGCAATTTAATTTATTCTGTTAATATTTTCCAATTACATTTTAATCTAGTTTGGCTGCATGGGGAGTTGGGGGGCAATCAAGTCTGACATCTCCTCGCACCCCAGCACTGGCCTTCAGGACAATACATTGACTAGAAAATCTTTTGCGTCCTTTATATACATTCCAGATTGTCCTTGTAGTGTTGGCTTCCTCCCATGGGTATCTAATTAAATCTTATTTACTCTTCTTAATAAGGACACTCCAGTGCTAGTCATGCCTCTAAGGTGTGCCAGTCAGCATCCTCTTGAAGCAATGAGAATATTGACAGAAATTGGGTTATTAAAGAAAGGGTGATTTTTATCATTACAGCTATATCATTTACAATTGTCTTGCCTTCTTTCCCAATATTTGTTGTTGTTGCTCCATCGTTTCAGTCATGTGACCCTATTTGGGGTTTTCTCGGCAAAGACACTGAAGTGGTTTGCCGTTTCCTTCTCCAGTTCATTTTACAGATGAGGAAACTGAGGCTGACAGGGTTAAGTGACTTGCTCAAGGTCACAAAACTAGTGTGACCAAATTTGAACTCAGGAAGATGAGTGTTCCTAACTGCAGGCCCACCTCTCTATGTGCTATGCCTCCTACCTGTCCTTTCCAGTATTAGAAAGAGCAATGTGGTCCCTTACCCCTGAAATTACCAGTACCCAGGTACACAGTTGCATCCATTCTCTTATAGAATGCAGTAATGTCAGTTCTTAACACAGTGTAGTTTGATTTGCACATCAGGGATTACAGACATTTTCCACACCAGTATGTACTCTTATCCAACCCTTTCTTAAATAAAAATCTGTTGTCACTAGGGTCAGGAATAGCAAGGGAAGGTGACAGTAAGGGCAGCTGTCTGACATTGTGGCTAAGCTTTCCCCAGATCCTCCCACAAAGGCCATCACTGGGACTAGCCATAAAGGGATTCACAGATAATAGTTTTTTTGTTCCAGAAGGGTACAGCCTCCTTGCTCTGGAGTGTCAAAGCCTTAGCTTTGGACAGGGGAGTGCTTACTAACTCAGTAAACCTGACTTCTTTGCTTCAGACTTTGGAGTCATCTAAGTGGCTAGCACTAGGCAGAAAGACTTGAGTTCAAATCTGACCTCAGACACTTGTTAGCAGTGTGATTCTGGACAAGTCACTTCCCACAAATGGGGACCATAACAGCACCTACCTTCATGGGCTGTTGTGAGGATCAGATGAGATGATTGTAGAGTACTTAGTACGATGACTAGCACCTAATGGGTCTTGGTTATTATTACTTTAATCTCCATGCGAGAAGAAGTTCTTTTACAATGAGATGTATCATTGAAAGATCCAATTTGTTCTAGCAACCGTGGTGCTTAATTGGGTCGTGAAGAGTCAGACATTGCAGAAACAACTGAACCAAAAAACAAAAACAAAAACCTAGCATCCACTTACAAGATCTTTCAGCAGTCACTTAATTCTAGTGCCTTTCCTCTGTCAATCATTTCCTACTTATCCTGCATGTAGGTTGTTTTGCATGTTTATTTGTCGTCTCTCCCATTAGATTGCAAGCTTCTTGAGGACGGGGACTGACTTTTGTCTCTTTTTATAACCCCAGTGCTTAGTACAGCGCCTTTCTGTCATCCAGTGTCTCTGGAAGTTTTTCTAAGTTCATATTCGTTGCTTCCATGACGTGGCATATAATAGGCACTTAATAAATGTTTACTGACTGATTTCTTTGGAATCTGCTCTTGCAGCAGAGTGACTTTGAATGATATTCTGCTCATCCCTGAACAGAAGATATTTCTGATTTAACTATTTGTATAAGATCAATGCATATGTTTAAAAATATCCCGTTTTCTTGGTCTTAACTGTTTTCTCAACATGGTGTCTGGCTGAGACCTTACCAACCCATTCTGGACTGTAGCCCTACCAATCGCCCCGATGCCCTGAAACCTAGATGCGAGCTTCCTCCTTCCGCCTTAGAAGGAAACAGGGGCTGGTCTTGCACAAGATTGAAGTCTTATAGACTGAAAATAGAAGCTGAGGAAGAGGTCAAAAAAAGTAATAATTGTTTGACCTTGGGGGAGACTTTCTCAGTTCATTATACCCTTTTGTGTCTCGGTAATTTTTTTTATAGCTGGTTGGTTGTTATCCTTTATGCCTAAAGAGGACCCAAATGACCTCACTATGTCGGGGTCAAGTGTGTCCAACTACAGCTGACCAGACCAATACAAGCTCTGGAAGGCTCTACCACAGGTCAGCCCCATGTGAACATTTGGAGTGGAAATGTCTAAATTTGTGAATCTCACATGTCTTTTGAGCCATTGCAATTCTGCTTTGCATTTTATCATGGGGCCCTTAGGCAAGAGAAATACCTAACAGTTCTATTTACTAAGTAGTCAGGTCCAACAATTAAATAAGTTCCTACAACTTACTTATATATACATAAATGGAAAGAAAAAATAATATATTTCTTTCATTTTGAACCACAATGACTCATTCGTGGCATGTTGTACCACTTGGACACTGTACAGCTCCTCAAAGCTTGGGATCAGAATGGACACTGACACTCTCATTTCCTGTTTCACACTCACTTTTTAGGGCACTTGCCTTTTTAATCACAGCAACTACTGGAAACCCAGCTTCTCAAAGATAGATAGGATTTTTCAAATGGAAGTTTTAGCACTCAGAAGGAAATAGTTATATTTATCCTCTGTGGTTTTCCTGGAAAGTTTAAAATATCCTCAAGAAACACAGCCTGAATGGATGAAAATTAAGGGCTACGCATGGCCTTGACTGTGGAGTCAGCCTTGGCCTTCTCTCTCTAAATTGCCCGGCTATTTTCAGGATGGCCTTGGATTGAACTTCTGAGAAACCATTCTGGACAGGAGAAGAAGATAATGGAATTTTAAAAAATTTTCTTTGAAAAAATATTTTAAAAATTATCTCTTTTCTCTCGAGAACCAGGCGCCTGCCTAGAAAGCTTGTCATTTCCAGCATCAAGGAGACGACCTGTGGAAATTGCAGGGGGCTAGTGGAAGCCCTATCAGAAAGGTCATTTGGTACAAATGAACAATCTTAAAGCTAAAATGAACAGTCACATGATATGAATTTTGGGGGATGAATCACCAAATTTATCACTTGTTTACCTCGGATAGTATTTCCAGTTTTCTGATGCCTGCAATACTATTTACCAAAACCAAATTAACTTGTGATATACTGGAATAGACATGCTTAAATGCTTAAAACAGTCATTAATGGGAAGAGCCCTACGTCTGCTAGACAAACTTTTACACTAAATATTAGCTCTAAATTCACAAGTGAAATAGCATTCAGATCAAAGAGGTTCCAGCCTCCAAATCTTACATAATATTCATAATAATATAAAAATAACAACAATAATAATACTCGTCTTTATATAGCACTTTAAGGTTGGCAAAGTGCTTTACATATCCCATTTTAGTTAGCCAGTCAAGAAACAGTCATTAAGCACCTACTGTCTACAGGGCACTGTCCTAAGCCCTTGTTGTTCAGTTGTTTTTAAACCAGGTCTGATTCATTGTGACCCTATTTGGGGTTTTCTTGGCAAAGATACTGGAGTGGTGGGCCATTTCCTTTTCCAGTTCACTTTACAGATGAGGAAACTGAGGCAAACAGGGTTAAGTGACTTGCCCAGGGTCACACAGCTAGTGGGTGTCTGTGGCTAAATTTGAACTCAGGTCCTCCTGACTCCATCACTGGTGTTTTATCCACTTCTGCCCTGCTAAGCATTAGAGATACAAAGAAAGACAAAAGATAGTCTGCTCTCAAGGAACTCACAGTCTGATGGGGAAACAACCTGCTACGAACAAAGGAGATTTACACAAGATAAATTGGAAATAATCAGAGGAGGGAAAACAGTAGAATGAAAAGGGGTGGGGGGAAGACACCTTGGGAGTTAGGTGTTTTTATCATCACTCTTTTACAGATGAGGAAACTGGAGCAAAAAGAGGCTGAGTGATTTGCCCAAGTTGATACAGCTAGTAAATGTTTGAAGCAGATTTTGAACTCGGCTCTCCCTGCCTCAAGCAAAATGCACTATGTACATCACCATCTAACGGCATTACACATGTAAGACTCTCCAGCTGGCGTTCCTAAAGAGCAATAGCTTTGCTCCATATTGGGCCACCATGACACATCTCCTTTCCTTGAGGCTGCATACTATGAGACCGAGCAGAGGATTTAGAACAGAATGAAAGTAGAGAAAGGGCAATGAGGATCAGGGGCTTTTTCATGGAGTTTATCAAGAGAAGAATTTGAATGTGATCGCTAGTTGGCAGGAATGGTAGCGTCAAGAGGAGTTTTTTTGTTTTTCATCAATGGGGGAAACACTGGCATGTTTGTAGGGAAAAGGAAAAACCAGGTCGATAGAGATGAGACAGACAGAAACAGAGACAGACAGAAAGAGAGGGGATGACAGTAAATTGAATCTGCCCTAGAATACAGAGTAGAAGGAATCAAGAATGTAAGAAGTAAATGAGTCACTTTTCTGCCGCCTGGACAGAGAGCCACAAGGTTCATGGAATTCCTAGGAACTGGGGGACATTAAGCTCCTAGCACCCAAGTGAGGCCACTTAATTGTGGGGGAAAATTCTATTCTCGACATTTTAGGCGAAGTCTGTCCGAGAGAGTTTACTAATGCACTAAAAGCATTCTCACTTGGAGAAGCCTAGCTATCCAAAGGTTCTTCCTGTTCTTTGGAATTCTCTCTGACCTATGAATTACGTCCACTTAGATCTTACTGTAATGAAATAGAAGATAAAATCCCACAACGAAGGAAAGCAAAGGTCCATGGGTTAGCTTTAGGTTGCTTTGAGGGTTTTTTTTAAAATTTGTTTGCAATGAACAATAGTAATATTGAAGAAATACTTCCCTGAAACCAATTACTTCCTCTTTGACCACTCCCTCTAAGGTTTCCCCTATTTTTTGCTCAAAGGTATACAGGAAGATTAAGTAATTTAATTGGATTTTTTAAGCATGGCATTCCCGCTCCTAGTTGAGTCACCAAAGGCTAAGTCTCTTGGTTTCAGGAAATTAAAATCCTTCCCTTAAAGTGATCAAATCTTCTCAGGGAAAAAGGAAAAGAACCTATATGTTCTAAAATGTTTATAGCAGCTCTCTTTGTGGTGGCAAAAAATTGGAAACTGAGGGGATGCCCATCAAGTGGGGAATGGCTGAACAAGTTGTGGTATATGATTGCAATGGAATACTATTGTACTACAAGAAATGATGAGCAGGTTGGTTTTAAAAAAACACAGAAAGATTTGCGAGAAATAATGCAGAGGGGCAGCTAGGTGGTACAGTGAATAGAACACCAACTCTGGAGTCAGGAGGACCTGAGTTCAAATCCAGCCTCAAGCACTCAACACTTACTAGCCATGTGACCTTGGGCAAGTCACTTAGCCCCAATTGCCCCTCCAAAAAGCAAAAAAAAAGAAAGAAAGAAAGAGAACAAAGACAGGAAAAGCAGCTAGATTAGACTAACTAAACATAGAAATCTGTACTTGAAAGTGATATCGTTTGAAGGCCATGTTGAATGATCAGTTTAATGGAAAAATCTTGCGTCTTATTCATAGCTAAAAAGGTGATGGAGAGGACACAGTTCCATGCCTACTTTCCCATCTATATAAAACTTTAAACAAAAATCAAGGGCATCTGTGGTAGCAGTAGAGTATAAGCAGATCTTTCTGAGAGTACAACAATGGACGTATTTACCATTAAACAATTGGCAGAAAAATGTAGAAGAAATAAGATACAGCTGGGCTTTGTCAATTATGAAAAAAGTATTTGACTTGATTGAGCGACATACTACCTTATAGTCTTTTCTTCACACCAAGTATCTCCCATCCATACATTAAAATCACTCCAGAAAGCTGTAACAACAGAAATAATCCCATTCCATGACCCTCTGACCATCAACATCAGGCAACAAGGCATAAAACAGAGAGATGGCTTCTTGCCACAGGTATTCACCATTGTGATGGAAGAGGTCCAGTACAGATTTCAAGAAGAGAAAGATTCCCTGGGGATGTTGAGGTCCACAAGATACCCCTGTTTGCAGATGACCTTGTGCTGGTTGTGTCCAGCTCTGGAAGGCGACAGAGCTTCCTGGAAAGAGAGAGCCATAACCCCTCAAAAGAGTTTTTGATCTGAACAGCCACAAGTAGATAAAGAAGGTCAGCTGTCCAGATTATGACATGGAGGTGGCTGGATGACCTCGAAGTTCTATGTTAGCAGGAAAAATGGACAGTTCAGGCTTGAAATTCAACAAGAAGAGAACATACCGGCTTGCCTTGGGGAACTCACATTCTATGTGTTATACTCTCCTGCCATTACACTTTCTCTCAAGTTAAATACTTGCTGACCTCAGCAAATCAACTGAGGTATTTTTAGCACATTTACCCGAGGTCCTAATTCTGGAATATTTTCTGAGAGACTGTGAAGACTACAGCATTGTCCTTTTGAGTCCCTCCTGGAGCGCCATACACTAAAGTGTCTCCACCAAGAACACATGGCATAGTTCTTTCTTAATGGCTTCCTTAATGCCTTGGCATCTCCCAGTCCATTCAGTTCCAATCCTAGAATGTACTCTGTCTTCACCGCCAACCTCTTAAAATATCTAGTTTCCTTCAGAGTCCATCTCAAATGCCACCTCCTACAAGAAGTCCTCCCTGAACCCTCCCAGCTGCTAGCTACCATCACCACCAAATTATTTTGTATAGACAATGTGTCCTCAAAGTCTTAGTGTGGTTTTATTCTTTAATGATTAAAACTGTACTGAGACTTTTGAGACACCCTGATTTTTGTGCTTATAATAATGCACATATTTCCCCAGAGAAGATATAAACTATTTGAGGGGAAGGAGTATCTTGGTTTTGTATCCCTAGCACCCAGAACAGTGCCTGGCACTTTGCTGCTGAGTCGTTTTCAGTTGTATCTGACTCTTCGTGACCTCATTTGGTGTTTTTTCTCCAACTCATTTTACAGATGAGGAACTGAGACAAATAGGGTTAAGTGACTTACCCAGGGTTACACAACTAGTAAGTGTCTGAAGCTGCATTTGAACTCAGAAAGATTGAGTCTTCCCAGATTGAGTGCTCTGTCCACTGTACCACCTAACTACTCCTAGTATCTGGTATTTAGTAGGTACTTAATAAATATCTGCCGATTGAAATTTTGGTAACAAATAGGAAATCAAATTTAACCAAAACCTTGATCACCCATCTCTTTTGAAAGTTATACTCAGACAAATAAGATAAGCACAAAATTCTAAGCCTTCATAGATCATTGCAGTAATTTGTGGTTTTATTTCCTTAGCCATATTAATGGACTATGTCATTCCAGTCAATTGATTTAGAAGTAATTGAAATGCATAAGCCACAGCATTACTCTACCTAGTGGCACAAATTTCAAATTTCTGGTTCCCCAGCCAAAGAGCCCCCCAAGAAAACTCCCTGTACCTTAAGTCTCTCCTAACTTATGTTAGGTCTCAAATTGCTGCAAATACTACTCCTATGAAAGCTACACTTAAGACAATATTTTTAAAAAAATCTGTCCACATGGCTAATTTTGTCATAAAAAATAGATTTGGCCAGACCTTGCTTCTTCTTTACGGCACAGAAATGAAGACACACCCGGGGCTTTCATTAATATTCTATACTAATAAAATATTGATCCTTCAGAGTTTGCCTTCCTTTGTGAATATACAGTCAACTCTGAAATTTCATTTTCTCATTCTAGAAGACAATACTTGAGGGTATCTTCCTTTAAACCATGGGAACATTTTAGCATTTCTCCAAGATACAAAGTTTTTTATTTAAATTTTTAAATTTATCTAAAAAACTAGATCCTTATCTTCTTTCTTATATAAAGGAGCTGATCAGCAACCAACTCCACCTTTCCACACACACCCCCATCCCCATCCTTAGCCTAGAAAACCTAGACTATAATCACAAGGTGTTTATAACTATAAATATTCCTCTGAGCCTATTTCCTTTTGGGGTATGTGAAGACACCTTTCTCTAGTGGAACTCATCAATGGATGAGAGAAGCTTTAAATATCTAAGCCCTGGGAACAGAGTGCAGTTCCAAAGGAGGCAGGACTCAGGAGCATTTTTTGTGTTGGGAGCGGGGAGTGGGAGGAAGAGAAGCAATTTCTTTCTCTTCCTTCCATCTCGCAGGACATGGTATCTAGAAGTGATTTGCCCAGAGGCTGATACCCTAGCAGCTATAGAGATTTGGGCTGAAAGTGTCCTAGGTCCAATAGAGGGAACAAAGACCCATACTCCAGACAGGCATGGATACAGAGAGACAATCACCTGAGGGAAAAGACATGACCCACAGCATCAGATAAAAGAGCCAGCTCTGGACTCGGAGAAAGAGCCAGTCTTACCAACTAAAAGTTGGGTCACAGAGACGACTGTGTGAAGAAGGAGGATTATTCCTGGAGTTGCGAGTGACCTCAGCATTGGTTTCCCATGTGTATCTTTTTACCATCATACCCGAAGTTGTACTAACCTTTTGCATTACCACACCATGATTGATTCTTTTTTGAAGGCAAGCTAAGCCATCTTTTTGGCCTCACTTCTTACTTAGCCTTTAACTACAGAATGGAGGTTGCAGCAGAGAAACTGAGACCTGGGAAAGACCCTGCTTTAAGAAGGTCAAGGTCTCCCACTGCACATTCTGGGCCATGGCCAGTCCTCCTGACCTTTCTTGCCACTGGACTCCAACGACTCTGGAGGAGAGAATGAGGTTGATGACTCTGCACAGCCCTGCCTCACTTAAATCCAATTCACTTGTAAGTCAAGACATTACCCTCCTGACGTCATTGGTCCTCTTCAAAAAGATGAACAGCGACAACATGTGTGATTGTGGAGTACATACACCCAGTGTCTGGGAAAGAATATTTTGTAGTTACTTTGTTTTACCGTATATCATCTTATTAAATATCTTAGCTAAGAGTTAATTGTATCTACTAGCTGATTGTTACTGGGAAGCTTATCAGCAGTTTCTCACGTGAGTGAGGGGTAACCACAGTGTTAATCCTAGAACCCAAAGGAGCAGTTACCTAATGGGGACCCAACCCACAGGTTTGATAGCAAGTCGAAGGAGTAGCCAGGAGGAGTGTATTACTCTTGAATGTGCTTTCTCATAATCGGCTTTCTCTATCTCTCCTCTCATATTTTCCTCAACAATTTTCCCCTTCTCAGGGTAGGGATGGAGGGGCAGCACCGGAAGATTTTGTAATCATGAGAGAACTATATTTCTTTTTTTTTTTCCTTTTTTCGCAAACGAGCCTCCACATGCTATATTATTTATTCTTCTCCAAGCTCACCAACGATGAAGAAATCCATAATGTAGGCACCTCCCTGACTTTTGGATTTGGTACACTGGCTTGTTGGATTCAAGCTGCTCTGACGCTGAAGGTCAACATCAAGAACGAGGGTCGGAAGATTGGGATTCCCAGAGTGATTCTTGCAGCGTCCATCACTCTCTGTGTGGTCCTCTGTATCCTTTGAGTATCAAAAGGGTTTTGTGTTTGTTTTTCCTTTAGGGAGGTTAGAATACAAAGCAAACATAGTGTATCTGTCTAGATATTAGGGTTCTCCCTTCACAGCAGCCTATTCAACCAAATTATCAACAAAGAAGGGAAGGTTTGTTTTGTTTCTGTTTTTCATCATCAGCTTTATCAAACTCCAAAGGACAGGATGAGTTAAAATATAATCTGTGGCTTTCCACAATTGTTTTAGAGTTTATTTATGAGAACTGGGTAATGCCTTCTCCTCAAAACAAAGATGGCAAATTTCCCCCCTTTTGGAAAAAAAAATTAAAGAACAAAACATTCTGAACTACAAAGTATTACGATTGCTCTTCTCTTTTAAAAAAAACATCCATTGATTTCCTAGCGAATGATTCAGTTGTTTCATTTAATAAATTATCCACAAAGAGGTTCAAAAGCAAGCAAATTTACATCTTTCAGGAAAAAGTAACTAAGTTATTCTAAGAAGTGAACGCAAGAATTATATGGTACATTTAGCCGTCCTAGATAGAATGAACAATTAATACCATACATTATGTGTTGTAGCAATTTATTTAGTGAAGACAACAAAATTAACTCTTCGTTATTCAGAGACTGATTTTTCCAGTCTGTGAATTTTCCAAATCTTTTATTTCTCTGATCACCAGCCCTATGACCATCTCACTGATTAATCATCAGCATCCTTTCCTAATAAAATGGGCCAGAGGAAGTTAAAGAGGCTGCAATTCAAGTCAGTCATATTCACTCCTCATTTGCAGCTTAATTTAAAAAATAAAGTTGGTGGTTGAGAGGTTAAAGCTCTTTGTTAAAGAGTTGGGAGAGCTGGTTGTTAAATTTTTCATGTGAACATTTCCACCACAGAAATCAGTAAACACCTCAGATGATTTTTTTGTTTTGATGATTGTCTAGACTTAAGAAAATGTCCATAATGAAAATTAAACTTAAACATGTGTTGTGTTTTTCCAAGGACTAGTTGTCAAACATTTACCAGGACACCCATGGAGAAAGGACTATTCCTAATTATCTGCAGATTTTCATGGTCTAAGCTATCCAGTGCCTAATTAGCATAAAAGTTTTAGCAATATTTACAACATCTGGATGCTCCATCAGAAGAGCAATGGTTAGGCTCCAGATGACTTAGAATGTTGAGATTGTTATCCTAAATTCCATCTGAGTCATAAGAAGCTCTCCATAACGGCAAGAATCCTCTCATTATCCCAAGGTAGATAGACCCAGACATGCCAGCTTGGATTTGCCTGTTCTTTTCCCATTTAGGAATGCCACAGAGAATCATTTTTCCTCTTTTGTTACCCAAAACTGAGAGAAGGAAGAATTTCAGAGCCATTCTGTTAAATGCTGATATTTAGTGTAATCTTGGAAAAGAACAAAGTTCCAAGGGTTTGCCTTGATTAAAAAAAAATTACTCCTCTTTATTTCTTTTATGGAAGTCTGCTGTGAAGAAACAAATGAACACCAATGACTTTTATGGCCTTTAGTAAATCCATTAATTCATAATCTAATAGGCAACTCTTTCCCACCCCCAACAGATACTGTGAAAAATGATAGACAAGAAGGGTCTCAGGGGTGGCTAGAGCACCAGACCTGGAATCAGGAGGATCTGAGTTCAAATCCAGCCTTAGACATTTAACACTTACTAAGCCATTTGACCTTGGGCAAGTCATTTAACCCCAATTACCCTGCCTTCCCCCCTGCAAAAAAAAAGGGTCTCAACTCTTTTTTTTAAAAAAATAATTCATTGCAAGGAATGAAAGTGGCCCTTGAAGAACAAAAGTACATTCTCTGCTTCTGAATAGGAGAGGGAGAGGGGCCGTTCCTAACTTGGAGTGGGATAGCTGATAGCATTTCTAGGTTTGTCTCATGAATTGTTACACCCGAAATAGTTTCAGAAATGTCTCTTTTTGCCCCCAGACCCTTAAGTCACTTCACTACTGTTTGTGTTAGCTTTTTGTTTAATCATTTTTCAGTCATGTCTGACTCTCCACAACCCCATTTGGTGTTTTCTTGGTGAAGATACTGGAGGGGTTTGTCATTTCCTTCTCCATATCATTTTACAGATGAGGAAACTGAGGCAAACAGGTTTAAGTGACTTGCCCAGGGTCATACTAGTAAGTGTCTGAGGCCAGATTTGAACTCAGGAAGACGTCTTCTTGACTCCAGGCCTAGCACTCTATCCACTATGGTGCCTCCTAGCTGCCCCCTGCCTTAGCTTTCTCAACTATAAATGGAAATAAAAGTTAGCACCTACCTCCCAGAGTTGTTGTGAGGATCAAATGAGATCATATTTGTAAAGCACTTAGCATGGTACCTAGCATACAGTAGGCGTTGGATAGATGCTTATTTCTTTGCTCTTCCCTTTCCCTATTTGTGAAAGTCTTAGCCCTCTCTGTGACCTTATGGAGTTCTTTGGGTACCATTCAGAGCAGTTTATCCAACTACAATGAGAGTGGCTTTGGAAAGGGAGCTTACAATTTCCACGGACAATTCGCAGTGTGTTTTCCTTGATTTTCTCCTTCCCCCAGATTTTATCCTCATGGCCCAAGAAATCCACATGCACGCGGCCCGGATCCAGTGGGGTCTCGTGATGTGTTTCTTGTGCTACTTTGGCACTTTCGCTGTGGAGTTTCGGCATTACCGTTATGAGATCGTCTGCTCTGAGTACCAGGAGAATTTCCTGAGTTTCTCTGAAAGCCTATCAGAAGCATCCGAGTATCAAACTGACCAAGTGTAATGTGACTTACTTTGACTTCGTTGGTGACAGTGGGGGAGAGGGTTAGGGTCTGACACAGGGAAACAATGTCACATAGGCCTTCATGACACTTACCCAACACACACACACGCACACACACGTCTGTTCACCACCACTATCACTAAAGGGGCCTCTTTCCAGGGTGGATTGTTTCTTTAAAGGGGAAAAAGAAAAGTATAAGCCCCTATAAGAGGATATGGAAACTCTTGCATCTTTAATACACACAACAGACCAAGAAGCTTTTGGAAGACCATCTATTTTTTCTCCCTTGCCTGCCTCTCCTTCCTAGCCCTCCCCACTTCCCTGTCCTCCTTGCCTATGATGGCTTCACCATTCACACCCTTTACTGTTAAGTAGGGTCACTTAAAAGAAAAATGGCAAAGGCACCAACTCCCTAAGCCTTGCTTCAGGTCTAAGGAGGATTGGAAAACAAGCCACTCAAAATCTTCAGTTAGACCCAGATGATCTTCATAATGAGTGACCAAGTAACACTTGTCTGGATGGAGATTATTTAAAGAAGAGTGCTGAGGCGTGGGTTGGGGGGAGAAGTTGGGGGAGGTGGGGGAGGGAATCCCCCAAGCACTGAGTCTGTATCTCCTCCAACACTCACTCCATTGTGACTTAAAGATGGGGCCATGTGTGTGTTCCGATGAAAAATTATGTTACGTAATTTTAAAGAGAAAATCCCCTAGGGTGGACTACAGAACTACCATTCATATAAAACAAGATCAAGATGTGGTTTTGTTTTTCAATGTTCTTCCTATCATCCATCCTGGACAATATCTTTTGTTTGCTTCTCTGCGTCCCCAAAATTGCCTTTTTGTATCACGTCGGGTCCCACGGACAGAAAAAGATCTTAATGTAAAGATGTCTGCCTTGTACTGGACCCAATCATAATGACATCAGATTATTATCCCCTGAAGGCTTCATTTACTGGGGTTTTTGTTTTGTTTTGTTTTTGTCCCAGTAGAGGAAGTTAGAATGACCTATAGAAAAAGATGAGTGAGAGAAAAGGAACCAAAAGAACAGGAAGCTATCTTAGATGAGCCATTTATGAAAAGGCAAGCATTAGGTTATCTCAGCGCAAGACTGAAAGCAAGAGAGTTCCACCCTTTCAAAGAGGCCCACAAAATGCTGAGACTTTTTTTTCCCTTCTTCTTTGGTGCCCCAACATTCCATGGACTCATGGCCCCTGGAGCGACCAGGGATGGAGGCAGCCACCTCTTCAAAATCTATGCCTGCACTTTGTTCTTGAGAACCCCCTGGTCAGCTCATAGGAGCTGTGGGATTTCACGGAATTACACTTTTAAAAACCACTGTTTTGGATCCAACAAAGGAGACGTCAGCAAAAATCCTTAAAAAACAAGACAAAAACCAATGAACTAGATTTTTTAAGTATGGTGGACCTGTCACCCATATGAAGTGCAGGAATAAAGGTAATTGTGAGCGGGGTGAAAAAAAAAAACCTGAAAAGTGAATTTGGCCAGAAGTCAGCAAGCATATGCAGGAAAAAGTTCAAGCAATGAATAATCTTTTTATTAAAGGGCATCTACTTGTAAATAGTCCAAGCCAAGGTAATGTTTATTCTTTTTAAAAAGAAGAAAAACCTGCTTTTGTTTTTATCATTTTTATATTGTAAAATTTTATCAAAGAAAAACACGAACGTCTGTGAGGATTTCTTTTACTTTCCACGAGTCAAAATCAAGCTGCTGACTTTGGGTGGTGGGATATTGTTCTGTGCTCATGAGAGTCTGTCTAATGGTGCCCTCTGGCAAAGCGAAGCAATTACCAGTATCACACACAGGGTCAGGACCACTAAATAAAGTGCTTTTATGACAAAATATGCTGTTTTCCCTTCCTAATGACCCACACCTCCCTTGGAAAGGAAGTGAGAGTTGTGTGGACACTCCCTAGAAAAACTACAGCGACTTGAAACTAATGCAAAGACCAGGTTCGCCCCAGATGAAAGGCTCCAAAAGATGGAGTCCACTAGTTACAAGTGAAAGGTCATGCACTAAAGACCCTTGAAGATGAAGGGAGCATCAATATAGAGAAGCGAAGGGAGCAGTCAATATCGGAGCAAGAATCTCTTCTACCTTGAGTAGATGTGAGGAATCTACCTTTTAGGGCTATAAAATCCATACTTTATGTTGGCCACTACATTAATATTTGTAAAGGATCCATTAAAACAACAGGTATCCATACTGAAACAATCAACAATGTAAATGTGATCATTTCCTGAAAAAAGAACTTGTCTATCTTGTGCAAGAAAGCGTGCACACATGTACACACACACACACACACACACACACAGTTCCACTCGGTGCATTTTTAAGCTTTTAATGTCAGAAAATGATGCTAAGACTTCTGGGACACCATATATATTATATTGATGCCTATATACACATACGAATGTGAAGACAGAGACACAGATTAGATAAGTAGATGGATGGATAGATGGATGGATTGGATGGATAGACAGACAGACAGACAGACAGACAGATAGATAGATAGACAGACAGTTGCCAACTTTTCTCTAATGGATCCTGAAAACTCAGTAACAACATATTTATCCCAACTTCTATCCCACCAAGTTAGATTCCTAGGGGCGGCTACATCTCTCTCTCTCTCTCTCTCTCTCTCTCTCTCAAGGTTTTTAGGTCCCCCTGAGAATCTGGGGGTATCTTGTCAGTTTGGGGTCCCATTTGATGTGTTCTCTAATATCACTGAGTAATCTTTTTACTATCATCTAACCAGCAACACTTAATATCTCATCTTTGATTAGCACCCCAATATCACTTAACTAATGAATGCCAATTAGCTTTTTTTTTTAAATTTAATTAATTTACTTTTAGTTTCCAACACTCAATTCCACAATCCCTTGAGTTCCACATTTTCTCCCCTTCCTTCTCCTTCCCCGCTTCCCCATTGTGGCAGCATGCAATCCGATGTGGGTTCTACAAATACCTTCACATTAAACATTAGTCAAGTTGTAAAGAAGAATTATAACCAATGGAATGAACGAGAAAGAAGGAACAAAACAAAACAAAAAAGAAGTAGAGCAGGTAGTTTGTTTCAATCTGCAGTCAGACTCTGTAAATTTTTCTCTGGATGTGAATAGTCCTCTCCATCATGAGTCTTTTGTAGTTGTCTTCTAACCTTGCCTTGCTGAGAGGGGCCCAGTCCATCAAAGTCAGTCATCACAGATGCCATGTGTCTGTAATTGTGTACAATGTTCTCCTACTTCTGCTCCTCTCAGCATCAGTTTATAGAAGTCTCTCCAGGTTATTAAGAAGTCCATCTGCTCCTCATTTCTTTCTTTTAAAAAAAAAAAGTAATTCATTTATTTTTGGTTTTCAACATTCATTTCCACAAGATTTTGAGTTATAATTTTTCTCCCCATCTTTCCCCTACCCCACACCCCAAAATAGCGAGCCTAGTGTATACCCCTCCCCCCAATCTGTTCTCTTGTATGCTCCCCCATCACCCCTCCCAACTTTCTAGTAGAGCAAGATGGATTTCTATACCCCAATGCCTCTGTATATTATTTCCCAGTTGCATGTAAAAAACAAATTTTTTTTTTAACATTTGTTTTTAAAACTTTGAGTTCCAGAATCTTTCGTTTCTTCCCTACTTACCCACCCTCACTGGGAAGATAAGCAATTAAATAAAGGTTGTACATGTGTAGTCACCCAAATCATTTCCATATTAGTTATATTGTGAAAGACTAACTATATTTCCCTCCATCTTATCCCGCTCCCCACTTAATCTATTTTCTCCTTTGACCCTGTCCCTTTTCAAAAATGTTTGCTTCTAACTACCCTCTCCCCCAATCTGCCCTCCCTTCTATCATTCCTCCTCTTACTCCCTACCTCCCCATTTTCCTGTAGGGTAAGATACCCAATTGAGTGTGTATGTTATTCCCTCCTTACGCCAAATTCAATGAGAGTAAGGTTGTTCCATTCCCTTTCACCTTCCTGCTCTTGCCCTCCATTGTAACAGTTTTCTCTTGCCTCTTATATGAGATAATTTACCTTACTCTTATATGAGATAATTTACCTTACTCTATCTCTCTCCTTCTCCCAATATATTCCTCTCTCACCTCTTAATTTTATTTTTTAGATATCATCCCTTCATATTCAACTCATCCTGTGCCCTCTATGTATACATGTACATATATATATACACATATATGTATTATATACACACACACATACACACACATATACATATATTCCCTTCAACTCTCCTCATACTGAGAAAAGTCTTATGAGTCACAATTATTGTTTTTCCATGGAGGAATGTAAATAGTTCAACTTTAATAAGTTCCTTATGATTTCTTTTTCCTGTTTGCCTTCTCATGCTACTCTTGCTTCTTGTATTTGAAAGTCAAATTTTCTATTCAGCTATTTTTTTTCATCAAGAATGCTTGAAAATCCTCTATTTTATTGAATGACCATATTTTCCCCTGAAGCATTATACTCAGTTTTGCTGGGTAGGTGATTCTTGGTTTTAATCCTAGCTCCTTTGACCTCCAGAATATCATATTCCAAGCCCTTTGATCCCTTGACACAGAAGCTGCTAGGTCTTGTGTTATCCTGACTGTGTTTCCACAACATTCAAATTGTTTCTTCGTCACTGCTTGCAGTATTTTCTCTTTGACCTGGAAACTCTGGAATTTGGCTAAAATATTCCTAGGAGTTTTCTTTTTGGGACCTTTTTCAAGAGGTGATTGGTGAATTCTTTCAATTTCTATTTCGCCCTCTGGGTCCAGAATATCAGGGCAATTTTGCTTGATAATTTCTTGAAAGATGGTGTCTAGGTTCTTTTTTTGATCATGGCTTTTAGGTAGTCCAATAATTTTTAAGTGATCTCTCCTGGATCTATTTTCCAGGTCAGTGGTTTTTCCAATGAAATGTTTCATAGTGCCTTCTATTTTTTCATTTGTTTGGATCTGTTTTATAGTATCTTGCTTTCTCATGAAGTCACTAGCTTCCAGTTGCTCCAATCGAATTTCGAAGGAGTTATTCTCTTCAGGGAGTTTTTGAAATTCCTTTTCCATCTGGCAAATTTGGCTTTTTAAGGCATTCTTCTCCTCATTGGCTTCTTGGGCCTCTTTTGTCATTTGAGTTAGTCTCTTTAAGGAGTTATTTTCCTTCAGTGTATTTTTTGGGTCTCCTTTAGCAGGCTGTTGACTCTCTTTTCATGATTTTCCTACATCATTCTCATTTCTCTTCCCAATTTTTCCTCCAATTCTCTTACCTGATTTTCAAAATCCTTCTTGAGCTCCTCCCTGGCCTGTGACGAGTTCATATTTTTCTTGGAGGCTTCTGATGCAGGAGTTGATTTTGCTGCCTTCCTCCCACTCCACACCTTGATCCACCAATTAGCATTTTACTAAAGAACATTTGCAGAGAAGATGGGGCAGAGCACCCATCTCTTCTCTGTACCACCCTGGTCCCAGGGGGAGAAGTCTATGACCAAAAGAGAAAAACCTTGGTTTTTCTTTTTTTTAATTTTAATTTATTTATTTACTTCTAGTTTACAACAAACATTCAGTTCCACAATTTGGTTTTTCTATATACATTTGCTATATCTGAACACCCAACAAAGAGCATGTCTGCATGAAACCCTGTTTCAGTTCCATGACTGCCCAATCTTGGTGTTTCTTCAGGGATCCAGCCAGAATTTGCTAGCTGTATAACACCAAGACGCTACCATAAGCATTGGTTGACCATCTTGCCTTTCTTCATGAAGAAGCTGATAATATTGACAACAGATTTGTGATCCAAAAAACAGTCTGTGGTTTGCTAAGATGCTCCTAGAATGGTATCAAAATAAGGTCCTAGGGTCCACCGTGATGTTTTCCATCCTGGTCAATAATGGTGCAGAGAATTCAAGCATGTGGGACAAGCTTTGAGTGATTCAATAGGAAAGTTGGGTTGGACATGTTGGCAGATGCCATATGAAGCGGTGGCAGAGGCTAATCTATTACTCAGGACTAATCTGTAAGACTGTCACCAATACCATGTCTACAAACAGGACTGAGGTTAAAAGCTTTGACTAACTTCTAATTAAAATCTGCTCAAGGAAACTGAAAACATTTTCTACCACTATAATTTAGGGATAAAAACATCCAAAAACTACACGAAGGCAGAAGGTGGGAAACATAAGAGTGGTCGTGTAGGTAAAGAACTACGTTTAACGTAATGCCAAAATGTGTTGATTTGCCATTATATTACAAGCAAATTTTCCTGGGCAGACCTTAAAAATAGCCAAAATTTTGTAAAAATTGGAGTTTTTTGATAAATGAGCTATAATTTCTCAAGTTTCTTCCTTTCCTTTTTCCTAATACCACTTGTTGGATAAACAGTGGCACCACACTGCCACGGAGGCATCAATTACAAATTTGGTTTCAATGGCAACCTTTATGCCACATGATCTTATAATGTGAGACTTTACCATGCCAAGATCTCAGAGAGCCATCAGATTCCCACCCTTCTACTCTACTCTCAACCCCCAAAGCCAGGCTTTTAATGGTTTTAAACTGATAATAAGTTCCTGAATCTTGGAGTGTTACTGGGGTAGGAGATTGGCTTGTAGCTGGTGTGGCTATGCTCCAATGTTTGGCAGTATGACTTTCTGTGGGATTTGATATCCCAAAGTTATCAAGTTTAACCAAGGTTTGAATATGAACTTTTTTGTGTAACTGTTTTAAAAAAAAAAGGGGTGCCATGAAAACTCAATTGTCTGTATGGAACAGCATCCAAAAGTGGGCATCTTCTTTGTTCACACCCTCGTTTTTGCTGGATGTTCTTTTTTTTTTAACTCTAGCCTCATTACCTTCTTTATTAATCAAATACTTCTTTACCCCATCCAAACCAAGTTCCCCTAGCTTCATATTTAAAGAGAGATTTCCCTGATATTTCAGAAATGTTGGTCCCACTCCCATCTCCCTGCATTAAGAATGGAACCTCTCTCAGTCTGACTTGTTAGTAACCCACTAAAACTCTCTCCCATTGCTCCACTGTAAGATGGTGGATACTTGGTTCTCACAGCCAGCAGGGAATGTATGTTCTGGCAGTTCCACAAGCTAGAGCAGCTCCAGCCGTGGGTCTAATGAGGATGCTTCACTTGGGAAGGGTCTTCAGCATCCTGACCATGGGCTGAGCTATGTTCCAGTCATAGCAACTTCTCCCAACTGTTTATTAAACTTCAGGATTGAGAACCTAAACCAATGAAATCCCATATCTCCAAAGGGTCCAAGAATGCTAAGTTTTCTGACTTTGAAAAATGGAGAATTTTTCTCTTTTTGGTCCAGACCTATAATTTAGTGTGGACAACTTCCTTCAGATCTCCCTCCAACAAAGCAGATTAAATACTCATCTGTAACATACAGTGTTGAAAGACTCACGTGGGCAAACTGCACATAGAGAAGTCACTTACCTGATGCTGCAACAACCCAGTCAGTGTGTGTGAGAGGCAGGATTTAAACCCAAGCCTCTCTGACCCCCGGGGCAGCTCTGTTATCAACCACCCCAAGATGTCAGTCTAGTTTGGCCTCCTCTCTGTTCCACCAGCATCTGTAGATACTGTCTGGTACGATGAGAGTTGGGACAGTAAATGACAATGCCAACAATCAGCCTTAGGGTCATAAATAAATGACCAGAGGAAATTGTTTTTTATTAATCACAACATGAAATATCACATGAACACGCATATGAGAACCAAACTGGGATAACTAGGACTTCTACAATTTACACTTCTTCTCTAACAATGCTGAGGGGAAGGATTCCTTTACAGGGTATTGGTGATCTTAGGGATGACGTGCCGACTGCACCAGCCCAGGAGGATACTGTATGCAGCATTAAGCTTTCTTGGGGTCAGAGGTTAAAACCACACTTTGATTCTGCACCTTGGTAACAGGAAAGGTTATTAAGGCCCTGTCAGAGCCATGGAAATCACAAGCTATATCCTAATGACAACATCAACACTTGGTTAGTCAGGCCTTGGGAGTGATTTTCACTCCTACTTTCCTTCTTCTGCACTAGAGGCTAACAACAGACTTTTGGCCTTCTCGTATGTGAGACCAGCTACCGTTTGGTCACCCCAGTGTTTGCTCCCATCGCCAAACAGAGGACACGGAAGGTTCTAGAATCACAGCAAGTTTGCAAGGAATGGTTATAGAACAGTCGGGTTTTTGAATGACGCTTCCAAATTAGCCTTCCACTTGGTAAAGAACCTGCTGAAGCAGGCAGACAATGATTTCTTCCTTTTTAAAGTATTTTAGCTATTGTGTTTAGCAGCTGCCACTCCACAGGGGAGCAAACACTTTAGTGAGGCGGCCTCTCAACAGCTCCTATCTTCACGATTTTTTAAAAAATAGGCCTTCACATCACTGAATTAAAATTCCCCTTCCCCTCTCCCTCGGGAAAGTGATCTGAATATATAATTTTCTTTAGATGTGCGATTTTATCAGTAGAATAAACCCAGAAAACAAGAGCAGAGGTACAATTCTGAGAAATAGCTTTGATCTCTCTTCAAAAAATAAGAAAACCTCTTCCTCTAGGTTGATGAAGGCAAGAAGAGTTCATTGAAAGAAGTGATGAGGTTGAAATAGGACTTTTCATCGTCGGTTAATCCAGCATTGCCAGGTCTCACTACCACCGCCACGTGGACATCAGCCTCTTCTGCTGCGTTGGCCTCTGGGGAAACAGAAAGGGAGCAGAGCAGCCTTAACACAGAGAAGCAGAGGATGGGCACCAACTGCCCCTCAGCAGAGTCACCACTTACAAGGTGCTATGCAACATCATTAGGCAACTGTAAACAAGTGAAAAGGGGCCCTCTATCATCCTGACAAACAAAAACAAGATGTTTCCACCCTTCTTCCAGCTCATCTCAAAGGAAAAACGTTCAGGGGACCCTTGTGGAGGCAATTTGGCACTAAAGGTGGTTCTTCTGCGGCCTCTTCTAATGTCACATTCTCCCACAAATAAAGGGGTCTCAGAGATCTCAATTCACCTGGTATCTCCACCCCCTCCCAATCAAAAATCAAAACAAAAAACAACTTGTCCTGGCTGATAAGAGCCAGACACAAGCATTCTCAGGCCTGGCGCTACAATCCTGGAAGCAGGCTCTGCTTCAAACCTCCTCCCTTGTGACTTCTTTCCCCCAAGCTCCTAGCTTAGTACAACCACGGCAAACTTTTGAAAAGCATCTGGGCAGCTTGGCAGGAGTGAAGAAAGCTTTGGGCTGGGATGCAAAGTGGAGCCTGACCTAATTAGGATCACTACAGATCCATGGAAATCCAGGATACCCAGGCACCCACTGCCAGATTTTCCCACCTAGAGACATAACTTTGGGACTTGAGCTCCACAGCTTCCAGACAGGTTCTAGGAGAACAGAACATTAAAAACCTTGAACCACTATCCTTGGACAAAGAGCTGGCGAGATGCTCATCTGCCATCTAGGGATCTTGTTTTCAACAAAATCTAAAACCCATGGCCTCTGCCAACTTCACCTCCAATATTTCTAGGACTTAGAAGAAAAGGAGGCCAGGAAAGAGAACTGCTCAGGGGAATGAAAAGGTACGTCACTCAATGGGCATTTAACACAAACACATTTTCAGTTCAGTTAAAAAATATTAAACCCACAAGATGCTGCTAAGTGATGGATAAACAAAGACGAAGCAGGTGGCACATGGCACTAAAGCTATTCTGAGTTACTGAGGGAGAGAAGGCTGCAGTGGGAAGTGACGGGGACAAAGGCGTCTGACGCTCACAGCTTATGGGACCAGAAAGGGCTTGGGCTCCAACGAGCCAGCTCTACCGCAGAACAAACCTAACCCCCCAGCACAGTCTCCCAGAAGCCTGGGGGCCCCTTATCTAAAGTCCATTTGCCCCAAATCTGGAATAGGGCTAGAACCAGATCACTCCAAAGAAGCTGGTAAACCAAAGCGTGGCAAAAGTGGCTGTTTACTGTTTTTTTCAAATTCACATCTGATTTCAATCCAAAAATGCCTTAGGAACTGATAAAATTAGAGCTGAAGTAACCTCAGAGGTCGGCTAGTCCAACCTCCTCATTCGTAAATGACTTAATGTTCCCACTTTTGGGTAAATAAAATGATCCAAACAGATGGCACAGCCCAAGCCAGCTCCATGACCAGCCTAGGAGAACCCCCTTCCTTTTCCTAAGAACACGGAACAAGTTAAGGCCTTCAGATTCCCACTCCCCGAACTCACCACTTCGATTCCCCTAATCCAACATATAATTAAAGACAAATCGCGATGCTTCTCCCTCCAAGGGTGGGAACATTCAGGAAGGAAGTGAATGGCAGCTCTGAATCAGTGAAAGAGGTTAAACAAACGCTGGTATTCAGAGCGCCGTCTACAAGCTGATGCTGGAGGTGGTGCCAAGACGGCAGGAGGACTCCTAACTAAGCCCTCAGAACCCCCAGAAAATCACTAGATTCAATCCTGATGGGCAAATCCAAGGGAAAAAAACCACAATGATTTTTTTTTTTGCTGTTGCAGGCTGGAATGGGGAGACAGACTGAGGTATGGGAAGCCTCCAGGAGCACATTGCTCCCCTGGGTCAGCCCATTACAGGGTGAGGCTGTGTACCAGGGCAAGAGAAGATGGCAGCGTGGGCCAACTGGCAGCTGAGGCTCACTGGCCAGTTCAAGGTCACAGGCCTGAGGCAGAGTGAGGGGACCTGCACCCAAACGGGGCATTTCGGGGCAGAGATCTACACTGATCTAGAAGTAGGAGTTGAGAAGGAATCAGTAGTTGCGTGGCTTGGAAACTCAGGAACATAAGAGCCAAAATCTGGAGCTCCCAGGCCAAAAACAAAATACTGCCATCAGCCAGAAAGAGCGAATCCCTAACGTGAGGAGCCCCAGTTAGGATCACACACCATAGAGCAGCCACCACTATAAATCAATGGAGAACTTGGAACGTGATGGAAGGCAAAGGATAGGGCTGGCAGCCAAAAATAAATCACTCAACCCAAATGAGAATAATGCTACAGAGGGAAGAATGGACCTTTAATGAAACAGAGGACTGCCAGGCGTCCCTGAGGGAAAGACCAGAGCTGTGCAGACTCTCTGAAGTAACCCACAAGTCAAGAGGAAAAAGGCAAGCGTGACTAAGAAGGAAAGCCCGGATACACCGTGACGAAGGCCTAGACCGGGAGAAACCGCTTATCTCCTAACACAGGGAGAGGAGCTGTGTGTCCCCCCCGTGACAGAACCACAGAGAGAAGCCACGGCCTGGGAGTGGCACGGCTATGTCCTGAGGATCTGAGGAGAAGAATGAGAGAGAGCGAGCACAAGAGGAAAGGAAGGCAGGCTAGGAAAACGACCTCACAGTATCAGGGCACACAGGCAGATGCCTCCAGACAGAAGCAGAAGGGGACGGGAGGACAATCTAACTCCTGAGCCTGGCTCTCCCTTGGACTGGTCAAAGGAGAGAAGACACACACACACACACACACACACACACACACACACACACACACACACACACAGAGCTGGGCACACAAATAAATCTTACTCAACAGAGAACTTGGAGGGAAAAAGAAAAATCAGAGGGAGTGGATGAACTGAGGTAAGACTCTTTCTGCTTTTCCACTGAGTTCCTATGCAGACCCCCGGCAGCTTCCCACCCACTCCCCACACAGCATACTCTTTAAAGTTTTTTAATTTTCCTTTCCTGAAAGGAAACTGGGGGAAGATGGCTGGGAGTTGAAACCAAGAATAAAATCAGATTAAGGGAGGTGTCAGTCCTGAGCAAAACAAAGTCTAACTAAAGATATACAAAAATACTTATAGCTCTTTATTAGGTGGCAAAGGAGGGGATGTTCAATTGGAATGGATGGACAAATTAGGTACAGAAATGAGATGGAATACTACCGGGCTGTAAGAAATCGTCTGAAAGGGATGGTTTTGGAGAAACTTGGGAAGACTAGCATGAACGTGCAGAGTGAGAAGAACAAGGAAAACAAGACTGTAAAGAAAATAACTCTGAAAGAATGAGAAGCTCTGATCACTGCGACGAACAACCACAATTCCTGAGGACGGATGAGGAAGCGCCACTCACCTTCTGACAGAGGGAGGTGAAGGACTCGGCGTCCAGGAACAACTTTTTTTGGATGTGGCCAATGCAGAGATGTGTTTTGCTTATGTTTCTAGCAGGGGTTTTATTTTCCTTCTGTGCTCAACCAGGGGTGGAGGGAGCGGGGAAGGAGGGGGAAGAAGGATTCTTGCCAACAGAAAGCAATTTTTTTTTTTTAGAAAAACAAACGTCAACTAAGTTTCACGTGGCTGGCTAAGAAAAAAATATGTCCTTTAAATCACCAATTTTCCCCAAGTCACCATACCATGAGTTTCAAAGCTTTGAGCCACCCCACACTCGCACATCAGATAATTTATTCAGGTAATAGAAAGAATTCTTCATCTGTACCTCAAACCCACCGAACCTGCTTTACCATTCACTACATGCTGACTGTGCTTATGAATGCACAAAAAGTTTAAAAACAAGAAGCATATTTGACCCATTTTATGCTGGAGACAGAAATCTATTGTTTTGTGCAGACTTGCAAAACCAGCAGAACTGGCTTTCTCCAAACCCAAAACTTCCCATCTGTCTGTTCAGTTACGGGTTGGGAGCATTTCTCCACTTCAGACCAGTCTCCCAAGAGCTCCCCAGGCAGACACTGGATGGACCATCCCTGTACCGCTTGGGAAAGTGCACACTGTGTGAGCTTGCTCCTGATCCCCCTCTTGTGCCTCAGTTTTCCAGGCTGTACTGTCTGATTGGAAAGCTCAATGGGTCCTTCAAGCCTCCTCTTTCCTCCTCACTTTTAACATCCCTCAAGCCCACGTGTTTCCTGACCCAGCTTAACTCCCTTACATGTAAATACTTGGGATCCACTGCTCTCCAAAGGACTGAATCCCCCCGGATGCTCCTCTTTGAGAAGTGAACTTGACCAGCTTCCCTGATAAGCAGAGTAAGGTCTTGTTTGTGCTAAGCCATCAGAGGGATGAATAGCACAGTCCGAGGGAGGCAGCGTGTGCTGCTGATCTGCTTGGGCACAGCCCTGGCCTTGAAAGTGACTCATGCCACATCACACAAGGAGGAGCTAATCAAGACCAAAAATTACTACCAAACTGGTGAATTAATTCAGTATAAAATTCGGGCCCTAAGTCCTGAGTTTCAGTTGCCTCTCCAGACACAGAAACCCTTGCTAGTTTACTTTCTGTCTTGGTCAAATGTCTGATATAAAATGAACCTGAAGGCACCACATAGCACAGGATGGGAATAAAAAAAAGAAGCTGAAGTCTGCCCAAATATCCATGACACCAAAGGGTGTTAGCCAGAGCAAGGCACCAGAAACACTGTGGATGCTTCAAAGAGCACTCGTACCCAGCAGGAAAGTGCCCCCAAAACAGGAAAATGTCTTTACATGTCACTGGGGAAAAATAAAATATTGTTTTAAAAAAAATTTAGCAAGCGCTAGTCTGACCGCGTTCTACAGAAACGAAGGCTTACTGTAGGGCACAAAAGCTCAGTGTTACACCAAGATTGGAACCAGGGACTCCCACTCCAGTGCTCTTTCCACTAAGGATTCCAAGAATCAATGAATTCAGGTAAGGGTCTTTCTAAACTTTCACTGAAGAACCCTGGCAGCCTCCCACCCACTCCCCATATATCATACTTTTCAAGTCTTTTTTTCCCCTTAGATTTGCTACTCCTTTCCTGAAAGGAAATGGGAGAGAGATGGTTGGGAGCTGAAATCAAGAATAAACATGCCAGTGCTGCATACCCCTAAGGAATGGGGAACTAGCCTGCGTGGTTGAACGAGTTAGTCTTTTAAGTGTCTTTGGACATATTTGCATTAATTTTCTAAGACCCTACCAGATGAAAGTCCTCCCCAAGGGTGTGGAGTTCACACTGTCCCTCACAGGCTACAATACCTGCTGTGAAGGAAGAGTGACCTACCTCGGGTAACATCTGTCAGAAACAGGATGTTGTTGGGGGAGCAGCCAATGCTTGTTGCAATTCTCTTGTAACTTTCACTCTCTATTTTATGTCCAATCTTAGTATCAAAATGGCCATCGAAAAGCTGGACGGAGGAAACAGAAGTGAGGAAACATGAAAAAACCAAGAGAAACAGGTGAAAAGTGAATTCTCAATCATATGACAGTGAGATGGAGCAGATCAGACAGCAACCATATTTCCCCAGTCTTCCGAACCCACAAAATGTTATCTACGAAATGAAATTTATGTAACTATCCATATTCATGAATGGCATGAAGCAGCAAAGTGGCCAGATCCTCTTCTAGGAATTCTTTTTAGGCCTGAGACCAGGTCACATTTTTCTTTGAGGCTTTGGATTTTTTGACTTTTTTTCTTGACTTTTTGACAATTTTGACTTTTTTATCTTCTATGTTTGTTTTGATCTTCCCTGTTTCCATAATAACTTTCTATGGTCAGGTTCTTTTTGCTGCTGTTTGCTCATTTTTCCAGACTATTTCGTGTTTAACTTTATAGAGGTTTGGACTCTGCTCCTGGGGTGAGGGAGGGCACTGTCCCAAGCTTCAGGAGGGTGTATAAACTTGCAATGCTTCTAAGATAGTATGACCTAAGGAGAAGTGTGGTGATTACTCTTCTGTCCTGGTGCTCTCATCTCTGAGTAACCACAAGCACTCTTTTCTGCCCTGGACCTGTGACCAGGGTCCCCACTCTCCTGGGGGTTCTAGTGTGCTAATGTTCCTCCTTGCCCTGGGATTGCAACCCGAAACAATGCAAGAGTCCTGAACCCAGTGCCAGCAAAGGGTCCCCTGTAATCTCCTTCTGACCAGCTGTCCAATCCCCATAGCGTCTGTGCGCAGAGAGTTATAGAAGCAGCCACTGCCCATTTAGTTGTCGCCCGTTCCTCCCACCCCGCTGAGGCTTGGCCTGCACTGGACTGTGCTCCACTCTCACCCAACTGGGACTGACCTTTTCTGCTGATCTTCTAAGTTGTCCGGGCTAGAAAACTGTTTCATCCCATCCTTTTGTCGGTTCTACTTCTCCAGAATTCATTTTGAAGTGTTATTCTAAATTTGCCTGGAGGAGAATCTGGGAGACCTCAGGCCAGTCCCTGCCCTTACTCTACCATCTTGGCTCTAAGCACTGCCCCGCCAACACTGTTTTAAAGATGAGCCCATAGGCTCAGAGAAAGCAGGTGTCCTGTGCAGGGACACACAGCCTGTCAAGTCTTTCCGACCTGGCTACCACCAGGGAGTTATTACACGCTGGCTTATTAGCATGATCTTCCTGACCTAATTTTTCACTGGGTCAGAGGGAAATGCAAACAGCATCTAAAACGTTGGCACCACAGAACCCCATTCTTCCTCCTCCCCCCCACGTATTCCCAGCAGATCGGGCTCTGCACTCTCCCTCCCCAGGCCTCCAGAGAGGGTGTGAAGGCAGCTTCCACCTTCTGGTGTGACTTTCACCACACAATCACCCACAGCTTGATGATTCAAGAAAAAGAGCAGTCATGTGGCTCACCTCCAGGATGTCCCCTTCTGTCGAATAGCCAAAGAGCAGCTTCTGTGCCTCAACACTCCCTGAAGAATAGATATACACCTTCATGCCCGCTTGCCTCCACTTCCTGATTGCAGGAACCACATCCTCAAAGAACCTACAAAAGAGAGGCAACTGAGAACCTCTCCCCGCTCTCACCACCCCACTCTTTGTCACCAAAAGTGGTCCCTTACGGCCATGACTTACCCAGGGTTAATCCCCATGTGTCAGAAGGGGGGGGGGCCTCAGTCTCTCCCCCTCTCCCCACCACGAGGCAGCAGCTGACTCTCTTACCTGGCTCCACTCACCTGACCCTCACAACTAAAACGGAGAGAATAAAGCCGACCGACCCCCTTTACTTAGAGGAGAGCCCCTCTGCCCCTCACTCTTTACCCAACTCTGATAATCATGTAGTCCAAGTTGACAGTAGATCAGAATCAGTCAATCAAAAGCGGGAAGTGGCCACTGCAGCCAGCCAGATAAAGAGCCAGGAGAGTAATGGGTGAGAACAGGCCTTCCGTTCCTGCCGTATGAGGAGCACATAGAGGAAGGCAAAGAGCCATATTCAAGGATCTGAAGAGCTTGGGGAAGAGAGATGAGCTGAAAGGCAGAAGCGCGACACGGCAGAGAGGCAAACGCTAGCTGTCTTAGTCAACGTGTACGCTCGTCTTTCGGTCCTCTTTTGTTCACTCTGTCTTTAAGAAATGTGAATTGTTTTCTTTATGTTCCTCACATTTGCTATTCTTAACAGCATTACAACATTCCATCACGCTGATAAGTTCATTGAGTCATTCTACAAATGACAGACATTTAGAGTGTTTATAGTTTGGGGCCATTATAGATTATGCGGTTACTGAAAAGAAAGTGATTTTTTCCCCCCTTTCAGTTAACAAAGGGAGTATTTACAACAATCAGATTAATGAGTGAAAAGTTCCGATTACTTCTGAAAGTCACACAGTATGTTACAGTAACCTGCAGGATACCGGCAGTGGGTTCTCTAAATTTTTAAGTCTTCTAAGACTTGGCAAAATGTTCCAGAGGCGCTTATAAATGTGTGTCAAAAAGAATATGCCGGACTCTTCTAAAAAACAAATCCCTAAATTTTGTTTCAATAGAAATGTGAGATTCTCCACAACTTCATGACCATGGAGTTTTGTTTGCTTCTTCCCAATCTGGTGGGTGTGAGACCAAAGTTATTTGGAGATGTGGAAATGATCATTTGTAATCTATCTGTTCATTTATCCTCTGACTATTTATGTAGTTTAAAAAGGAAGAGAAATTCCATTTAAAATTGTAGCAGAACACATAAAACACTTGACAGTCTCAACACACAAAGGAATCCTATGACTACAAGTATTATACCACTTTACACAAATAAAGACCTAAATGAGTTGGGAAAGGAGAGCCCAAGTCAACATAACAAAAATGACAATGCTAACCAAACTGATTTATTCAGTGCCGTATCAAACTATCAAAGGATTGAATTGCTGAGCTAAAAACAGCAAGAACGAAATTCATCTGGAGAAACAAAAGGCTGAAAATTTCAAGGGAAATAATGTATAAAAAGGACCAGAACTCAAACTACACTACTAAGCAGTAACCATCAAAACAATATGCTACTTGTTATAAAACAGAGGTTGATCAACAGAACAGACCAGGTGCACAATTTTGTTGTTCAGTCACATCTGACTCTCTGTGACCCCATTTGAGATTTCCTTGGCGGAGATACTGGTTGGCCATTTTCTTCTTCAGTTCATTTTTACAAATGAGGAAACTGAGGCAAACCAGGTGAAGTGACTTGCCCAGAGTCACATAGCTAGCAAATATCTGAGGCCAGATTTGAACTCAAGAAGATGAGTCTTCTTGACTCCTGGCCTAGTGCTCTGTCCATGGCACCATCCAGCTGCCTCAGGCACACAACACACAGAAGCAAATTAACCTAGTAGTCTAGTGTTCAAAAAAACCTCAAACCCCAGTGTGTGACAAAAATGAAGTAGAGCCAATGCCTCAGCCCCACGACAACATTAGTTCCAAATGGATGCCTGACTTCAATACAAAAACATTACATCATAAACAAATCAGAGGAAAAAGGATGAAGTTTTCCTTTTGGATTTATAGAGATTGCATGATCAAACAAGAGAGAAAAGCTCAGATGATAAAATGGAAAAATTTGGTTACATAAAATTAACATGTTTTTGCACAAACAAAACCACTGCAGCTAAAGTTAGTTACCTGGGGAGAAAACCCCTTTGCAGGGTTTTGCATACTGAGGGTCTTATATTCAATGCATATAAGAAACTAACCCAAACTTAGAAGAATAAGAACCATTCCCCGTGCTGATACATGGACAAAGAATACGAACGTGAATGTCAAAGGAAGAAACTCAAGCTGCCAACAGCCACATGAAAAAACAAGGCCACAATCACGAATGACATGAGGGCTATCTCTGAGGCTACAGCTCCAAGCCACCAAGACAGGCAAAGGTGTCCCCAAGGGACAATGACAGATGCTGGAGGCCACAACCGCCCTGCTGAGGGGCATGATCTGGAACTCTGTCCTTGCCGTCACCAAGCTGTGCATATCCTCTGGCACAGCCACACCACCACCAGGCCCTACAGAGATCGGAGAAAGGGGGAGACATCCTGTGTTGGAAGAAATAGTAACACACACACACGCACACCCCTCTTGCCATGGCAAGGAACAGAAAACTAGGGGAGTACTCATCAACTGGGGGATGTCTGAGTGACACAGAGTACCTAACACAATTATATCATACAAAATGATGCAACGGGAGGTTTCCAAGAAGCCTGGGAAGACTTGTATGAACTGATTCTGTGTGAAGTGAGAAGAACCAGGAGGATGATTTACAAGTGTCAAGACACCAGTTCCTCCATGCTGGTGGCCTTTAGTAAGACCTTTAGTCATTTCCTCCCATTCTAAAGGACAGGCTCAGGATCAAGTGAAGAAGGAACTGAGGAATGTTTGGACTGGAAGAAAAATAATTGGGGGGAGGGCCCCGAGGGAGAAGGGGAATGGGACAAGACATCACAACCATCTGTAAATATCTGAATAGATAAGACTCCTTCTGTTTGTCTTCAGCGGCCAGAATTAGGGGCCACAGACAGAAATGGTAGGGTCAAATTTAACCTGAAATAATTAGAGACACTGAAAAGCGGAAGAGACTACCTTTGAAGGGTTTGGGTTTCCTCATTTAAGGTCCTCAAGAAAAGGCTAGGTAACCACTTGGTTTCTTTGTTATAGAAAAGATCACGACTTAGGTCCAGGTGCATTGGCCTAAAATAAAATAGCCTCTGATATCCTTTCCAACACTGAGATCCTGTGACTAGAAAATCAAATGAATACTGGCTAATTTCAGAAGGTTTTGCAGCCCTGTTTTATCTCAAAGCCTGAACAACCCCAAATAGTTCCTATTCTGGTCATATGGTGTTATTTAGGCACTCAACACAATAAACATTCTTTCCCTCCCACTTCCAAAATTTGCATTTCCAACTGGAGTGAAAAAATACATTACTGTCTCCACAAACATCACTAGGAAGGACAGCTTCAGTATGACAAAGCATTCAAATTAAGAAGGGGAAAAACCTGTAATGCAGAAGACAAGATAGCAAGGCCAGGGAAGAGAGTTATGGTATGGGAAGTAAGCAAGAGAGTGAGTATAAAAATAGGACAGTCCATTGTCATAGCCAGTGGTGGGTGGAAAAGAGCCAGGAGGCATTGGTCTGTCTGGGTTTAGTGGCTTAGTGCCTCCCAGACACGGTCTCTCATGATCTGGTTTGGAGGGTGCAGGGGGAGCAGCAGCAAAGGGGAAGATGGCCAGAGTGGAGACCAGTAGCTTCCCTCCTCCCAGGAATGGTCCCTGGTCATGCTCGTATATAAGGTATTTCTCCACCTGAATGATCACAGAAGTCTTTCCTTTTTTGGAGGGGGGAAGGTAGGGCAATTGGGGTTAAGTGACTTGCCCAAGGTCACATGTCTAGTTTTGTGTGTGTGTGTGTGTGTGTGTGTGTGTGTGTGTGTGTGTGTGTGTGTGTCTGAGGCTGGATTTGAACTCCAGTCCTCCTGACTCCAGAGCCAGTGCTCTATTCACTGAGCCACTTAGCCACCCCATCACAGAATTCTTTTAAAGAGGTGGGAAGAGAGAGGGGAAGAGACAGTCCCACCCTTTTTCATTTACCTTCCCCCTCCTCCCCACCAAGGGCTATTTTAAATTACTTCGATGCTGCTGCACAGAGTCTGGAGTCCTCCCTCCACCAGTGAATATCTTAGCCCACTGATGTCATGATGGGGGACCTATGGGCAGAGTGCCTGCAGCCTGAGGCCTCCAGCCTCACCAGGACTGCCACCCCCGGCCTTTGCTGAGCCAGGGTCCGAGACATCTAAGGGTTTCAGTTTCGGGCTCCCACCTGGCATGTTCTGAGGTCAATCAGGGGCATTTGGTCTTGTCTTTCTAAGGCAGGTCAGTGCCTAGAACTGGGACGTAGCTGGTCATACCAGTCTTGCTTTGAAATCTCCCTCTGGGGATAGATCGATCCAAACAACGAGCAGTTATCTGTTTTCTCGTTATGTTTGTGAAGTGATGAAGGTGGCTTTGGCATACCTCGATAGGCCTCTCTGGCCCTCCAGGACTCTGCAGATGAAGAGGTAGCAACCTCTTAGGGGCCACTGAAGGAGGGTGGAGCAGCTCCCTTGCGGAGCTGCTGAAAGGGTCAGTCTCCAGTGTGGTGGAAGCCTGGGAAAGGGAATTTCAAGAGTAGGAAGGGGGTGCAGGGGGGCGAGAAGGGGGTGCTTTCAGGCAGGACTCCAGAACCTTCAGCCTGACCTTAGGAACGAGCTCTGGGACTTGGGTTTTTGCCTGGCTTTGAATCCTGCTTTAATAGCTATGTGACCGTGGGCTGCTCAAGGACTCCTGAGCCTTCATTTCTTCATCTGTAAAAGAGGGATAATGATTATAAACAGAATAATAGGAACAGGGCTGTCGTGAGGCTCCAATGAGATCGTGTAGGCAGAGCACTTTCAAAATGTTATTTGTTTGCTTATTCAGAGGCCTTGGAACCCTTTTCCTGGCAGCTTTACCCTAGAATAGTGAGGAGGGGGTGGCAGAGGTTGTGGGGCACCGCCTGGGATGGCTGCCGGGCCCCCCAAAACCTGGCAGACTCAAAGAGAGTACAGCACCTACAGACATGAGCGGGCTGAGACGTTCGCTGGTGGAGGGGGCAGTGCGGCCTCTTGCAGCCCTGCAGTAACTGAGAATGGCCCCGGGTGGGGGGGAAGGCAAACGAGAAAGGCAGGAGGGGACGGGGAGACTCTTTCTGGTGCGCTCACTCACTCAGCCTTCACTGTCCCAGTGGCGAAGGCGGCCCGCCATATGTGGCCCTGGAGCTGTTTCAGGGCTGGGGTCTTCCTGTCCAGAGACATCTGCCAGTAGACATTGTCCACCACAGCCTGGATCATCTGCTCTGTGTCATCCACGCCATGTTCAGATCTGGGGGGAATCAGCACAACTCCATCCAAGTGAGAATCCTCTTCTGCCTACAAGCCATTGTAAAAAACGACTTTATTTTGTTAAACGTCTTTCAAAATGAAACCTGAAAACCAAAGCAGGTGTTTTCTTCATATACTTCCAGTCTCATCATCCCAAATGGAAATATATCACTTTCTATTAAAATCAGAAGGCCATGGAAGCTGAGACTTTGAAACCATCTACTTCAACGCTTTGTTTTATACATGACGAAGCTGAAGCCCAGTGAGGGGCCATGGCCTCCCTCGGGCACAGATGGCAGCGGAGCCAAGACCTCCCACCAGATCACACGGCCCCCTCGAAGGATAGGACCCGAGATTCTCCAACCAGGAACAGAACGGCAACTCTTCTGTTTTCTCCAGAGAGCCTACTTCAGTAAAGGTACAAAATGTAATAGCACGGAGAGAGTGAGAAGGAAAGACAGACTGAGAGAAAAAGACGGGAAAAGGGAGAAAAAGAGAAGAAAGGAGGGAAAGAGAGTGGGAAGAGAAGAAGATAGGAGGGAGAGACATAGGGAAGAGGAGAGCTGAAGGGAGAAATGAGAGAGAGAGAGAGAGAGGAAGAAGTGTTTTGTTTATAATAAAGCACGAGTCACAGAGCAGAAGGAACGAGGCAATAGATGGGAGACAAGAGAAAAAGAGGATTATTTTAGGAGGCAGATGAGAACGTGAAGCATGTAAATGTGGTGACTATCAAAGTTTTAGACAGAGACAAACAGGGTGACAAGGGGCAGAGTTATGGGGCGGGGGTGCTGGGAAGACAAACCATGAAAGCACACGTCTGGAGCAGGGGAGAGGGAGGGTGAGCACATGCTCTGATGTATAAACATTCACTAAAGTGGAGGGGCGCATGCCACAGTGGAAGGTGCCGCTGTGCGCACCTGGGGCGCCTCACTGGCTGGGGGCGGGGGCCACACAAGTTTTCCAACCTGTTTTCTCAGCAGACTCACGTCCTGTTGACACTCTTCTTCTCCCCAGTGAGCGTGCAGATAGTCTTTAACATTCTCTCGAACGTAGGAAAATAACGTGTCCTGGACAAAAATAATCATGGAGAGAAAAAGAGATCACAAAAATGACAGATTTCAGGCCTAGAAGTGAAGTCACATTTTTCTTCCACGTTCTCAGTTTAGCACCAAGACCATTTACCAAAAACATGACTGAGGTTCCATTTATAGGAGGAACAATGACCAGCTAAGGACAAATATTAAAAAAGAGAGGGAACTAGGATCGGGGAGTTGGGGGGGGGGGTTCTCTTTTAGTAGATGGGTTACACATTAAACTCCAAATCAAAAAATGAATGTTTTTTTCAAAATCCTAATACTTCGTCTATTAAAAATAGAGAGTACAATCCTAGGCAGCTCAGCAGATACAGCAGTGGGCCTGGAATAAGGAGGACCTGAGTTCAAGTTTGATCTCAGACACTTCCTAGCTGTGTGACCCTGGGGAAATCTGTTGGCCTCAGTTTCCTCATCTGTAAAATGAGCTGGAGAAGGAAATGGCCAAATACTCCAGTATCTTTGCCAAGAAAGCCCCAAATGGGGTCAGAATGGGACAGGTGAAATGAGTGAATAACCACAAAGAAGACTCTGAGATCTCTCTGGAATACTGAGATTTTTTATACATCTAGAATTCTATCTTGTCTTCACGCTGGGTTTGGCAAGTTCTGTTTTATTTACGTAGCACAAAGCTGTTGTAACACATGACATTTCCCCAGGATGTGGGAATTCAGATTTCACCCACTACTAACCACCTGTTCAAATACTGGGCTCCCCAGGGCATGGAGGGACTACAATTCTCTTTTTTTTTCCATAATCCAAGATTTTTTTTTTATTGTTCTTTTTTTTTACAGTCACTTATGCCATGAATTCATATGGGATTGGTTCCAACAGCTCAGGTTCCTTGCCATTGGTTCTCACAAAGCGTGCTTCTCTGGGTGGAGCAGGCTGGCGTTTCAGCTGAACCCAAGCGCCTTTTTCTTTGGCTTCCTTCTTCTTCTGATCGTTTTCCTTTACCTGCTTCAGGAAGCTCTCTCTGCTCTTGGAATGCTTAATATGCTCAATACGCACATTAATTCTCCTGGCTAGTATCTTGCCCTTAACCTGTTTGTTTACGACGATGCTGTAGCATGCTGAGTAACATTATAGACCCGTCCGGTCTTGCCGTGGTAACATTTGTGGGGCATTCCTTGCTGAACTGTGCCCATACCCTTGATATCTACTATATCACCTTTCTTATATATTCGCATATATGTAGCCAAAGGGACAACACCATGTTTTCGAAAGGGCCTAGAAAACATGTATAGTGTCCCTCTCCTTTTTCCTTTTGTGTTCATTTTGGCAACTCACTCGAATGCTCTTTCCCGAGCTTCCCTGGGAAGGAAACAACACTCCACGAAGCAGGAGCCGCGCAAACCCCGTGTGCCTGGAATATGGCGGAGCCGGCGGAAAAGCGGGACTACAATTGTCAAAAATAATGCCGGCAGAGATGGATGGTGGCAGGCTTAAAGACTGAAGGGGCTACAAGCATCTACAGACCCAGCAATCCGTCTGGAGAGACGCCTCACCCCTCTGCAGAATGTCCACAGTCTGTGCCAGGGGAGGAAGCAGTCACACCAATGAAATCGAGAGATAAAGGATGCTCCAGGAGAAATCAGAGCTCAGTATGTCTCGGTTATTGGCCCACGTGGTTGGACAGGGAGAAGCTGGAATATTTCTCTTCTAAGAGACTACAATTCAATGACCTTAACCATAAGAGCCTCCTCTCCCATAAATGGCCATTTATGCTGCAGGAGAGAGTGCTGTTAGGAGCTGTGGCAGATGGGTCAGGGGCACCTGAGCTAAAACCTGGCCCCAGACACTTACTAGCTTTGTGATCCTGGGCAAGTCACTTAACTCCTGTCTGCCTTGGTTTCCTCATCTGTAAAATGAGCTGGAGAAGGAAATGGCAAAATTCCCTAACATTTTTGCCAAGAAAATGCCAAATGGGGTCACGATGTCAGACACAGCTGAAAACAACCAAACGGCAACCAAGGATTTCCAGAGAGCAAACTGCGCAACATGGCCTCACAAAGGTTAAGAGTTCAATGGATTTTGATTTGATGATCAAAGTGACCGCTTTAAAGAAAAGGTTGCACCAAGTTCCTGGGAATGAAAGAAAGCTCACTAAAAAGGGGATGGTCAAGACTGAATCATCTGTGTAACACAGTATTTTTGGTTTCCTGAACTGACCTAGATGAAAGCTGATTCTTATCATTTATTCATTTTCAAAAACTTGCCACATGCTTCATTTGTTCAAATAATTACATTTTAGTTAAGAAAGTATACGGAATCACTTTCAGCAAAAATGGCTGTCAGACCCTCCCCAAATCTCTTTGCGGGGCTCAGTGTCTACAAATCGACTCCACTGAAAGCGAGGCCTAAGTCCAGGGGCAGTAACAGAAAGGGGCCAGCAGCCTCCCCTCGCATCTGGAGACATGGCCAAGATATGGCCAGCCTGCAGGGCCCTGGGCTTAGAGGCAGCAAGAAGTCAAGAGTGACCAGAGCTACCTGGCAGTGCTCAGACCAAGACAGCCCAGGCTCTCAACGTCCCCAGCACTCTGTCCTGGGATACCACAGAGGGCCCTGGAGATCTTATGTCCCAAAACCCAAAGATGTAGGGGACCCAATCCCAGGAGTCAGCATAGGGATCTGAGGCAAGACCAACCCGGGCATGGCAGAGGATAGAGCCTGGCCTGGAACAAAGGCCCAATTCAGAAACAAAAGCTGGAGACATTAGTGAGCCAGAGAAAAAACGCCCCAGACCAGTATAATAAATTATTGTAAATCCAGAGATGCCTTGAAGGAAGAAAAGAATACTTCACTAAGAACTGACTGGATTTTCAGAGGACATACAAGGTCATGAATAACTGGAAGAAATGAGGAGATTAAAAAAAGAAAGATGGAAATGAAGCTCTTGAGGAAAGACAAGGCAGGGGGAAAAACAGCTTAAGAAGAGAAACCGGTAAACTTTACGCAAGTAACAGGAGTCCCTCAAAACTAGTCTAAATCAAATAAACTGGAGACTCCACGAGACAGCAAGAATAATTAGGACAAAATCAAAAGACTAAAAAATAGAAGAAAATATCAAATATTTGGGGAAAAGGTCAAAAAAAGATAATTTCTGAATTCTTGGAATCCTTCAAAACCATGATTTTTAAAACAGCTGGTCCACTGTATTTCAAGAAATCATAACTTAGCTTGTCCCAATCTCACAGAACTGGAAAGCAGAGTGAAGAGAGAAGGAAGTCACCAATCCCCTGTGGGGTGGGAGGATTGGAAAAGTCTCAGCAAGGTGAGGGCAAACACTGCCGGCTCCAGAAAGAAGTGCTTTGAGGCCGAGCTGAGCCAGCTGCCCGTTCTCTACAGCCCCTCCCCTGCCTGCTGGGGGCCTGTCCGGGATCACTTTTAACTTCTTCTGGGCTGGGGGTCCCCACCAAAGGACCAGTGGTCCAGCCCAGCAAAGCGGAAGGCTCCTAGGGCTTGGGGCAGCTACCAGTTCACTCACAGGAGTCTGAGAATCTCAGTTCTGACCTGCCTCGAGATGAGGCATGGCTCTGCAAACAGAAGAAAGCCCTGCGCTGGCCCTTCTCTGTGAGGAGCAGGTCAGGCACATCACTCAGGCTCGGTGTCAGCCAGAGTTCAGGCTTAACGGGCAAGGAATTCCCCAACCATCCAGAGATAAGGCTGGTGTCTGACGGCATAAAAAGCAGCTTATATATTTTGGAGGTTACAGGGATTTAGCAGAAGATCAAATCAATAGGTGTTTGTGAATGGGATGAAACGTCTTTTTGAAACCCAGGCATCTAAGAGGACAGAAGCTTTGGACAAGGAAACTCTGGCCTGGAGACAGCAGGAGCAGGGTCCAAACAAAGGCTTTGTACAGAAAGCCAGACACCAGGGCTATGGAATGAAGCAGCTTCGTTATCCTCACTGAGACACGGGACGGAGTAAGTCAATTCCCCAAGATGCAGACCAAGTCTTTCCCTGCATTCTCAAATACCAATTTCTCCAGATCATTTTTTTCCCCAAAAGATTTAGCACTCAGATGACCAAGTAATGCTGGACTGAGTTCCTAAGAGTAAACAGATACTGTTTTAGCTCACTGATAAACACAGATGGCTCGTGTGTGCACGATGAAGGAGAAAGGTGTGTTCCCAGCACAGAACAAAAAACCTGCAGGGAAGAAATAAAAGCCTGGCATTTTCAGTGGACCCCAAGTCTCCCTCAGGAGCCAAGGCTAGAAGGAATCACTTGCTGTAAGGCGATGTCATGCAGCTCAGGCCTGCCTTCCAAAGCACGTACTAACAGGGCTAATCAGAGGTTTAGAACAACCTCACATCTGGGTCCTAAGACTCCCCCACACTTCGGTCTGTCCTCCAACTCGTGCAATTCTAAAAAGAATAGTAATTCCACAAAGCACAGCATCATCAGCACAAAGTTTTGAGTTTTGGTCTTTTGGCTTTAATTTGCATGTGAGTGGCCTAGGAGATGGCAGAAGTAAGTTAAGTGAATGCCCTCTCCCCAATCTGAAGCCATACAGGGTTCACACGAAGCAGTGCAGAGCAAGGAAAGCAGAACCCCAAAGACATTTTCAGATTTCTAGTGCAGAATGCTGTGCCACACGCCTCCTTGAACTTGCATATTCTACACGTACAGCTCTGCTTGAAAGTGCTCATTTTCTTAACGTGCCAAATATAGTCCCTGGATATTACCCATGAAAGGCAAGGAGGAGGGAGGAGAGACAGAAATAGAAAATCTACCATGGAGGCAAGTGGCTGGTGGCGCAGCAGATCAAGCCTGGGACCTGAAGTCAGGGAGACTGAGTTCGAATGTGGCCTGTGCCTCCTATCAGCTGCAGCGTGACCCTAGGCAAGCAAGCCACCTCCTCCCTGGCTGACTCAGCTTCCTTTGTGGCTCACAGGGTCAATGAAATAATCCTCGCACAGCACTCAGTGCAGTGCCCAGCATGAACGTTGGCTCCTGACGATCGCTGTCAGACTAATAACTCCCAGTGGAGGATAGGGCCGAGGTCTGGTTCTGCCAAAGGAAAGGCCTGACCTGTCGGGGCTTGCTCTGCCTCCCGGCAGCCCCTCTATCTCCAGCATCTTTCCAGAGGTCCAGAGGAGCTAAGGAGTTTTCAACCAGAAAGACATTTTTCCTCTAAACAAAGGGCAACAGAGTGCTGTCACATCTAGCAGAAGAATTTGTTGAACTGAATTTTCTCCACAAATAGCTATTTCTTATGGTGAGAGCAAAGCCCTCCAGCTGAGTAGCCCCGGGGGAGGTCTGCAGCTGGAGGGGCCTGGCATGGGCCAGTCAAGGGAAGCACACACGGGTCACTGGACCTGGAGGCCTGTAGAGCAGGCCCAAGCTTCCATCTGTGCCCTCAGCACAGTGAGGGGCACAGAGAAAGCAGGAAAAAATGCTCCGGGACTGATCAAGGCCAAACAAACCAAAAACCTCCAGGGGGGAAACCCCAGGAGGCATGCCTCACACTGGGTTTGGGAAGGGTCAAGCTTCAGAGGGAGCCTCAAGGGTCTTCAGACAGCGAGGCCAATCCATGAGCATCTCTTGCTTCCAGGTTATCCACCAGCACAAGGTGCCCCACCCCGCCCCAGCCCAGAGCAAACAAGAAAACCAGGCTGAAAACCTGGCCTACCTGGCCTCCCTGGCCCAGGGCAGGGGCGTGACTGTGTGTGAAAAGCCTTCTTAGTGGTCTGTGAACTTGAGTGGGAAAAGAAGAAAACCACACATTTCCCTCTGGTCTAACTGGAATTTAGGAGGGCCCTCGGCTGTTAAAACTGCCTTTATGAGGGCCCCCAGAAGGCCACGAGTGTTCTGGGCAGCGCCAGACCCGTTTCTTTTTCTTATCGTAACAAACTCCGGCCCCAGCCTCCGTCCTTCCTTCCCAAGCGTTTCCAGGCTTTACAAACGTTGTTATAAACCTTCTAGTCCCCCCGCCCCCTACGTGAATCTGCGTGTCAGCGGGGGGCCATCTGACAGCACCAGCCTTCCAGACTGGGCCTGCCACACTTCTGGGTACCTCTAACAGCTAGGATCCCCCCTCCACGTTTACCGCGGCGCCCCAGATTGGCCCGCCCCGGCGGAGAGCTGTAGCAAGGACAGGCTCCAGGCTGAGCTCCGAGGACTCTGGGGCTCCTTTACCCAGGAAGTAACGGGCACCCAGGAGGGTACAAACTCTCTGCCTCCGGCTGCATTTTAGCATTCCTTCAGCTGCTTACACCTGTTAGCCTGGGGAGGGGCCCGCAGACCCCGCACAAGAAGGGGTACTCCGGGCACTTCTGAGAAGCTATTAGAAGAAAAAGCAGACCGTGCTTGGGTCTCCAGAACACAGAGAACTTAATCCATCATCGCTGTGTCCTGGTCAGGAGTGAAGGGTTCAGGCTAAAACACAAGCCTCGTCTTTGCTGGAGGAGGCCCAGAAAAGCAGCAGGAAACAAGCCCCAGCGGCCCTGGGCACCGGCTGAGTGCCCGAGGGGAAGCTGCCTCCCCCCTCCCCCATCTGCGCCTGTGCTGCTGCTGCTTCTCAGGGACCCACCCGGGGTCTTCTCGGCTCCTCTGAGGCCCGCAGGGTGACGTGACCCGCCCAGGATCACACGGCCAGCTCAGGAAGAGCGTTCTTCCTGCCTCTGCTGGCATTTCGGCTGCGCCCGGCACTGGGCATACAGAAGGCACTCTGCTCTACACAATTCCACCAATGGGGGGTGCAGATGGGCCCCGGGCCACCCCCAGCGCCAGCCTCGGGCTCTGCCCCTTCCCCCGGCCCTCTCCCACCCCAGGGTGCACACGGTGGGGGACTCCTTAAGGCTCTTCTTCCTGTCCCCGGGGGCAGGCACACAACAGGCACTTAACACGTGCACGCTGACCTGCCTTTGGCTTCCAGGAAGTCACCCCAAAGAACGGCGCAGCCCCGCTCCTTGTTTTCTGGGGGTGTAGGAGATAAGGAGATTGGAGGATGTCTCTGGCATCCACAGTAAGCATTTATTAGGCGCCCACTCTATGCCAAGCCCCGAACACTGCCATCCAGAGCTGTGCAGTGGGGAGTGGCCTGGACTGATCTCACCCTCCCCCAGGGCGCCCCGCCCGCAACAGTCCTCTCCCCGGGCTCCCGGTAGACAGCAGGCGCTTCCTAAATGTCAGCGCCCCCCCCCCCCATGCCGACCGCTCGCTTCTCCGGTACACAGCAGGCAGCCCCCCCCCCACACACACACAGCAGGCGCTTCCTAAGTATCCGCGCCTCCCCCGCCGCCCTTCCTCCAGAGTACACAGCAGGCACCTCCTAGATGCTTTCCCCTCCCTCCCCCGGTACACAGCCGGCGCTCCTTAGGTGCCGCCGCGCTGCACACTTCCGGCCGCCCCTCACCTTCACGAAAGCAATCGGGGTAGTGGTACCTTCGATATCAAGCAGAATTACGGTCACCTCCGGGGGCACCGAGAGCACCCCCATAGCTCCGCCCCGGCGGCTGCAGCTGCAGCTGCGGCGGTACCAGGGAGCGCGGGAGGAGCCGCTGGGGGTAGGGAGCTCTTTGCGCAGGCGCGCCGGGGCACGGGGACGGGGCGGCCGGGGCCACGTGGGGCGGAGGGGGCGTTTCCCCGTGGCGGTGGGCGGGAGCTCCGATTGACAGGCGAGGACCGCCCCGGAGCGCTCCTGGGGGGGGCGGGAACAAAGAGCACGCCGGCGCGGGACGGCGGGGGCACGTGCCGAGAGGCTTCCCCCTCCCCTTTCTGACGTTCCCCTGACCTTCCCCTTTCCCATGTGGGCAGACGAGCCCTCTGCCCCTCAGCCCCCGTCTCCACAGAAAGCCGCTGCGAGGCCTCTCGCTCCCGCTGCCCGGGCTAGGCACTTTTTCGAGAGGGAGGGGGCCGGCCGTGTTGGCGTGCCGGGGCGTGGGGGAGGGGCAGCGGAAGCGCCTCCCGGGCCGCGCCACCGCCGAAAGGCGCTCCCGGACGCGCACGCTTCCTGTGCCGCTGGTTCCAGCCTGCCCGAGGGAAGACCCAGCACGCGTGCGCGCTCGCCGGCTAGCGCCGGCCGCAGCGAGCAGGCCCCTGGCGCAGTATCCCCGGCCTCCGCTGCGGCCCTAGCCGAGCCCCGAGCGGCGGGAGCGGCCGCGCGCCAGGAGAGCGCGGGAGGAGGCGGCGGAGAGGCGGGGCCGGAGCGGACGCCGCCGCACAGACCAAGGTACCCGCGGCGGGCATCGGCAGCGGCGGTTTGGCCCGGCGGCGCGTCTGCGTCCCGGTGGGCGCCCTGAGCAGCTCGGCCGCCCTCGCGCCGGCCGTTATGGAGGTCCCGCCCCGGCTGTCGCAGGCGCCGCCGCCATTGTTCCCCTCGCCTCCCGCGGTGCCGGCCCCCCGCAGCCTCTCCCATTGGCGGCCCCGGGCGCCCCGGCTGCTCGCCCCGCTGCTGCCGTCGCTGAGTTCCGGCTCCGCCCGGCAGGGGGCGCGCCGAGCGCAGCGCCACGTCACCGCCCCCCAGCCCTCGCGATTGGCGGGCGGGGCGTCTATAAAGGGAGGGCGCAGGCGGCGCCCGGATCTCTTCCGCCGCCATTTTAAATCGGGCTCCATCCAACGCGCCGCCGCTGCGACTGCCTCTCCGCGCTGCCTGCCCCCGGCCGACAGCCCCGCCGCCATGGAAGACGTGAACGAGTACAGCAACATGGAGGAGTTCGCCGAGGGCTCCAAGATCAACGCCAGCAAGAACCAGCAGGACGACGGGTACAGCGCGCTTCCTTCCCCCTCGTGGCCGGGTCCCTGCCCGCCGGGCCTCCGCGCGCCGCCCGGTCCCGCGCGCCCCCTCTGCGCGCCGGCTCCTCCGGTCTTTCCTCGGGGCGCGGGGGCGGGGGGCAGCCTGGTCCTGCTCCCCTCCCCCTTCCCGCGCGGCGGGGGGAGGGGCGCGGGGCCCGAGGGCCTGACGCGCAAGCGCCGCGGAGGGGGGGAGGGGCCGGCGGTCCCGCAGGCCGCGGCCGCCGCCTCTTTGTGCGTGCCCGCGGAGGGGCCGGGAGGGGGTGGGGGCGCGTGCGGGGCCGCGCGGTAAGCGGCCGTCGCTCCCTTTGCAGTAAGATGTTTATCGGAGGGCTGAGCTGGGACACAAGCAAGAAAGATCTGACCGAGTATCTGTCCCGCTTCGGGGAGGTGGTGGACTGCACGATCAAGACGGACCCGGTCACGGGCCGATCGCGGGGCTTCGGCTTCGTGCTCTTCAAAGACGCGGCCAGCGTGGACAAGGTGCGGGGCGGGGCCGGGAGGCGCGGGGCGGGCGCGGGGGCGGCGCGGGGCTGAGCGCCGGCCTGTGCTCCGCAGGTGCTGGAGCTCAAGGAGCACAAGCTGGACGGCAAGTTGATAGACCCGAAGCGGGCCAAGGCGCTGAAGGGCAAGGAGCCGCCCAAGAAGGTGTTCGTGGGCGGCCTGAGCCCGGACACGTCGGAGGAGCAGATCAAGGAGTACTTCGGGGCGTTTGGAGAGGTGCGGGGCGGGCGAACGCTGCGGGGGGGCCGGGGCGCTGCGAGGGGTGGCGGGACCTCCCGCGGGCTCTGGGCTGATCCCCCTGCGCTCCGCTTTCAGATCGAGAACATCGAGCTTCCCATGGACACGAAGACGAACGAGAGAAGAGGATTTTGTTTTATCACGTACACAGACGAAGAGCCAGTAAAGAAATTGTTAGAGAACAGATATCACCAGATTGGTTCTGGGAAGGTAGGGGTCCCCGCGGCCGGCCTGGGGGCTGCGGAGTCTGGCGCTGGAGCCCCTCGGGCGGCGGTGGGATAACTCGCTTCTCGTTCTGTCCGCAGTGTGAAATCAAAGTTGCCCAGCCCAAAGAGGTATACAGGCAGCAACAGCAACAACAGAAAGGAGGGAGGGGCGCTGCGGCCGGCGGCCGAGGTGGGACTAGGGGTCGTGGCCGAGGTAAGCCCTGGCGCTTGGCCGAAAACCTTTGTCAGTTGCCAGATCTGAGCAAGCCCAAAGACTAGGAAATGCTCATTTGCGTGGGTGATTTTTTATTTTTGTTTTTTACTTTGGAAAAGTCAATCGTTTTTAAGGAATAATTGCACTGAAATTTAGTGTCATCACTAGTAGGATGAAAATGAAGGTTATTAGGTACACCATGGCGTTTGAAATTTCCTTGGGAGGGGGGAGTCCTGTAGTCTAAGTGGAACAGCCCACCATCCATATTGATTTTGTCCTGGTTTTCCATTAAATTTAGGAAGCATGATACTGGCACAATTGGATTTTCTGCCCCCTTTATGTCAAACGAAAGAGATTACTTTTAAGCAGATAGCACCAAAGGTGCCCATTCTGCCGATTAAGATTTGTAGAATGAGGGACAATTTATCTTGACTAGAAATTCAATCCACTCAATTTTATGTTAGACCTGGGGGTCAGAAGTTATTTCCTAACAATCATTGTGCATTGTTTCAGGTCAGGGCCAAAACTGGAACCAAGGATTTAATAACTATTATGATCAAGGATATGGAAATTACAATAGTGCCTATGGTGGTGATCAAAACTATAGTGGCTATGGCGGATATGATTATACTGGGTATAACTATGGGAACTATGGATATGGACAGGGATATGCAGACTACAGTGGTAAGAATATTTAACTTAATTTCATTGGCATTAAAATTCAGTGTTTAAAATACAGTCCCCCTCTGAAATTGTTTTGGTGCATAGGTTTGTTCTTTTATCAAAGTGTTTGGCTCCGCTAAAAATGGCTTTTAAGACAGTCTATAGAATGGTAGAATGCATACATAAATTGACAGTGAATAGCTCTAAATGTAATAAATGTACGTTTTGAAGACTAGTTTGCAGCAACTATGAACTTTTTTTTCTTTTTTGCTTTACTACTTAATGTTGAGTATGTCACGTTGTGGGGCACTTAATGATTTTTTCCAGCAGTAGTATTGTTAGTAGATTTTGAGGTTAACCCACACTGCATCAACATCTAATTTTTCTGATCTTTTCAAAATAGGTCAACAAAGCACGTATGGCAAAGCATCCCGAGGGGGTGGTAATCACCAAAACAATTACCAGCCATATTAAAGGAACACTTGGAGAAAACAGGTGTGTGTGAGAATGCAAGAACCATGTAAAGTGCTTACTGTTATTTAAAGATCAATAGACAATAAAAATAGGTGAAAGTATGTTTTATATAGCTTTTTTACTAAACTTTGTTTAACTTAAAACCTTTTTTTAAAAACTTGTATTTTTTTAAAGTGTCTATAGATCTTTAACTTTAAAACCTGATCTCGCCTTCCTTAGTACTCAGAAAAACTTAAGAGTTTTTCTGTTCGCTTTGTGTGCCAGGTGGTCTAAAGGAATAATTAAACATTTTTAGAGCTATTAACAGGTAAAGTACTGAAATGGGTACAACTTAAGGAAAGCAGGAATGTTGTCTTCTAACTCTGACATTATACCTTGTTTGTACCCGCCAGCGGGAACTTCATTGCAGGCCGTGTGTCACCCTGACCACGTCTCTCTCTGGGGGTCGCACGTTGCGGGCAGAGCGCAAGGCACACACCAGAAAACGCTGTCCTGTGGTATGGTCTCTTCCAACTTCATGTACCAGCGTAAAGATTAAAGTGGAAAACTTCAGACTTTGGCTTCTTTTTTTAATCTTTTTGAAGATTAAGTCTCTTAACTTAAATGGTTTTTTACAGGAGTTAAAGTACATAAATGCCTTTTTACAGCTTAATCATTTTGGTCTTCTGTTTAGTGTTGTATTTCAATTGTGGAACCTCATTTTAAGTGTGTATTCTTTAAGATTTAATGCTTGCTTTTTCTTTTTATAGCTAATAGTGAAATCTGCAAACCAAAACAACTTTTAAATCTGGGGAAAAAAAATTAAAGATCATATGCACAAGCAAATTTTGATGTTTTATGATAAACGTATTGAAAATCCAGGTGTTTGGCCAAAAAGTTTTCACTTGCTAAAGACGCTTCCAAAGAAAGCTTACCTGGTGAATTGCTGCTTGTGAATTTCCAAATTTCTTGTTCCTGGGATCAGAAGAGATTTAAATGCTGTTGAATTGAACACCCAGGTCAACATGTAAAACTGGTAACATCCTTTTTCCAGTACATATGCATATGATCTTTAACTATTGAAGAAAAGAATAAATTGAGGACTTAAAGCAATTCATGAAAATGGACCTTTGAAAACTTGTGATGATTGCACAGATCTGATGGGTCTTCTGTTTTATTTTAGGTGCGAATGCTTACGGCAACCTATCTCGCAGGATGACGACATTGAATGGAGAGTGGTCTTCTATTGATCTGAGATGACTATTTTGTAAAAGACTTTTAGTGTACATGACACAACTGTGTCCAATTGTATATAGCGGCTGATTTAGTTTTCTTGTTTTTGCTTTGTCCTTTGCCATCTGTGTTATGACAAATGTGGATTTGTGTTTATACAAATTTTATTTGTATAATTTCATGTTCGATGATTCTCAAAAATAAATTACTTGTGATTGTTTTTCTGTGTCAGGTACTAAATAGCTCTGTAAAAAAACTGTAATTTTAAATAAGCAATAATTGAGGCACAGTTTATTCTCTAGGAGTCATGGACGATGGGGAGAAGCAGTGGTCCTTTATAAATAGCGAGCAGCAAACTTTGCCTTAGTGTCCCGATTCCCTTAACAAAGGTCTGTGCTGAGGATTCATGTCCGTGTTTAAAATAACCATGTATGCTAGCGACCACGCAGTTGAACGGTATTTGTCCCCCACACATGTGTTCTTGGGATCTTCTGTGATGAGAAGTGTTGATTCAGCACGTTGTGAATAGCTGAAATTATCTTTATCAGGCCATAGATGCCTCAACTTTTCTTTTTCAAAGTAGAGCACCTTTTTATTAAACATTACAAAGTAAGTACTTCTATGTGTGAGTTGACAAGATGCTTTGAGCCCGTTTGTAAAAAACAAAACCAAAAAATAACCCCATTCATCTATTACGATTACTTGACACTTGCAGTGAATGTGAGTGTCGTTCAAATTGCATATTTCTACATCCATTGAAACTGGATCAAAAATTAATATGAGCAAGATTTTCACTATAGAATTGTAAGTAAAGGAATTGTATTCTGAAATAGTGCATTATGTCACTGCCGCTGCTAAACCAGAAATCGCTGTTTCTTATTGGAACACATACTTGGAAAGCTTTAGTAGAGTTCCAGCTTTTGTCTTGGAAGTTTTTAGGAAAAGTCATGATAGTAAATCCCATGAACTCGTGTACTGTTTTGTATTCTAAATAAAGGTTATTTTTCCATTTTTAAATGATACTAATAGTGCATGTGCTCTGAGTAGTGAAGCATTTCCCATATTGAGATAAAGGGGGAGGGATATGGTAACTAGAAACTTAAGGCCTTACTTATGTGGCACATTCTGTGTAATTATAGCAGGGTTTCCTAAAAGTATACTGCAATAGATTCAGGTCTTCATAGCTCTTGAGTAGAGACTGAAATCTTGGGTTTGACATTCAAATGGACCGTTAAGGGTCTGTATTAAACTGGTTTATATGCCCCCTGTAGATAATGATCTGTTAAACCTGAAATACTAAGTTTGTTTTTTGGGCCTGTCTGAAGGGCGTACGTGGTATGAGAAGGCTTGTTTCTCTTGTACCATCCCTGAAGTTTATTTGTGATTTTAAGCAATCAAATTAAACCTTAATCTGAGGCTTGTTGGTTTTGCCCATACAAAACCTTCTGTCCTCTGGAATAAGTCTTCCTTCTGATTCACCTGAGAGCTATCAAGTTTACTTTTTTGCATCCTCCTAGCTTTGGTTTGTCCCCATGTTGCTGTTGCTAAATTGGCCATCCTTATAAGCAGAGTGATGGAATTGGATTTCACCAGGAATTGTTTCCCAGTTTGCTCACTTGGAATCGTAGGACACTGGAGGGAGACATTTGGATTTGTGTTGTCAAAGGCAATAGGTACAGTGTATTTAGGGGAGTGATTCCTGTAAGTAGTTTACAATTTTATGATTAGGTGACAAGTTGACATTGAAATTGTCCTTTCCCTAACAAATGAATAAAAGTTTTTTATCCTTATTCTTCATTCAAGTGTTGCTATATTTGATTTTGAGGAAGTACTTTGGAAAAATGCTCATCAAATGCCTTTCCCCCACTCCACCCCAAAAAAGCCACAGACACTTGTTTTTACTAAGAAATTAAAACTACTTCAATTCTAAATTGTTTTAGGTAAAGGCAGCCATGGATTGTGTAGGGGAATTTTTTTTGTTTGAGTTTCCTAGCATGGCAACTGGAGGTGCCTGAGCTCCAAGATCTGGGGTAGCATGCAGGAAGGTGGGATCAGGAGTTTATAATTTCATGTGTTCCGACCAGAGATTAAACCCTATTGTTGGCAAATAAGATTACCAGATACTCAGAAAAGTGGTAACTAGTAATGATTGAAAACTTTGCCCAAAGTTCTAACCAAACAGTGCTTTATTTAAAGTGGGCTAAATTTCTTTGTATTTCTGGGAATAAGACCACTGAGAAGAAGGTGGTTCTTGATCACTTTCCAAAGAGGAACAACCTGTTAATGTCCAGAGAATTGATGGAGCATTATCAGTGAGCTGGTCTTTTTGCCATCAAGTCTGGAAAGTGACAGGGATCTTTCTCTGAAACTTCTAACTCTGGTGTATCCTGAAGTCATTAAAACCCAACATTTAGTGGTGAATGAGCCTCTTATTCTGAAGTGTGATACTCCAGTCAGGAAGATCCAAGGTAGCCGTGCATCATTTCAGTTGTAAATGACAGCATGGTACCACGGTCCCGTCCTGAGACTGCTACCTCTGGGATCAGGTGGAAACCACTTCACCTAGGTCTGTTTCCTCATCAGTAAAATGAAGGAATTGGACAATGGTCCATCTAGTTCTGAACCTATGATCTAACATGTTACGTGGAAATTCTGAAGAGCAGAGTTGTCTGGGTTGCAAGAGTCCCAGTCAACTTTGGAATCTCTTGGAATTGTTTCAGTTGTGTCATGTTCTAGGTAATCACAATCATGATACCACATGAACCCCAATCCTACCTACCACTAACCACCAGTGGAGGTCAGGCGAGGCATCATATAGAAGCCTTTTTTTCTTGAACCTTAAAGAATTCTAAGACACAGAAATCAGGAGTCACGAAGGGCTACCAGGTTGTTATTGACAGAAGGAAAACAGGGAAAGCAAAGACCCAGAAGTAAGAGTTGGATTTCTGTGGGTCAGGAAAAATGAGAAGAACAGTTTGGCTGGACCTTGGTTTGTATGAAGGGGAAATGTATGTAAAAATACTGGAAAGGTAGATTTAGGCCACATCTTCAGGGGGCTTTAAAAGGAAAACCTAGGAGCTTATGCCTGACCCCAGATATAATCAAGAACTGTTGTAGTTGTTGAGAAATTTCATTTTTGTCTGATTCTTCGTGACCCCGTTTGGGGTTTTCTTGGCAGAGATACTGGAATGTTTGCCATTTCCTTCTCCAGCTCATTTACAGATGAGGAAACTGAGGCAAACAGGTTATTTGACTTGTCCAAGGTCACACAGCTAGTAAGTGTTTGAGGCCAGATTTGAACTCAGGAAGAGGGGTCTTCCTGACTCCAGGCCTGGTACTTGATCTACTTTGCCACCTATCTGCCCCTACTCAAGAGCTACTAACATTTATTGAATAGGGGAGGGGGGGGTGCATGGTCAGAGTGGTGCTTCAGGACAGCTTCATGTAGGATTGTTGGGAGTGAAGAAACACTTAACAAAGGGAGATCAATTACAGGGGAGAGAGGTGTCCATGGGAGTAAAGAGAAGGAAATTGATTCAAGAAATGTGGTGGATTTAGCCATGTGACCTTGGGCAAGTCACTTAACTCCAATTGCCCTGCCTTCCCCCCTCCAAAAAAGACACACACACACACACACACACACACACACACACACAGAGAAATGTGATGGAAGTAAAAGTGACAAGATTTGGCAGTTGATTGGATGTAGAGTGAGAGAGTTTGGAAAGTCGAAGATAAAGACAAGATTCCAGTCTTGGGAGATTGGAAGAATGGCGGTGCCCTTGCGAATCACAGGGAAGTTTGGTAGAAGAGGTGGCTTCTATCGGCATACTATACTTCTTCCTTTTTATAATTTAATATTGTATTTCCCTCCCCCTCAATTGCATGTAAAAACAATTTTTAACATACTTTTAAAAAATTTGAGTTCTAAATTCCCTCAACCACTCTGCTCAGTGAGAAGGCAAGCAATTTGATATAGGTTATACATGTGCAGTCCTGCCAAACCTATTTCCATCACACAATATGTCCAGTTTCCCCAAACACTGCTACCACCAAGATGCTATGAAATCATCTGGGTTTTTTTTTTTTTTAGATCTTAGTTCTCCATTTCACAGGCTTATTACTTCAAAATTACTTCTATGTTTTAGGGCCAGAGAGTTTTATGTATTAGACATTTACTTCACTTAGACATGCTTCAGAGTACACTTTCCCGAAGTTGCAGATTATTTTTTTAAGAATTCCCCTAAAAGCTCCAGAGAACAACTAATTATTGGGTCTCAGCCACTGCCCAATTCTATCTCTTGGTTGATAATGATTCTTACCTTTATTTCTTTATTGGCAATTTAGCAGGCTGGATTTCAGTGACTTATTCCCTTGCACTATAACCTGTCCTATATGGACTAAACAAAACCATAAGGAACTTTGGGTGAGCTTATCTTCGATTCCTTTAAAAATGTGTCACAGCTCTGCTTGTCCGGTGCATGTCAGCTTTTTTGGAGAAAAGCATTTGCTGAGAGTTCTAAGGCAGCAGTTGTTAATTTGCAGATAACAGTTTAGAAAAGATATGCTTTGTTCTCAACTGCTCCTTGTATCTGAGAAGAAGAAGAAAAAGGAGGAGGGAAAATAGAAAATATTTCTCTGTACTGCACTTATTGCTAAGAGGTAGAGAAGAAGAAAAATCCTTTTAAAGAATATTTGTCACTTCTAGATTCAGGCTGAGCTGACATTCTTTACTGAAATAATCTTTTCCTAAAAGAGTACAATTCTACTTTAGTAAAGGGAGTCAGCTAAGCTTCAATCTAGGAGTGATAGGTACTACAGTTGCTATCTAAGGAAGCAAGTTCAGAGGAGCCTAGTGTTTGAAGGTTTAAATCATCACAGAAGCCGCCCTGGGAGTTGATCCATTCAGCTGAGATGCTTGGTGAGTTGTTAGTTTAGGAGAATCTAGATCGGTTTAGTTTATCAGTGGAATTATTTGTTCACTTGAAGCTATGTTTGTCAAAGAACTTTTATGGACAATTCCTGAGAAAGAAGAGGATGTTAAAATCTATAGTTCTTAGTTGTGAGTTAATTGCTCTGGACACTTAGTAAGTGGCCACATAGTAAGAATACTAAGTATTCCTTAATGTCTTAGTATGGAAAGTGTGTGCCTACTCTCTCCATAAACTTATGTGTGTTAGTGGGAGAGTGATACAGTTGTTGGGTGGACATGTTATGTAAATATTATATGTTTGCTTTGCATTTTCGGTGGTTGATGTTTAATCAACTATTAGTTGCTGTTTATTAATGTAAAATACACCAGTGGGGGCTCATGGGCTCATGAGTGTTATTAAGAATAGTCATTCATAAGAGTTATCCCTAGAACCTTAAGAATAAGATGTAGCTGCCATTCTTCTGGGGAAACCCTAACTCACCTTTGGGAAATGAGCCATAGAAAGAGTTCATTCCCCTAATATGGTGGTACATTGTGGGTTGGTTTGCACCAATTTGGTACTAAAAATAAAAACCAAGACTTTTTTTTCTTTGTTTTATTTAGGAAGGTAGACAAATATATTGGATAAAAGATTTCATTCTGTCTGTACACTGTTTGGATTTTGTAAGAATGGTGGTAGTTGTTAGGTCTCATCATCTTGTAATATCATCACTTAGGAAAACCTTTCTTCCCGGTTATGGTTTTCATTTGGAATTTCTTTTCCATTCATTCACCTGCCCTTTTTTATTTAAAACTGTAAGATTTCGCTTCTAGCAAAGAAGGCAACTCCTTTGACTAATAAAGAAGGTGAACGTTGAGTAACCTTTAGCTATAACAATACATTATTTAGGATGATCTTGTGACTGAAGGGATAAATCCCTACTTGTATACGCTAATATTTGTAACCTGTGCTATACAACCCCAGAAATGGTGATCCTGTGGAAATAGTGCTTCTTGGACAGCTTTTTAGGGTTTTCTGAGAGAAATGGAGCCAAGTCAGGAGTGCAGAATTTGGAGTTCACCAAGCCACACAGTCTCAAGAGGGAGGGCAAACTCTGAACTCCTCTCCTGATTCCACTCCTACCGATATTTTCAAATTGCATCCACAAGTATTTATTAAACACCTACTAAGTTCCAGGAGCACTAGGGAGACAAAGAAAGGCAGAAGATGGTCCCTGCTCTCTTTCTTTCAGAAAGTCCCACAAAGCAATCCCAGAAGCATTATGGAAATGCATATTGTAATTAGTCGGTGGATTCTAGGGCAGTGTCTCCATGACAACGTGGATTACAACAGAAATACAAGAAACAAGGACAAGAAAGAAGACAGAAAGGAATGGGCAGAGCCTAGTGTCCATGCGTCATACACAAAAGGGAAGAATTAGGTTAGGTTTGGTTTACAGATAGGAACAGAAGGGATCCATTTAAGGTCCTTTCCAAACATCAAAATCATATAAACAGAGGATGTTTGTGAGAGGCATGTCAGTCAATAAAAGGGGATTCTCGTGTAAATTTGTGTGGGATTGCCCAATCAGAGACAAATAGACACAGTAAATATATTTGACCTGCCCCCTTGGCTTGGCTCACAGGTAAAAGTTACTACTGTCGAATTGAGGCAGTCAGGTAACTCTTTGATCAAGTATCTCAGCCAACTGACTGCACGTGAGCCTCTGTAAGAGAGACAAAGAGAACCCTAGTACAATGGATGCGTGGTAATGAATCTTGTTCCTCAGTTCCTTTGGCTTCCCTTTGCCTTGAGAATTTATCTCCTTTTTGTCTAGGGATTTTAATTCACTTTAGTTACTAATCTCTGCTTATAATCTCTTATGATCGTGAAAGGTGTACTGGCTTAAAGAACAATGTCAGTGTGCCCCTGCAGCGAGTTTGTGTAACTATCACCATTGATGCCTTCCTGGGTTGAAGACTGATTCTTTCTGGTTCTCTCCAAACCATGCCCTGCCTCACTTAAATCCAATTCACTTGCAGGTCAAGACATCACTCTCCTGATGTCATTGGTCACCTTCCAGAATGAGGGAAGAACAAGAATCTCTTTCTGGTTCTCTCCAAACCACGCCCTCCCTATATCCATACCTGTGTTGTATCAAGCAACAAAGATTTATGTACAATCAATTTTTCTTTGTTATAAAAAGGGAGAAATGAAGCAATAGTAATGGACAGGTGGCAAAGGGATGGGTAAGGCTTATCAGATATTTGCAGAAGGAGAAATCATCTGCTTTTTAGCTCCTTTCCATTGTGGGAAGGAGGGAGAAAAAACTCTGGAGGAGGAAGGCAGTTAAAAAGGAGTTGCTCCTATCCCTAATGCAGATATAAGGGGATTGAGGGGTACACCTTATTGACCATTACTGAGGTCATGGTACTGTCTTGGCAGCGGAATAGCGTGAGCAGTAGCAGAAGCCAGGCGAAGTGTTTGGAGAGCAGAAAAGAACAAACCCAGGTCTCCTGCTCAGAGCTCTATTCTGGTACGTCCAAATGGCCTCTCAATGGAAGAGAACTCCTCAGCTCAAGCAACAAAATCAAACTATCCAATGCAAGTGATCTCTTCCCATCCTTCTTTCTCTCCTCCAAAATTTGCTTAATAGGTGTGTCATGGGTTATACCTGTAAAAATGCTCCAAAAGTTCCCCAAACATCACAAACTGGTGACCTTGAGATGGTGTCCACTTAAGCACCCCTCGTCTCCTGGCAGTGCAGATTTACACATGGATTCTGATATAATACTTTTCTAAATTTATCAGATGGTCTGACTTTCCATACGCTTTAGCCCACTGTGACTTTTGCCCCCTATTAAAGAACATGCACCTTTCTTTGTCCCAGGATAGGACCTGGAATCAAAGGGACTTGGACACTAAGCCTGGAAGAGAAGACCGCTTAGTAGACCTTAAAAGGAGGTTCTAGTGCTTTCTCATATTCTGGTGAGCCTTTGGGAAGTCTGTGAGCCTCACTCTCCGATTCCCCACGATACGAGAATTAGCTATGGCTCACACTTGGCATCAAACACATGTACTATCAGGAGACTGGATCTCAAGGTTCTGGTTCTTTCCTCTGTTCTGCATTTCTTTTCCCAAGGATAAGGAACAGCACTCCAGAGATGGATGCTTCTGGCCTTGAAGGCAACCAGCATGAGTTGACTTGAAGTAGAAGGAGTTTTCTACAGCTATATATTTCTAGGAAAAGGTGATCACAGATAAGAGAATGAACTCTGACCATGAGATATGGAGCCTAAAGGATCTGTTTGGACCATTCAGAGCCTAGGTGAAGGTGAAAATGCTGTTTAGCAGTCTCACTAAGTACCTTGTGTTTTTTATATATCAGCCTCGATAGGGAATATAATGGAGTTAGGGGTTGCTGGTTCATATTTTAATGACATTACAGATGATGACGAGCCAGCCCTGGGGAGCTACCTGTTCAACCTAGCCTAGCAGTGAATTGGCCTAACAGCTGAGTTTTCACAGAATAAATCTCCTTAACAAAAGAATTTGTTCTGTAAAACTTGAACTCAGTCAAAAGGCTGTACCAAGGACCTAGAAAGCCATAGGTTCCCCACCCCTGGCTAAGATCCTCTGCCCTGCAAGTAATAGCTTATCCATTGGTCATGCCATCCCCTCCCTGCCCTGCCCTGGTGAACACAGTCAGAGGAATGTTTATAAGCCACTATATTAAGTTTGATTCTATTCTCAGAAAAGGAGGTGGTAGAGTGCGCTCCCAGTTTGGGAGATATTTGTACTTCTGGTTTTGCTATATTTTCTCAGTAAATATCCCTTTGTAAAAGCTAACTGATGACAATTAGTAAGTTGATACTGAAAAGAAATTAATTCCTTAAATTGTCGTTGGTAGATAGTGATGAGTGATTGATATTGAAGGCAATCATAACTGTGGGAGAGCACAAGGGCAATAGAGCAGGCAAACTTCATTTTGTTGGGCTTCACAGGTATTGCATATCTTACAAATCAAAGGTTTGTGGCAACCGTCCTTCAAGCAAATCTATCGGCACCATTTTTCTAATAGGATGTGCTCACATTTTGGTCATTCTCACTATATTTTAAACTTTTTTCTTAATTATATCTGTTATGGTGATCTGTGATCAATGATCTTTGATGTTACTAATTGTTTTGGGGGGCCACAAACTGCCATATAAGGCAGAATACTTGATGGATAAATGCTGGCTGTTTCTATTTCTCTCCCTCTCCTTGGGCCTCCCTGTTCCCTGAGACACAACAATATTGAAATGAGTCTGATTAATAAACCTACAATGGCCTCTATTCAAGTGAAAGGAAGAGTCAATCAATAGAGTAAAGGTCATTTTTGTCTTATTTTAATGAATGGTCACAGCCACCCCAATCTTTAACTATCACCTTCTAATTTTTCGGTCTCTTGCTTTTGTTTAAATACTTTGTCATATCATTGAAAATAATATGCAAAATGACTGCAAAATGACTACAAAATCGAAATAAAAACAATATGGAAATAAAAACAACAAATTTGAAAGTGAATCATATGAAATTTTTAAAGCTTGGCTGGCAGAAAGAGATATAACATACTTCCTTCCTTTACTTCACTACAAAGGCGGAGGAAGAGGGAGAGATATATTTGGAAATAAAGATGAGGCAAAAACAGAAAATATTTCTAACTTTTTAAAGTAAGAACAATCAGAGATATGACGAGGAATATTTAAACAAAAGCGAAAGACTAAAAATTAAAAGGAAATATGAGGTAGCAATGCTTTGAAAAAAACTAACTTGGAAAACAGAATGAGGAGAAATAATTTAAGAATTATTGGCATCTCATAAAATCATGACAAAACAGAACTAGAAAATTGCCCAAAGCATAAGTCACCACAGGTTCTTCTCACTTCATTCTCCATCAGTTTATACAAGTCTCCCCAGGTTTCTCTGAAACCATCCCCTTCATAATTTTTTTTATAGCACAATTGAATTCCATCACATTGATATTCCATAACTTGTTCAGCCACTTCCCAACTGATGGGTGTCTTCTCAGTTTGCAATTCTTTGATGCTACAAAAAGCTACCGTAAATATTTTTTTACCTATAGGTTCTTTTCCTTTTTTTTTTTTTTTTTTTTCCATCTTTTTGGGGGCATAAACCCAGTTGTAGTAATGCTAGGTCCAAGGGTATGCTAGTTTTATAGCCCTTATTTGAGCATAGTTCCAAATTGTTTTCCAGAATAGTCAGACCAGTTCATGACTCCAGGAGGAGTGAATTAATGTACCTGTCTTCCCAAATCCCCTCCAGCATTTTGTTACATGTCTTTGTCAACTTAGACAATCTGATGGGCATGAGGTGATGTCTCAGAATTATTTTTATTTGCACTTATCTAATTATTAGTGATTTGGAGCATTCATAAATGATTTAAAAAACAGTCAAGATAAACTTAGAACTGAATCTTATAAAATATTCAATGACAATAAGCTCCCATATTACATAAGTAACTCCATTTCTGCCCAAGTTTTCTTTGTTTTTTTTTGAGGGATGTCACTGCGGTACTTCATACTCTGTGTGGGTGTGTATGTATGTGTGTGTGTGTGTGTGTGTGTGTGTGTGTATTTCATAGGAATTTGATAGAATGTTTCTATTCTTATTTTTGCAACCAACTTATGTGTAGAAAATACATGTTCTTGGAAGTTGTCTATACAATTGACCTGCTTATGGTATGATCAAATACGTGATGTGGGATCAGGCCCACTATGCCTTTGAAGGAGACTTCAATTTTTTCATTTCTGGGGAAGAAGAAGAAGGCTAGTTTATCAGGGAAGGGGCAAGGATCATCATGGTTAGGTAATCTCTGTCACTCATCTCCAAGAGAAGAATCAGGCTAGAATTATATCTATCACACTTCAAAATCTGTTATCTAAGAGGTATAAATCAGATTAAAAGGCATTTTCTCTGACTGTGCTCA
>CM053592.1:15174291-15202964 GCA_028646515.1 Pseudochirops corinnae
CAATCACTTTTATCTTCCTTTGTCTGTTTTCCCGCCTTGGTGGGACCCTCCCCTTATCTTTCCTTGCTGTCCCAGTTGGGGAAGTATTTGGTGAAGTATGTCTCTCCACCAATGAGAGGGGAAACAGTCAGGGAGGGGTCTTGACTAAGTTAGGTTATAAATTCCAGCACTATCTTTTGTAACTTGCCTCTTCTCCCCGATGAGGCATGGGGAAGACCACCCTCTTCTCCCGGGGAAGAGAATAAGTCCTGTTCTTATCCTAAGGGATCTCTGTGTTTATTTCTTTTCACTAAATTAAGGATGAAGGATATTTTTCATCCCAAACAAGCAGAAGACTACCTCTAGGGTACACTCTCTCCTATTCCACCTTTGTCTCTGGGGAAAAGAGTTCACATTTAGTTCCTATATAACTGGTCCCACTAAGTTCACTTCCAGATGTGGGATGACTGAGTCTGTATCTCAGCTCCCATTGGACGGAGTCCCCAGGGTCACTCCTTGCTCCTGGAAGCATCAATGCTGAGGTGGTTGGTTTTCATAAAAATTTATATAGATTAGATTATGTACTATATAGACACTGGAAATGTGATTTCGTTAATATAAGGAACTTTCTGGTTAAAAAAAAATAATTCTTTCTACCTAAGCAGACTGGTCCCTTTTGCTTTTACATATAACCTTAGGGAACTGCTACAGCCTTAGGAGGTTAATTACTTTGCCCAGGGTCACATAGCCAGTCTTTGTTAGAGTTAGGACTCTAAGCCTTCATGGTTTTTGAGGCTATGTTAGGATGATTCCTTTAATGTTACAGATTAAAAAAAACCCAAAACAACAACATTTAAAAATAAGAAGAAATGAAATGAGAAAAAAAACCTTGACAGAAAATATCTCCGATAAAAGTCTGATGTTAAAAATATACGGGAAACTGATAGGAATATTTAAGGTTATAAGCAAATAGATAATGGTCAAATGATATGACTGCAATCCAACAAGCATTTCCAAGTGACTACTAAATTCAGTGTTTGTGCTGGACACTAGAGATACAAAGACAAAACGAAAAAATAGCCTCTTTTCTGGGAGATTATTGTCTATGGGGGTGGTACAACACATGTAAATCCAACCACCAGAGAGTTTTGGCATTCAGACACTTGGTAATATGGCAAGTTTGTGATAGTAGCCTACTATAGTAACCCTGAATTACTAGTATATCTCCTCCAACTAGGTTTGAAGGGTCCTCCTTCTCCAACTCCCTCCCTTCTAGAGGATAATTTGGAAATAGGAATGGGAAAGCTGGCTGCTCCAAGTCTCATAACTGGGCAAACATGTCTTTCTTCTCTGAAAGAATTGCTATCTCTATATTAGTTAAAACATCCACAGCCTTGGTCTTTGTTTTGTTGAATAACAAACTTTATCCCACGGTTAAAGAATTAAGACAGAAAGTAAACATTTGAGAAAGAACAAAGCTTCCAGATCTCTTCCTTGCCTCCCAAACAGGGTCAGAAGGAAGCAGAGTAGTAGTTACTGAAACCAAAAATTTTAAAAAAGGAAAAAAAAAAGAAAAAAAAGGAAATCGTATCAATGAAACATTAAAACAATCCAGAGAAAAGATAAGAAACAGGGCAGTTTTATTACTATTTTGCTAAATTTACCATGTCTTTTAAAAACAATGTAAAAGAAATCCACAGCTTTATATAGATTTATATAAATTATAAATTTATATAAATTTTATATAAATTATAAATTTATATAAATTTTATATAAATTATAAATTTATATAAATTTTGAAATGTTTACATAGTAATTGCACATGTATAACCTGTATCAGATTGCTTATTGTCTCAGGGAGAAGAGAGAGGAGGGAGGAGGAGAGAATAGAAATTGTTTTTACATGTATTTGGGAGAAAACAAAATATTATTTTTTAAAAAAATCAATGTTCATATTGGTTGTGAGTTAAGTCCATAATTGAAAAGGAAAATTTAAGTTTGTGCCCCTGGGGTGCTGGGGGAAGAAATGTCTGTACACTCGTTTCTGCCATTTCCTTGAAGAAAATATCGCTCTCTTGGTAACTCTGCTCATGGATGAACAACATGATTGTACCATCTGTTTAGAGACAATGCTGTAAAGGGGCTCTCTGCACCGAGGCCAACATATGGTCCTATGACAAACAGGCCTTGGGCTTTGGCCTCTGCATTTCTTCTTTTCCATTTTGTTTCTTTCTTTATTTTTTTGCTTTGTGGAGGGCAGTTGGGGTTAAGTGACTTGCCCAAGGTCACATAACTAGTTTTTGTGTTAAGTGTCTGAGGTCCAATTTGAACTCAGCTCCTCCTGACTCCAGGGCCAGTGCTCTGTTCACTGCACCACCTAGCTGCCCCTTCTTCTTTTTCCTTTTGGAGGCTCTGATTTTGTAAATTTAAAAATTCAGGCAAGGGAGCTTTTGGTTTTGTAGGCAGTGAGTGGCTGGGTGGTCTTCTGGGCCTGGAGTTGGGGAGACACGAGTTCAAATTCATTCCCCAGAAGCTTACCAGGCTAGAAACATCATTGGTGTGACCCTAAGCAAGCCACTTAGCCTGGGTGTGTTTTTTTATCTCTGAAATGGGGATAATGATAACATCAATTTCCTGAGGTTGTCGTGAGGATAAAATGACATATTTGTGCAAAGCTGTGTAAACCTTAAAGCGCTATCTATATAAATGGAGCTCTTATTCATTATTACCGTAGCCGTCTGAGCATCGATGCTTCCAAGAGCAAGGAGTGACCCGGGGGACTCTGTCCAACGGGAGCTGAGATACAGACTCCGTGATCCCACATCTGGAAGTGAACTCGGTAGGACCAGAGTTATATGGGAACTAAATGTGAGCCTTTTTCCCCAAACACAAAGGTGGGACAGAAGGGAGAGTATGCCCTAGGGGTGTTGGGGAAATATTGGTACATTCGTTTTTGCTCTATATTTGAAGTAAATATCCCTTTATAAAAGCTAATTGATGTTTGCAACAGGGGTGCTAGTAACTGGCATCTTACAGTGTATGTGTGTGTGTGTGTGTGTGTGTGTGTGTGTGTGTGTACATGAAGTGGGAGCTTGAGCCAACAACACTAGAAAAGAGACACCCCCAAGCCCCTCAGAGTACCTTAGAACCCTGAGGGGGAAGAAGTAGCCCCCTGGTTCTGAGACAGTGGGCCAAAGCATATTCACTATATATACATAAATAGATAGATAGATAGATAGATAGATAGATAGATAGATAGATAAATTTTTAATGGAAGGAGAGAAAGAGACAGACACATAGAGGCAGAGAGACAGAGGGAGAGAGCAAGAAGAAAGAGAAAAGGTCAGAGAGTCAGTCACCTGCTCTTCCTCCCAGATCTGTGGAGTCAGCAATCAAATTGAGTTCAGCCCCATGTCTGTCAGCTCCCCTGCTAGACCATCATGCTGGTCCCCTCTCCAGTAGCTTTAATAACTCTTTTTAGTAGCCACATGTGATGGCTCTTGGAATACTGTCTCCTTTACTTAGCCTCTTCCAGCTAAAGGTCAGGAGCTCTGGATTTTGGAAATGTGTGTAAACCACCTAGCCAGCAGGTTGGTTTCCTTTCCAGGTTAAAATAAATAAACCATTCTCAAAAAGGTAGCACCCCCACCCCTATACGTGGATATCACCAGATAGTCTATATAGAAATCAGATTGATTTTATACTTTGTAGTCAAAGGTGGAGAAGCTCTATACAGCTAATACAAGACCTGAAGTTGACTGTGGCTCTGATCATGAGCTTCTTACTGCAAAGTTCGGACTTCAATTGATAAAAGTAGAGAAAACCATCAGACTCTATAGTTATGACCTATATAACACCCCTTATAAACATGAAATGGAGGTAATAAATAGATTAAAGGAATTGGATCTGGTGGGTAGAGTCCCTGCAGGACTCTCAACAGAGGTTTGCAATATTGTACAGGAGATGGCAACAAAAAATATTCCAAAGAAATATGAAGAGACGCACATCAGACGCACAATGGCGTCTGATGATGCTTTACAAATAGCTGAGAAAAGAAGGAAAGTTAAAGGGAAAGCTATATCCAAGTGAATGCAGAATTCCAGAGAATAGTAAGGAAGGATAAGATTTTCTAAAATGAGCAATGCAAAGAAGTAGAAGAAAACAATAGAATGAGAAAGACGAGATCTCTTCAAGAAAGTTAGAGATATCGAAGGAAAGTTTCATGCAAAAATGGGCACATAAAAAGACAAAAATGGTAGGGATTTAATAACAGCAGAAGACCTTAAGAAGAGGTGACAAGAATACACAAAAGAAGTATAGAAGAAAAATCTTCACATTACTAATAACCTTGATGGTGTGGTCACCCATCTAGAGTCAGACATCTGGAGAATGAAGTCAAGTGGGCCTTTGGAAGCCTTGCTAGCAATGAGGCTAGTGGAGGCGACAGAATTCAAGCTGAGATACTTAAAACCCTAAAAGATGATGCTGTTGAAGTGCTGCCCTCAATATGCCAGCAAATTTGGAAAATACAACAGTGGCCACTGGATTGGAAAAGATCAGTTTAAGTTCCAATCCTAAAGAAGGACAATGCCAAAAATGTTCAAATTACCAAACAATTGCACTAATTTCATACACCAGCAAGGTTATGCTTAAGATTCTTTGAGCTAGGTTTCAGCAATATGTGAACCGAGAATTACCAGAAGAGCAGGCTGGTTTTCAAAAAGGCAAAGGAACTAGAGACCAAATTGCCAACATTCCCTGGATTATCCAGAAAAACATCTACTTCTACTTCATTGATTATACTAAAGCCTTTGACTGTGGGTATCACAGCAAAATATGGCAAGTCCTCAAAGAGATGGGAGTACCAGATCATCTTACTTGTCTCCTGAGGAACCTGTATGTGGGTCAAGAAGCAACAGTTAGAACTGGACATAGAACAACTGACTGGTTTAAGATTGGAAAAGGATTACAAGGCTGTATGTTGTCACTTAATTTATTTAACTTATATGCAGAGTACATCATAGGAAATGCCAGACCAGATGAATCAAAAGCTGGAATCAAGGTTACTGGGAGAAATATGAACAATCTCAGATATGTAGATGATGCCACGCTGATGGCAGAAAGTGAAGAGGAATTAAGAAGCCTCTTGGTGAGGATGAAAGAGGCGAGTATAAAAGCTGGCTTGAAGCTTAACATAAAAAAAAAAAACCAAAACAACAAAACTACTATCTTGAAAACTGGTTTCATCACTTACTAGCAAATAAAGGGAAAAGAAATGGAAATAGTGTCAGATTTTATATTTTTGGGATTAAAGATCACTGGAGATGGCAGTTGTAGCCATGAAATGAAAAGATGTTTGCTCTTTGGGAGGAAAACTATGGCAAATTTGAACAGCATACTAAAAAGCAGACATCTTGCCATCAAATATCCATATAGTCAAAGCTATGGTTTTTCCAGTAGCAATGTATGGCAGTGAGAGCTGGATTGTAAAAAATAAAATAAAAACTGAGCAAAGCAGAATTGACATTTTGGAATTGTGGTGTTGGAGAAGATTTTTGAGAGTCCCTTGGACAGCAAAGAGTACAAATCACTCAATACTTAAAGAAATTAATTCAGGCTATTTGCTTGAAAATCAGATACTACAGCTGAAGCTTAAATACTTTGGTCACATAATTAATGAAAAGATGGACTTGTTGGAAAAGCCTGTGGTGTTGGGAAAGACTGAAGGCAAAAGGAGAAGGGGATGGCAGAGGATGAGACAGAGAGATGGTATCATGGAAACGATGAACAAGAAGTTGGCCAGACTTGGAAGATGGAAGGGTCTGGCATGCTGTGGTCCATGGGGACATAACTGAATGACTCAACAACAACCCTTGAAGTTACTCCCTAAGTTACACTTACTCTTAGGGGGTTGGGTTCCTACAGAGTAGAAGCTGATCCCAGGGTTCAAGGTTCAGAGTTTTTCTAAAACCATAGTTCATGAGGTATTCCTCTCTCTTCTTTCCATTGATAATCAGTCTGTAAACACAAAACTGAGAATTGAATAACCATCTACATATTCAAGACACTGGCTTGTTTTTGCTTCAGATCATTTTGTTTTTCTCTTTGGTAGACTGACTTTATATCACAAATGTAACTAAACTGCAGGTGACTGATAGCCTAATCATCCCTTTTCTTCCCATAATATCCCTTTGTATTTATTTATTATTAATATTTTAAGAATAAAGGAAATCTTAATTGTTATGGCCTACTGCCAGATTTACTGAATGCCCACCCTGTATTTAGTATTGTCTCCAAAACACACACATACATCACATGGTCACTATTAGTTTTTTTCATTCACAACTTGGCCCATGTCATGCATGATATATATGGATCATATTCAGACACTCTGCATTGATATATAGGCTCTGTACATATTAGATGCTCAATAAATTTATAAATTTTAGAGTATTTGTGTTTCTTATGTTTTAGGTTTGTTTTTGTTTTTCCTAGTTTTTCTAGCAATTTGATAACTTTTACACAACATTTTTGCAGGACAACTGTTTTAAATCATTTAAATTAAATTTGAAATTAACAAGCATTTATTTTCTCTTCCTCTCACCTTCCCCTTCCCCATTACTAAGAAGAGGAAAACAAAACCCTTCCATGAATATGCATAATTAATAAAAATATAATCCCACATTGGTCATGTCCCAAAATTTTTGTCTCATTGTATCTTGAATCTATCACCTCTGTCAGGAAGTGGGAGGAGCTATTCATCATCAATCTTGGAATCATGATTGGTCATTACATTGATCAGAGATTTTAAGTCCTAAGTTGTTTGTCTTTACAATGTTGTTAATGGATAAATTGAGCACTTAGTTCTGCTCACTTCCCTCTAAATGCAAGTCTTACAAGGTTTCTCTGAAATGGTCCCTTGAGTCATTTCTTATGGCACAATAGTATTCCATTACACTCACATGCCATAATTTGTTCATCTGTTCCTCAATTGATAGGCACTACATTACCCATCAACAATGCATTCATGCGCCTATTTTCCTTCAGCCCCTCCTACATTTGGCATTTTCCTTTCTTTGTCAACTTTGTCACTGATGGATGTAAGGTAGAACCTGGGTGTTGCTTTAATGTGCATTTCCCTTATATGTTCATTTATAGGACAATTAGTTTAGCTGAAGATTTGGCATCTGCCTCCATATCTGATAAGCCAGGGAAAACTTTACATCTATCTTAGCTAAGCTAGAGTTGAAATGTGAGCCAAAGAAGAGCATGTTAATATTTCCATGGATTTGCGATTTTATAAAAATGAGCAGATTGCAACCCATGCATACCTTATCCTAGTCCACTCTGGTCTCTGTGTTCCTCTCAGTTCTTCAAAGGGGTTATATCCAAAGTGGTGGATTAATATTATACAGAGCAGTATTGGGGGGTAGCAAAAGTAGCACTTGAGGTGTGCATTGCTACATTACTGACCCATCTCCTTTTCTGAGCACGTATTTTCTAGATAATATTTTTCATATACCTATGGTATAGACCTTCAAACCCTAAAGCCTTATTTGTGTGGCACTGTTCTCTGGAGCTACCTCACACCAAGGATCTTCTTATAGGTTTGCAGGTTGGGTCTCCAAAGAGATGACTACTCCCTACAACAAAGATACTCTGTGGTTCCTCAGTCCTAAAATTATACCTCAGAAGCCCCCATTGGTGAGCTTAACTTTAATAGTCAGCCAGTAGATGCAATTAGCTCAAAGCAAAAATATTTATTAAGATAACACAGTAACAATAGGCATAATGCTGACTAATAGGAAGACAAGAACAAAAATGAATTTGTCAGTGACATCAAGCAGATTATATTCTTCTTTTGGAATAAAGGAATAAAATACACACCCATATGATACATAAATACAAAACATTTATAAATAAAAGTACCTATACGTTACCCCCATATACTTGGGGCATACTTTCCCACAAGTATGCACAGCAACATTTTGTTACCATGAGGGACATGTGGTCAGACTTCAGTACTAAAGAGCCTGGTATTCCTTCTCTTTTTGTGATATTCTTGCACTGCTCCTCCATAAACATAACCTCTCTGCTGGAGTTAGGGGTCATCTAGCTAGGCACCTTAGCTATGCTTCTTTTCACAGCTGTTCTACTGATTTTCAGGGCTAGTTATCTTTTGTATCCATAACTGGCTCTCTTCTCTGCTGCCAGAGGTCATGCTTCTGAAGCTGCTTTCTATCCCCCACTCTGAACTGGTTGGTCTCTGCTCTTTATTTCATGTCATGTCCCCTACTGGATGAGTAGCTTTTCTGTAAGACAACATAGAGAATGGTAGGTGGAAGGATAGAAATTCCTCTTTTCCACCCTCTGTTCTGGTAGAAGTACAGAAGTTATATTTCACAAAGCTGTTTCCTGCCTTTAACTGACTTCCTTGCTTCCAGGACTAAGAGATCTAAGATTTTTAAAGGTCACCCAGGGTTGACAATCTATTTCCAGTCAGTAACTAGGTGTCTTCTAATTCCATCAAGGGAACTTCTTCATACTTCATAAAAGTATAATGGAGGGTAGATTATTCTCCCTTATCCCCACCATGTTACTCTGAAGGGGACTGACTATCAATGAGAGATACTACATCTAGCAGCAAGCAGAGACACTCCAATTAGGTATCAAAATGTATTGCTTGAGGGAGGAAACTGCTTCTAGGTCTAGGAGTTGAATCTCTAGAAGCATATACAGGAGTCAGCTGTATATTCAAGATCAATCTAATCTGGGTAATCAAGTCACATCATGGAGAAAAGAAGACCATGGAGCCCAAGAGGCTACAGCCAGGACAGAGCTATGTGAAGAAGACAAGGCTAGTGGTGTCCTGAAGTATTTTAGTATTTTGGCCACATGTTCTCTACATGTGTGTATCATTGTACTCTAACTCAAAATATGTGTGATTATGTGGTAGGCTTTTTTTTGGGGAACAGAGAATTTTGTAGTTACTGTTTTTGTTATTCTATCTCAGTAAATGCCTTTGTTTTAAGCTAATGATGTCTCCTGCCTGAATGTTAGTGGAAAGCACACCAGTGAGCTTCTCTTGTGTAGAAGTAGAAAGGAGTACTTACAGGATCTCTCCCTAGAATCCTGAGGTAACAGCTACTTTCTAGGGATCCAGTTCATGAGTACAAGTTGGGAAAATATCCCAAAAGGGGTATAATAACTGTATAGATGCTTTTTTCTTTTTATTGGCTGGAAACCAATAGTAGCAGCTTCTGTTACTTGTTGCAATAATCTTTTAATGTTAAAATATTTTAAATATCATTTGTTATGATAATTTATTACACATAAAATTATTTATTATTTTAATAATATTTATTACTTTCAGCACTTCTCTCTAAATGAAGGTACCCTCACCTATAACTATCCTGCCTCCATGATGCTGAGCTGTGACTTGTCTGCTCTGATCATAACCTCCAAGCCTTTGATTCTCGACTTTCTTCTCCCTTGCTAAGCCTATCCTTCATTCTCACTGTGATGTCCAGTCCACCCATCCTTCTCTGTTCTCCCCACTATTACCCAAGTTTCAGTATCACTTTCTTCTCTTCACAATTTGGTGAAATTCAGCCATAGATTATCATGTGTCCTTTTGTCCTACTGACATTCACACTCTTATCAATATTCAGTCCTGGGCCATTGAAATTCATGCTTCTTTTCTCTCATTCTCACCCTACTGAATGTTGACTGAGGAAGTCACACAACCATACTGATTGTGTCCCATTAGGAATCCATGTTATCTAGTATCACAGATTATTTTTTTTTTCCTTGCAACACTATCACTATCAACATTATTCTCATTTGGGCTTCATTGTACAGCAATCCATTCACTGCTCCCCAGTGAACTCTGTATCACTTTCTATGGCAACCATTCCAAAACTTTTCTTACTCAGGCAAGGTCTATGGTATAGACCTTCAAACCCTTTTGCTCCTCCTTGGCCTCCTACTTAAATGAGAAAATCAAGGTGATTCATATTTGAGCTCCCTAACAAACCCAATGCCACACCTCCAAATCCCATTGGTTTTTACCCATCTCCTCCTTTATTCCATCTGCTGAGGGAAAAGGTGGTTCTTCTTGTCCATGCTCTTTTGGTAACAACATCTGCTCCCATGGGTTTAACCATCATCTCTATGCAGAGGATTCAGAGATCTACATAACAAGTTCCAATTTCTCCCCTGAGCCTCAATCCCAAGATGATTGTCTACTGAACTTTTCAAAGTAGATGTCCCAGAGACATCCTAAAGTTAACATGTCTAAAGCTGAAGTCAGTATCTTTTCCCCCAAAATATCCTATTTCTGCAGTTGGCACCATCTTTCTTCTGGTGGGTCAGGTTCACAATCTCAGCAGTATCTAAAACTCCTCACTCTCCCTTAGTCCACATAATCAAACAGTTGCCAAATCTTACTATTTTTACCTGCACCACAGGGCAACTCTTCCCCCTTCTCTCCACTCGCACAGCTACACACTTAGCATGAAATCTCTTCACTTCTCACCTAGATTATCGCAAGAACCTAACTGGCCTTCCTGCCTAGACTTTGATAGCACCCAAATCTATCTCTTACTTTGCTTGTTGAAAGGAAAATTCTTCTTTTTTGTTTTTCACGCTAATTAACGAGACAAAACTCAGGAAAAAGAGAATTAAAAGGAGTTTATTATAAGTAAGTCAAAGTAACAACACATAGACGGGTGGATCACTAGAGATCAGCAATGGCTTCAAGATGGGACCAGCTTTCACTGGGAACTTTCTCAATGAGACAGACGATTCAGATAGGTCAGTGTTGGCAAAAGAAGGTGGGCCCTTGCATCTCAATTGCTCCCCTAAGTAGCAAAATGTGACAATTTGCAGGTAGGGGCACAAAGGTTACAGATAGGGGGTGACTTGGCTAAGGGACAAACATCAGGGGACTGGGTGACACCTCCCCTAACACTGATTGCCAAGCAGGGCTGGGAACAATGGGTCCATAAGTCAACATAACTTTCTATAGCTGACAAGGTAATTTTCCTTGAGTGCCGATCTGACCATCTGATTCCCCTCCTGAACAAACTGTAGTAACTCCCTATTTCTCTTTGTACTTATAGGCAGAATACCTAGAACTGAGTTGAAATCTAGCCTCACGTGTGACTCTGGGCATGTCACTTAACCTTGTTTGCCTCAGTTCCCTTATCTGTAAAATGAGCTGGAGAAAGAAATGACAAACTACTTCAGTATCTTTGCTAAGAAAACCCCCAATGGAGCCATGGAGAGTCAGGCATGACTGAAACCACTGAACAAAAACTACAGAATGAAGCCTCTCTTCTCCCCCCAAGCAACTCCTTCTCAAGGGTGTCCCTTTTCTCTGCTTCCGTCTACTCATGTCTGATACCTATTAGCTCCCAGGTTTTATATAGGCCCCAGAAGTGGGGACCAGACAATCTGAACGGACTTTCGGCAGCACCAATGGAAGTGTCCAGGGGCCTAGTGAACAATGGAAATGTGTCTTCTGAATGAAAGTATCATACCACTAGGTTACTCCTAGGATGCTGAATCTGAGAGTGGTGATTCTTCTCTGGGATAGAATGAGCCAGGGCCTGAATTCCACCGGTTAGAGAAATCCTCCCTCCCCCATTTGCAATAAATGTATAAAGGCCTATGCCTCAGACTCTATCCCTAAAGTCTGGTACCCTGGACGGTCCACATAAAAGCAATACTCTAACTGGGCTTCTAAGATATTCTGTGATTGAACTCCTAGAGAGTGAATAGGTGTCCATGAACTCTGGAGAGAGGTGGGAGGTGCTAAAGTGGGAGTGGCCACCCCATGAAACCATTATACTAGTTTTCCTGGTTTTTGTCTTTCTCCTTTTCTTTTCTTTTTTGGTTTTTTGGAGGGAGGAAGGTAGGGTAATTGGGGTTAAGTGACTTGCCCAAGGTCACACGGCTAGTTTTTGTGTTAAGTACCTGACATCGAATTTGAACTCAGGTCCTCCTACCTCCAGGGCCGGTGCTCAATTGACTCCACCACCCAGCCGCTGGTCTGTCTCCTTTTCAAATCATGTTCAGCACAGATGACAAAACAGTCTTTGCAGGGTACAAGTCTTGTTACTTTGCTTTTGGAAAACCTCCCCTGGCTCCCTATTGCCTCTAAGATAAAATCTGCTTGGCATTTTAGGCTCTCTACAGCTAGTTCTCATTTATCTTTACAGATTTATTTCACAGATTCCTCATGATCTCTGTTCCAACCAAACTGGACTCCTAGAAGTTCTCTAAACTGAGATTCCACCTCCTATCTCTGTATTTGCATAAACCACCCCCTCTATCTAGAATACACTCCTTCCTTAACCTAATCCTAACCTAAAACTCTTATCTTCCTTCAAGGTTTATCTCAGAAATACCAACTTCAATTTAGCTTCCCCTAATCCTTATAGTTGTTAATATTCTCTTCCTCTTCCAATTATCATGCAAGGTTCACAGATAAGCATTGGAAGGGGTCTGAGAGCTCCCCTTGTCCAACTGTCTCATCTTACAGACGAGGAAACTGATGTATTAATACACTCGTAGCCATGCTGATGGGACAAATGTCACCTGCACTGAGGCCACAGTCAATGATGAAACCATTTTCTATCTTTAAAGGTTAAAGTCACTGATATATTTTACCCAAACACAGGCAATTACTCTTTTCAACACTTCTCTTAACCCTCTTTAACCCAACAACAAAAAGGTTTTTGCTGTTGTTGGTTATCTTGGGAAAACTTTACAAAGGTGCCACATGGAGCTGTGGTAATGGCTGGGCTTTCTAACTCTGTGTTAGAGTAGAGTACATGCTCTGGCAGGGTCTATCTTGTTGGAAAGGTTCTGAATGGTCCCAACGACTGGCTGAGTCTGCTTTCTGAAGACCAGTTTGGTTCAGGGAGGCTTCTCACCAATAGGCTGGCTACTTGAACAAAAAACATTTACGTGCTAAGCTGGGAATACAAAGAGGGAAAAAGGATAGCTTACATTCTAATAGGGGAAAACAACACATATGGGGAGAGGTGATCAGGGAAGGGAGTTCTGTTCTGGGGAAATGGAAGGATTGGGGACACTGTGATAGGCAGATGGTGAGAAGGTATAAGTAGATGGCTACTTGTGATGTGAAACTGGAACATGGGCTGACCATCTAGGGCCACACAGAAGATATGGTAGGATAAATGGGCTAGTTGGCACCAACCAATCAATTGGTGATGGTGCCTGCCGGGTAGGAAGGGGGCAATGAATCCCAAGAATCGCATAGCTTTTAGGTCATCTATATACATTCTAACTTAGCTGTTGGTACTTAAATGTAAGATTATTGCTCAAAAAATGCATGGAAAACCTAGGTTTTAATTGCAGGAGCTCCAGGACAGTGAGGACCACAACATGACTTTTATTGAATGAGAATAAGCTCATGTCTCCAGGAAAGGCATGGGGGAGACTGGCAGTAGATAACCTGTACAGAATGTCAGCTTCTAGGGTAATCCTTGACCTAGACAGAATTTTTTTTGTAATTTTTAAAATTTTAAATTTAAATACAAAATGAGAAAATAAAAAAAGAACATTGCCACATACACTGCAGACCATAAGAGAGGATTCAATATAAAACAACAAATTTCCATTTGAAGAAAACCTATATAAAAAATACTATACATTGTTTTCAAAGCTGCCCAGCTTTTCTTTGTTTTCCTGTTGGTTTTCTGCTGTGCCCTTTTACTTTATTGCTCCCCCCTTCCCCCTAAAGAAAGCTACAATTAAGCTTATATCCCTATCTATAAACATACACACACAGACAGACACACACGCAGTCATACACATATCCAGAAGGCTGAACTATGCTTCTTTTCACCTATCTGTTTCTCTGAGGGGGGATAGCAAATTGAAATCTTTCCACGTTTTTCCAAGTCTACCAGCTCATCAGTATTTCAACCCAATTACATCCTGAGAGATTGTCTATGAAAGTTTTCCTCCCCAATTTTCTACATTCTTTTTATTCTTGGCCACAGAGGTTTTATTTATACATGAAAATTTTAATTTAAAATAACCGAAATTATCCGTTTTACACTTCAACAATGCTCTCCCTTATAATCTAGTTTAAGGTCTGATACTGCTGAATCTACTTTCTTTACATCTTTTCTCCTGCTTTCTTTGACATTCCTGACCTTTCGTTCTTCCAACTGAACTGTTATTTTTTTTTCAACTCAGTAAAAAGATTTTTTTTGGAATTTAACTGGGATGACATCGATTACATAGATTAGTTAGGTAATGCTGTCATTTTAAAAAATGACATTGGCTTTGCCTACTCATGAAGAATAAACATTACTTTAACTATTCAGAACAGAATTTATTTGTATAAAAAGTGTTCCATGTTTATGTTCATATAGTTCCTGCGTCTGTTTTGGCAGGTATCTAGATGGAATATTTTACAAGCCTAATTAGAGTGGGTCTTTTATGTAGACTGCCCAGGGTAGGTATTCAGGTAGTTATTACAGATGGGGGAAGGAAGATCCCTTTGGCTAACTGCTTACAAAGTCTCACACCTTGAGATCATGTACTCTGATTAAAAAAATAAATTGGTATTTGCCAGACACCGCAAGCGTGTCCAAACATCACAAGGAATAAACTGCCTTTTTGACACAGAAGGGTGAAAGGGGGCAGAGGACCACACATAGAGCGACAGAGCCCTGGCCTGCCAGGCGCCCACGGTGCTCAGGTCCGGCCCCGGCTCTGGCCGCGCTGGAAGAGTGAGGCTGACCACCACTGAAGGCCTCTTGGAGACACTCTGAGGCCAGTAGAACGTTGGGGCTGCCTGCAGAGCCTCTTCCTCTCTCTGGGTCTGCTCCCAGAGTCAGGGCCACCTCCGAACGCCACCGACCCCGGTATAACCCGACTTCTGACAGGACCGAGTCAGGTGCACACACGCTGACCACTGTCCAGCTGCCGCAGGCGCTCCCTCCCTCCCTCCAGGGCCAAGGCATCTGCAAATGTGCCCTTTCGTTCTATGTTGTGCCCTGCACTGGCAGCACAGCCTCAGGGTGTGGTGATGAGGGGCAGCTCTGGATATCCCCTTGAGCTCTCCTTGAATCTTTGAGGTATAGGCTCTGGGAAACCCCTTGAAGTCTGATTAAATCTTTCCACTTGACTAGGCATTTGCAGAGGCCATGAGTTTTTCATTGCGGCTGGGCCCAAACCTCTGTTATAAGCCTGGCTCTCCACTGTCCATCTGCTTTCCACCCTTGAGCCTAGCAAAACATCAATTCATCTTAACAGAGGTCACCCATAAAGAGGGTTAGGGTTGCTCTGGAGACCCCAAAATACCAATATGAGGGGTCCTGCCAAATGAATTCCACTCAAGTCTTCTCTCAGCCAAAGAAAAGTGAAGTTTATCGAAGGTTCATTAAAAGTTCACCATATGGAGTAGATTCTTAGGGAGCCCAGGTACCCACGATGCTTACATTGGGCAAGCAGGGCAGAGCAAGTCTATCACAGAATAAGTCTGTGCTAGGTCCTTCTATGGCACTCTCACACCATGTGGAGGGAAGTTGGGGTCTTATGGACAGAGGATTATAGGGGTGGTCTAGAGGAGGAGTTTGGGGAGGGTCTTCAGGAGGAGTTACTGAGGTCAGTGCAAGAGTGGATTGATAGTTTGATAGGCTCAAGGGTGGGAAGCAGATAGACAATGGAGGGCTAGGCTAGCAACAGAGAGCTCAGCCACAATGAAAAACTCATGGCCTTTGCAAATGCCTCATCAAGTGGGAAGATTCAATCAGACTTCAGGGGATTTCCCAGAGCCTGTACCTCAAAGATTCAAAGAGAGCTCAAGGGGGGTCCCAGAGCCTGCACCTCATCATTGCTGGGTGCTAGCTCGCGGCTCTGCAAACCCAGCCCCTGGACGCAACCTCAATCTGCTCATCTGTCAAAGGAGGGCACCTCCTATAGAACTTGCGGAATAACTGACCGCTAAAACATACGGGATCTGGGCTCGGGAGGGACGGGGCATCTCCGAAGTTTCGGGAGCGAAGGGGCGGGGAGCTCCCGCTGCCTCCTCGGGAGTCTGTTTCACCGCACTGCCCTCTTACGGCTGGGCCCCAAGGAAGGGCGGCCGATCTGGCTCACCAGCCTTTTTCCCCTTGCACGTACCGAGCAACAGAAGAGGGACTTTTTAAAATTTAAGCCTCGCGCCTGCCGGCATCTGTTAGCTCAGGGCGGTCGGGCGGGGATTTTGAAGATACCGGCCAAGCAACAAAAGAATCGCGCAGCGCCCCGCCCCCACCGCCCAAAGTGAACTCATCAAAGTAAAAAGTTTGATTTTTAAAGAGTAGTTAAGTCCGGGCTTTCGGGAACGTCTCTAGTCCCCCCCCACCCCTCCCCCCCTTCCGCCGAACATACGCCGGGATTTTGCATAAACAGGATCACCCGCACGAGGATCTGGCCGTCCCCTGCGAGTGGGCGGGCCTCACTGGGGGCTCCGTACGCCCGGGTAGGGAGAAGACCGGAGGCACCGGATAAGTGCGCACCCGGCGGCGGCGGCGGCGACTCCTCCGTCACAAAGCCAGCCTCTGCTTCTCCCCGGGCCCGTCGCGCTCTCGTTCGGGACAGCCGCCGGCGCGTTGCACCGAGAACCCGGATGGAGCCTCGGCGCGGCCGGCCTGGGCCCGGAGCGCCTGCGCCTGCGCCCTGGCGCGCGCGCTCCGGCGGCCCAACGGGCCCCGGCGTATTTTACGAGTCGTGATCAGTTACACTAGCCCAAGGGCCCCGGCCTCGGGCGGGAGAGAAAGTGAGGAGCTGCCTCTCTATCCCGCGCCCGGCCGCCCGCCTTGTTCTCAGTGGCTCCCGCCCGCCGCCCGGACCGACGCCACTTCCTCTTCCTCTTCGAGGCGGAGCGCACAAAAGGGAGGGGGAGAAAAGAATGGAGGGGGGCAGAGAAAGAGAAAGCGAGAGCAGGCGAGGGAGGGAAGAGAGAAAGGGGAGACGGCGAGGGGAAGGGAGGGCGAGCGGCCGCCGCGCGCTGGAGAAAGAGTTAAGGAGAAGGGAAGAGGCAGGAGAGGGCCGCGGAGAGGGCCCAGAGGAGGCGGAAAGGGCGCGCTCTCGCGTCACGTGACCGGGACGTGCCGCTCTTCCGCCGGCCATTTTAGGTGGTTCGCGGCGGCGCCATTAAAGCCAGGAGGAGGCGAGAGCGGCCGCCGCTGCTGCGTTTTCTTTCCAGCGCTACCGGGGCGAGCGGGAGTGTGCGCCGTGCGAGAGTGGGAGGAGCGGGGAGGGGGGGAGGGAGGCCCGAGAAGCCGCGCGCGCGCGCGCCCGCCCGCCCGTCTGTCCGTGTGTGTCCGTGTCCGTGTGTGTGCTTGTGCGTGTGCGTGTGGGGGGGCGCCTCGCGCGTTAAATCGAGCGCGCGGCGGCGGCGGCGGCGGCGGCGGCGGAGGCTGGGATTACTTTGCTGCTAGTTTCGGTTCGCGGCGGCGGCGGAGGCGGCTGCGGCGGGCGTAGTCTCGGAGGCGGCGGCGGCAGCATGTCGGAGGAGCATTTCGGCGGGGACGGGGCGGCGGCGGCGGCGGCGGCCCCGGAGGCAGGCGGCGGCGCGGCGGCGGCTGCGGCGCCGGAGCAGGAGGGAGCCATGACGGCGGCCGCGGTGGCAGCGACGGCGGCGCCCGCTGCCCCGGCGGCAACGCCGGCGGCGGGCGCCGGAGCCGGAGCCGGAGCCGGGGCCGGGGCCGGGGCCGGGGCCGGAGCCGGAGCCGGAGCCGGGAGCGGCGCCGAAGGCACCGAGGGGCCCGGCGCCGAGTCGGAGGGGGCCAAGATCGACGCCAGTAAGAACGAGGAGGACGAAGGGTGAGTAAGGGGCGGCCAGGCCCGAGCCCCCTGCCCCTCCCCCCGGCCGGGCCGTTTTCCCGCCCGGGGCTGTTTTCTTTTCCCGCTATTTTTGCCTCTCCTTTTCCGCGCGGCCCCTCCCTCTTTAATCTCTGGGATCCCCTTTTTAAAATCCCCGGGGGGGCGCGCAGAGCCGGGCGGGGGCGCGGCTCCCGAGCACATGGCGCGGCCGCGCCCCCGGCCCGGCCCCGCAGGCCCCACCGGGGCCTCTTTTGAAAGTTTGGCGGGCGGCGCCCAGGGCCGGTAGGCTAGGCCTCGGCCCCTCCCGCGCGCCCGGAGGCGGCCTCCGGGCCGAGCCCCCGCGGCTGCCGCACAGTTTAGTGCCCCGGATGAAGCCGGCCCCGCTGGAGAGCCTGCCTGGGGCCCCTGCGGGTGCTCCCCCTGCGACCGGCGACCTTGTCCGGGGCTCAGGGGAGTACGGGGGGGGGGGCGCGGGCCTTTCAGCCAGTGCCAGAACCCATATTGGGCTCATCGGGAGGGACCCCGCACACGTGGGGGCGGGGGGGGGCGGGCAGGCTCTGGTCTTGTTGGCTGTGCTGGTCTACCGTTGGGGACGGGGCCGTGGGTGGGGGCCTTGAGCCTTGGAAAACTAATCCGCAATGCTGTGCTTTAAAGCAAGAAAGGAGCTCAATGCGTGGAAACTTAAGCCTTTAACCTTTCGGTTTTCGTTTTCTCTGATTTTGGGGGAGGCACTAAAATGACTAATGCACTCCTATTGCTCTTGCGGGGAGAGAGCCTTTAATTCTCACGGGCAGACTTTCTCCTAGTTCTGAGACCTCATAGCACAAAGCGGCTGCCTTTGTAGTAAATCTGCTGTTTGTTGAACTGAAGTGTAAATGAATTAAGATTTTTTAACCCTAACAATGTTGAAAACTAAAACTAGAATTTTGATTGGTTGCTGTACCGGTTGTTAATTCCCTAGCCATTCAAACTCCTCCCCACGGCACTCTGAAGCAGCGACGGCACAGCGGGAAGAATGGTAAAACTTTTACATTTTATTTCTGTATTTTAAAGGTTTCGATAGCCATTTAACGTTCAGAGGCCGTGTATTAGTGTGTTTGTTGCCCATTGACTTTCCCCAGGAAATTCTAATCATTTAAGGTCATAGGATGTTACTTACCTGGGATGCAGAAAACTTTATCGTTTGTAATACATGGGCAAACATCGATGCCACTATGTTCTTGGTCTGTGTGGTAATGCATGTAATTTTTGTTGGCCAAGATTTATGCTAAATATCTCTAGTGGTACTATTTTTTTATCATCTATGGGGAAGAAATAACAATGGATACGATGATGTTAGTTAATTTACATTGTTTGCTAGGAAGATGGGAAACAATGAAGTTGTTAGTGTTTGTTGAAATTCTATGTTAAATGCTGAAAGTGAGGTTTAGTGGTTGTAGAAATTATGTTTAAAAACATATTGCATGTTAGAATAAAAAGTTCTGGAAGTGGCGAAAGCAAATTTTTTATTTTAGAAATAGTTCTGTATTGTATTCAAATCAGACTTCTAACTCACTTCCTATATATAAGTTCCTTAGTATGGATTTACAAATGCTAGATAAGAAATTGACTGGCTTTTTAAACTTTGTCCCTTAATCTTCTGCACACATTAAGTGCCTGTTTAAAATGACAAAAAGGCATGGTCCCTACATCTATGAAATGTAAGAGCAGTTATTTTAGATGCTCTGAGTCCTAGGTAGGCAGGACCGTTTGACCCTGACTGGTTGATACTTCTTCACATCTGGATGTCTTCTCTTGGGAAGGTTGGTTGTATTTTGTTGTTCAGAATAACGTTTTCTTTCTCCTTTGAAGATAGGAGTGTTTAGATTTTTCTGAGGTACCCAGCCATGTGCGTAAAGTAGCTTGGAAAGCAGTGGGTGTGTTTAAGTATGACGTGCACATCCTTTATGCAGGTCTGTATTTGCATGTCATTCCCAGGAGTTTTAAAGCTGATTTTATATCTCTGTTACAAAATGGTAGTGTAAATATTGTTCTTTGCCACCCACTAAATAGCTCTAGGTCTTTTAAATAAGAAATAGCAGGATTAAACAGATCCCATACTAGCCCCTGGGATAGTTTAAGGACCAGTGCCCAATGGAAAGCGATCAGCTCCTGGACCAGAACTGGATCGAAATTGGGTAATGGGGAGATATTCTGGGTGAAGTTTTTGCTGTCTCCATGATGGCCCATAAAACTGTCGGAGCTAGAGACTCTGAGATGGAGCTGGCTCTGAGGTGTACTTTAGTATGATTTCTTTAAAAAGATTATTAAATAGCATGGTACAGTTGGGAGGTGTGGAGTCAGGCCTTCCCTAGTACTTTTCTGTGGAAGCAGCCGAATAAAGGGGTCACTCTGGAGCTCTTTTATAATGGATAATTGGCCCGGACTAAAGACTTGTTTTTGTTCAGAATAATTTTAGGCTGTGATAGTTCAGAGGCAGCAGTCAGGGTGAAGGAAATGATAAAAGTGCTGAACTTGGAGTCAGGAGACCCAGGTTTAAAGCCTGCCTTGGATACATAGTGGCTGTGTGGCTGGATGAGGCCCAGTGGATCAGGTCACGTAGGAAAGTGCCCTAGAGATATCCTGGGCTGCCTTCTGCTCCCCCTCCCCCAGGCTGGCCTTTTGCTCTTCTCAGGAGGCAGTAATTGCTCTTTTGGACAGAAGATTGCTTAAATACAGATCAAGCCCCAGAAACTGCTGTAAAGTAAGCTAATGCCAAATACTAATGCTTTTTATATATCCTAATGAGTTTCCTTTAGTGCTGTGGAGTTCTGCAAAAGTGATAGATTGGCACTTTTTTGGTTTTTCTATCCTAAAAAGTTACTCGGAAAATGAGCCTGTGTTATTTTTCACAAATTATTGGGTCTTAGGTTATTAAGAACGGTTGTCTCATCCACACCCATCCTCATTGCCCTCCCCTTATAACTTGAGTTAGAACATTTCCAGTGAAAGGTTGCCATAGGTGACCCTTACACCTTCACGTGCAGTTATCCTAACACTGAACTGCTTCCGAGAAGGACAGTTCCTGAGAATCGTTGCTTTGCTTTGATAATTTTCATCCCCTCAAAGTTACACCTGATCTGAGAGATGATGGGCAGGACCAATAAACTGGCAGAATCAATTGTACAATCATCTCCTACTTTCCTAGGAAGTTCCATGGGGTCTGAGATCCAGCAGTGAAAATGTCCATTCCCTGGCTGACTGAGAATGGCAGTGTGCGAAGATGCTTTAGAGACAGACTCCACTGGACTAATGTTTTAGAACAAGAACCTCCAAGGTGGATGTTCCTTTGTGTGTTTGCCAGGAAACAAAACTTTGCCCCCATTCCTCCTTTCACCCTCCCTTGAGTTCTTCTGAACCCATATCTAGGTCAGATGGGGTTCACTGTACCAGGCCCCCAGCCCCCCTTGGGAAGAAGTTTAGGTAGGAAACTTGTGCTTCAGTGCTCCTTTGTTCTTTTGAAAAAAAGCAATAGACCCCAAATGTGCTTTGGAAATATTTAGACACAGCACAATAATTTCATTTTATTTGTAGGTTATATGAAAGAAACCCAATTTGGTTAGGAATACCTGGTTGTATAATTACTTATAGGAGTAAGTAAAGTTATTGAAAAAAAATTGACCTAAACCTTCTGGTTCCATAGGTATATGTTACCTGGAGTTGGGTGTTGTGATCTCATCTAAAAATCTATGGCAGGATTTCTTTGTGATGGGAACCTAATTCTTAGGTTCTGCGCTTAGGATAACTCAATTTTGGGATGTGAAAGTGATAGAAAAGAGAGCAGTGTCCTCAGTTCTGTCTCATCTATTCTGAAAGATCCCTTTTGACTTGGTAACAGTGTTTAGGAAAATACACCGGTGAGGTAGAAGACAGGACTATGTAAATTATTGGTTATAGTAATCACTTTATTTTTGAGAGCTATAAAGTAACTAGTCTCAGACTTGATTACTTCTCTAGTTGTGGAACAGTTTTCCCAATGGGAGGAGCTGCTTTTTATGACAGACTGGGCACTAATGGCAAGGCTGCTTTGGAGTTGGAGAAAACTGGTCAAACAGCTCTGCTGTTGTTTCTTGAAATCTCCAGCCTATAAAAAAACTATTTGCACTCGTCACTTAATCATCCACAGAACACTTAGAAATGAATAACGACAAGCATTTATTAAATGGATAATAGGTGCAAGGCACTGTGTTGTGCCTTGGGGTACAAAGACAGAATGGAAACCTGTTCCTGCCTTTGGGGAACTTATTTTCTACTAGAAAGAATGGAAATGATTGTGTTACTTCTGACACATTTTTGTGGCTTCTGCAAAATGTGATCACATGGTATAAGCAAAACTTGTGAAAAGCCCAAATTGTACTTGTGACTTGTGTATGGCCTGTAGAGCCTGAAAAGAAGCATCTCCTTCCGGTCCTCTGGGTTCCTGCAACCCAGGGACCTCTGGTTGAGGTGTTGCCACTTCATTGGAACATCTCATTCCTTGCCACTGTCTCTGTGACCTGGGCTGTGTGGCTTAAGCTTTCTGAGCCTCAAGTTTGGGGTTTTTGTTTTTCGTCAGTCAGTAAATGTTTATTAAGCGCCTATCACATGCGGGCACGTGCTGGGTAAGCCCTGGGGCTACAAACTCGGCTGCTCTCTAGGAGCTCACAATCTAACAGGCGCTGCTGTATTTTAGCCTCTAGCCTCGGTCTCTTAATCTGTAAAGTGATTGTGGATGGAACTGGGTGATCTCCTGAGGTCCCAGCGAGCGCTGAGCGCTGAAACACGTGGCTTAAATGCCTCTTGTTGTGTGTCTCTCTCCACTCCATTTTAATCTGGTGAGAAAGACTAGTGATCACTCCTGTAGCTTCCTGGAAGTACAGTGAGCTTCTAAAAGGAAAGAACACGTTGGACGGTGTTGCTTTTAGTGTGCAGTAATAAAAGTGACCAGTTTAACTACTGAGTCGTTACATGTTTGGGTGCTTCTTAATTCTTACTTGACCACAATAATTCTTTAATACCCAGAATCCATTTACCAGAAAAGTCAAGGTAAAACCCTGACTGCCCACTGACATCCTCTGGGACCTTTGGTTAGTTACTTACTCCTTGTTTCTGTTGCCTTTTTTTCCTTCTGACCCTTCTCCAGAATTAGGAGTTGGCTGTTAAAAGGTGAAAGGGAGTGATTAGCTTGTTCTGGCAGCGTAATGAAATAATGAGCATTATTACACTAGTTGAATGAATTACATGTACTTTAATGCCAAATCTTTATTTTTTTTAAACATTGGTTATAAAAGACAAGTTTGTCTTTTTCTTTCTGCTGCCTTGTTAAGCCTCAACGCATTGAAATGTACTTTATACCTCTTATTTAATGATGTAAAATAGAACTGAAATGTTGTTTTTAATAAAACATTGCTTTGGAAAGTTTTTTTTAATCTAAAGAGCATAAGGTTAGGTTATTAAATCTATTTCAGAGTACTTTTATAAAGATTCTTGGTTTTCTCTCTCATTCTTCTAGTCTGTTTAAACACTTGGCCCCAAGGCACTTTTTCTTAGTGCCTTTTTGAATGAGTGGTTTCTCTACTCACTTAAATGTAGTATTTCCCCATTGCCTTTACTATAAAATAGGAACTGGTACTTAGCTTTTAAATCCACCGGGCCTCCTGCTGGCTTTACTAGCATTCCAGCCACACTGACCTTTTCTCCCCTTCATCTCCCATCTCCCATCCCCCATGCCTAGAATGCCTTCCCTAATTTCCTTGCTCTGCCCCAGGCCTTTATCGCCTCTTCTCTTCTTCTCTCCTCTTTCCCCTCCCCCCACTTTGTATAACCTACCTCTTGTGTGTTTGTGTTTATTCTGTTTATATTTGTGCTTGCATATATTTGCACATGTATTGTCTCTACCATTAGAATGTAAACTCATTGTGAGTAGAGATTATTTCATTCTTTGTTCTTGTATCCCCTTGTGTCTGTGGGTTTGAAGCTTAAATGCTTGTTGATTGATTAATTGCTGTTGTTATGTTGTGGATCTGATTAAGAGGTTAGGCTTTTTTTTTAACCCATGACACCTAAGGGATCTCTAAATTTTATGAATTTTAGAGTATATCTTTCAGTGAATCTACTTAAAATCTTTACTGTTAGCTGAGTGAGAGGACTGAATTTTTGTGAGGCAGTTTTAAGCTTAACTGGAACTTTTCCGCCTTGCAGTTATGGTTAACTGGTTAGTGTTTATATAATCCACAATTTCATAGAAAGAGGTTGGTTTCCAAAGTGGTGTTACAGATTATTCCAGTATTCTGATTCCTAAATTTCTATTTTATTGTAATTAGAGAGAACTTAAAAGTTCTTCTAGCTTTAAAAAATTTTTTTTTTCATATCACCTATATTTTCTACTGTATCCTTCCCTCACCCTCTCTAAGATCCATCCCTTATGAGGTAGGAAAAAGGTGAAGAAAAAGAAAGCCTCCTCAAAGCTAAATAATACAACAAAAAAGTCTGAGGTCGTGTGCAGCTTTCTATAGCCCCTGGCCCCTGACCTCTGCTGTCTTTTCATCTCTTTGGGGTTTCCGTTGGGCCATCCTAATTATGCAGCGGGCTGTTGCTGTTGTTCTGGTTCTTTATTTGTCCTGTCATTATTTTCCTCTTCTCACTTCCCTTTGCATCAATTCATAGCATTCTCTCTCTGCTTTTCTTACACATGTGCTTCTAACTTTGATTTACCCGCCCTTAGACCTTCATCGAAGCCCAGTCCTTGTAAAAGGATCTCCTTGCTCTGGAAGCTCTTTTAATGTAATAGATCTTGGGGTAGCAGTTGTTGGTCATATCTAAGATGCTCACTGTCACCTCATTAACATTTGAGGGCAGTGTTTTGCACGCCATTAAAGTTCATGACCTCCATACCTCCCTGTGGCCTGTATCCAAACACACAAGTTTGAGAGTTGCAGGAGAGTGAAGGAAATTCTTAGAACACTTGGTATTTTCAAGGTGTTCTCTAATCTGTACAGATGTGTGATTGTGTGCTCAAGTATCATATTAAATCATGGTTAAGCCTGTTATCTTTTTGATCTCTGAAAAGGATTGGGGAGAAGTAATGACTGAGATAAAATATCGAATGCCACCTTTTTTGCTGCAGCCCCTCCCAGCCACCTGCAGACTGTTAAAGTCCAGTGGAAGAGAAGAGCAGTTACTGACTCCTTAACCAGAAAGTGTTTGCCACTAGTTGTTTCTGCTGCTCCATCTCTGGTCAGGAATCTTGAAGAAAATAAGATAGAACTTCAGCAATCACCTTTCACAAGAATTCGAAACCGCAATCCAAGCAGATGACCCTGGTGTGGGCAAAGAATAATTTTGCTAATGATCCACCTCTACAAAACCCCGAAATCTAGTCTCAACTTTATATTTGGGATAGATGTTGAATTTAGCTATTGCTCTCCTAATCATAGCCATAGCCTTAGGAGCTTAGTGTCTGGATAAAACTTGGCTTTCCTTATGTCTGTCTTTGAGATAATTTTAGGGGAAAAAATATTCCTAATTCTTGAATCAAAAGATTTAGGATTGTAGAAACGATATTAACCTAGGTTTTAATTGGAATTTCTGGGAATGTAAAAATAGTTGGTCTTACTCCATTCCAAAGTAGTAGAGGTACAACAGTCATTTGTATATTGTCTTGGTACTGGTTTAGACTCAGATTGAATAACTCACTTTAAATTAGGCTACATATAACTCCAGCTTGTCTTCCATTTGTGCTGTAGGAGAGTTCAGAACCTGGCTCTGCCATTCTGCTTTGTGATCCTGAGCGAGCCATTTTTCTTTTTGGGGAATCACTTTACTCCTCTGTAAAGAGAAAGTTTTGAACTAGATTCAGCATAGGTGACCTGAAGTCCCTTTTAGGCCTGTTTGGTCAGTCGATTCTTTTTTTCACTGCTGAACTGTTTAATGGTATTTTTGAAGTTTTCTAGGTTTCTGAGAAAGTTTTAAAAAACTGAACATTGTCAAAGCCTCAAATTTATTTTTTGTTTATTACTAAATATCAAATTAAAATGGAGTGAGTTGTAGGTTTTAGTAGAGATGTATTTCACCTATTTGTTAAAGTCTTGTAAAGTATTTAGAAAGAATTAACTTATGACATCTTTCATCAAGAGGTAGGAGCTCCATAGTCTTTTCCAGCAATAGTACTTGTATAAGATGATTTGAAGAGAGGGAGCTTTTTTTTTTTAAACAAAGTGTACTTCTGTTTTATATGGCGTTAATTGATTACAGTGCCACATCGTAATTCTTGGAAGTTTACAGAAAGCAGGTGAGATAGAACATTAATACTTTAAAAACGCTTAAGCTCCTACTTTAAAAAAAAATTCAGAATCTAAATAGGATCCATCCTACCCCCTTATTGTACTGTGATAATTGATAGTAACAACGAGGGCCTTGAAGCTCTGCAGCATCCCGAAATGTCTTATATCAATAGGGGGGAAAAAAGAATTGTGCTTAGGAAGTATAGTTGGGCTTTAAGTATAGCATCTCTCACATAGCTGAGGCCCAGCTGAACAAGAAGGGGAGCGAGATAAGACATCGGAGTAGCCAAAAATAGATGCTCCAAAATGTCTGTGCTAATAGGACCGCCTCCTCCTCAGCCCCCTTCCCCCCTTCATTATACAGCTTTGTCAAGCTTGGTGATTCTGGATTCTTACCCCAGAGCAAAGGAGGAGTGGGTCACAGCTAGGAGATGGGATAGCAGACTGCCAGGGAGAAGAGAGAAACTATTGTCTGGAGCCATGTAGTATCAGAAGGCCTTTGAATAGGCTCCGGGGGTAGAATGATTGATGCTGACCAAAAAGGCATTTAATTACATCTAATATTCTGAAAAGGTAGAGGAGCATGCAGTAGTTTTTTTTTAAAGATTTCTAAACAAAATGATATAAGAAGGCTGCCCAGAAAGACTCATTTCCTAAGATCTTCACTGTATATTTCAGCTTTTTGAAAATGCATATTATGTATGTACATACTAGTACAAACATCTGTGTGTGTGTATATATACATATATATATATATATATATATATATATATATATATATATATATATATATACCCTAAGTTCACCACTCTGTTTCACTAGAATGTACCAACCATTCTAGATTAATGGGAATCAATACCAGGGAGCACCTTGGCTTGAAAGTTAGTATATTGAATTTTTTAAGTGACCACCATACTCTTGAAGACTATATCAAAGATTCTGTAATATTTAGAGTAAAAAAAAGAATCCTTTTGGGGGCTTTAACTTGTGAAGCTCTTGGATAATAGGTGAGGCTTGAATGATCATGTTTAATTGGATAAGTACCTTTCCTACCAAAAAAATAGCTTTGTGTTAGTAAAATTGCTGCTGGGAGAAGGGACACCTTGCTTTCAAATAATGAAGCTACTACTTTGCCTTGAAATTAAGGGTACTTGTAGTTTGTGCTTATTTCAGAGTGGGCTGGTCACTTTCAGTTCTGATAGACCAGCATCTCAGCAGCTTCACCAGCTTGGTGTTACCCCACTGTCTTTAAAATAATGTTTGACTTTCTTTTCTTTCTTAAACCACATTGAAAATTGGATTATGCTTAATGATTTCTGCTGAATTAATTGTGGTAAGCGGTTGCAGCCAAAATACATTAGCAATAGTAGCCTATAATAGCAAAATTTGAAGTTGGAAATGAGGCTGTACAGGGAGAATGGATTACAACTATCCTAAACCTGAATTAAGTCAACATTGATTTTTTAAGTCTTATTTCTATTTATATGTAATGCATACACTCTGATCTTTGGCAAAAAGACAGTCTACAGTCTTTGGTTAAAAATAATCATACTACATTAAATAAAGTGTAAACATTATTGGAATTAAATAGACTACACATTAAATATTTTTCTAGGAAATTGATATTAAGTAAATATATAAGTGATACTCAAAATTTGTATGTAGTGTTCCCATTACCTACTTTTGACTAAGAACCAGTTCAACTAAATTTTACCTGGTCATAACATGTAGTTTATTATAGCATATACAATTATGTATCAGAAATACTACCCAAGGGTGTACAGTTAATGTGCAAATTGGGAATCAAGTATGGAAATCTTTAACTAGAATTCATTCTTTAAACAGACTAAGTATGCTAGTATTTTGTTTCATTGAGTTGCTGAAGATGATACAGATGTCTCTCAGACATAAAAATTTAAGTACCTGATAGGATTTTGGAAATATGGTGTACCTTTAAACGTAACTCACATTTTTGTTTCATTAAACATCTTTCTACCACTGGAAATAAAAAATATAACTTGGTAGCAAAACACTATTGCACCTAAGTTAATTGGCTTGATGGAAAGAGATGAGTGGGATGTACTGCTTAAAAGAACTGAAGTAAACTTGGAAAAATGAATTTGAATAGTCACTACTTAGAGGTCCACTAGATAGAGTTGGTAATGAAAAATCCATCTTAGGTTTCTAGTTTTTTCCTGAGGGGAAAAGGATTTCATAAGCCATTCCCCTAAGACTTTTATATCAACTTTGTGTAAAAATTATATTAGCATTCATCACTTTTTAATTTTGAGATATATATATATATATATATATATATATATGTAAAAATCTTTCGGATGGTGTAACAGCAAGCACCCTAGCATGCCTAGGGCGGCTACTAGCACAGGTTCTTAGATCTGCTTTTCTAAAGGAAAGCAACTCAAAATGGGTTAACAATCCTACTTTAATCAAACATATCATTTACCTAGTTCAGGGGGAAAAGTCAGCCCCCTGAACTTCAGAGAATACAAACAGAAGTTACAAACAAACAGAAAAACA
>CM053592.1:15203464-15205964 GCA_028646515.1 Pseudochirops corinnae
ACGGGCATTCCTGGAAAACAAGCCTGGCGCCACAGGCTCCACGTGACCACATTCGGCCTGTTAGGGAACAGAGTATACTTTCAAATCTCCAAAGGTCCTCAGAGTCACGTAGCCGCTCTAGCAAAGGGCCTAGGGGCAGGGAAGATCTTTAGATTCCCATAACAGATGGGAACCAAAGGGCTCTTGCTCTCCCCTCCCCTTTGGTAAACGCTCAGGTCTTCATGACAGCTTATGGTCTCCTACTCTAACCTGTGAAAAAATTTAGTTAAAACTTTATTTCCCTCTTGGTTAACTGAGGTTTAACTTTTATTGTGTGTTGAGACTAATTAGTGGATTATCTTTGCTGAGACAGTCATTGTTTAGTGGATTGTGCTGTCTTCCTTAAGGATTAAAAAATTTTGTCCTTTTTCTTTTGTCTTGTTAATTCTTAGAGCTAAAAGCTCTTGGTGAGGACAGTCATATCAGAACTAGAGGGAAGTAGCATGAAGGTAGGAAAGAAGAGTGCTGACTAGTTGATGAGTAACATTGGATGCCAGTATATGTTGTACATAATTAATGAAAGGTAGATTTGGGAAAGTGCATGAAAAATTTTCATCTCAAAAACTCATGGTTTAAATCCATTGGGAGCTTCTGTGCTTGTCATACAAAGAATATTGAAATCCTGATTTAGGAAACATCAAGAACCATAGCAAATTGAGGGGCTCTTCCTTAATTTATCGTTTGCTCAGGCGTCCAGCAGTTAGTCCAGGGAAAATAATGTTAAATAAACTTGTAGAGAAAGAAAGGTCCTTTAAATGAGGCTGTACAAGGAGAATGGTGGCTTAACATCTCCCAACCAGTTTTCCTGTAGTTTGGGAAAAATAACTTAATGATGTGGACAATATTTAAGGCAAGTTTTTCTTAGCATTTTAATACTGCTTTTTGTCTTCACAGGAAAATGTTTATAGGAGGCCTTAGCTGGGACACTACAAAGAAAGATCTGAAGGACTACTTTTCCAAATTTGGTGAAGTTGTAGACTGCACTCTGAAGTTAGATCCAATCACAGGGCGATCAAGGGGTTTTGGCTTTGTACTATTTAAAGAATCGGAGAGTGTAGATAAGGTAGTGTGTTATATGCTCTGATCAATGAGTAATGTTTGAATCGACAGTACCAACCATGGGCCAGGATATAGTGGATGTTTCCCTGATTTAATTTTTCTCAGGGCCTTTGCAAAACATTAAAAATATTTGGATGCCTTGGGTGTACCCACTGGATATCTATATATCTATATATTTGGTCCAGGGTGCAAAGTATAATTGGGGAGAGGGGAGCAGAAGCAGCTTCTGTCAATGTAGTTTGAGTTGCAGACAGCTTCAAAGTAAGCAGAGTCTTCCCACACTCTCCTGAAATTAACTTGTCCCCAGTTAAAATGGCATGAAAAAAGGTTTGTTGATAGTATTGGTGCTCATGTTAGTCTGTGGGGAGAGATGAGCCCTTTACTTCATTCTTCCCCTGTTGGGTCATGGACCAAGGTGAAATGGCAGTCCCGCAGACGGATTGCTGCCAGTCAACATGGTGCCTCGCCTGTTAGCAGCCGTCGACACCTAAATTGGGTTTCAGCAGTTTTTTGGCCTGTTCAGGGGAATGGAACGGAAGCCTGTATTCCATGTGGGACATAGAAAAAGTAGGACATTGCTAGAGGAACTGGTGGCTTTTAGGTGACTCATCGTCAAAAAAGCTCAGATGTGAAGTGATGATAGGACATTTGGGGCCCAAGTAAAGAATTGAATGGATGGATGTTCATCCATTGTTACCCCACCACCACATACATCGGTGCAATTTTTAAAAGTCTTGAATCAATAACTCATGCCTCAATTTGGTCAGTGCTTCAATTAATTCGTGCTTAAATATTTTTTCACATTTACTATTTTAGTTAATACTTCTGAAAACCTAGAAAAAAAGATTTACATTTTTCAAACAAAGCTTCCAATTTCTTTAGGTCATGGACCAGAAAGAACACAAATTGAATGGCAAAGTGATTGATCCTAAAAGGGCCAAAGCTATGAAAACAAAAGAACCTGTTAAAAAAATTTTTGTTGGTGGCCTTTCTCCAGATACACCTGAAGAGAAAATAAGGGAGTACTTTGGTGGTTTTGGTGAGGTATGTGACACATGGTGCCCCTATTTCCAGTTAAGTTAGTGTCTTTCCTTCACACGTGTGAATCTATTAATATGAATGGTCACATGTGGGCTAAATAGAATACCTGGACTTAAGAGTGAGGACTAGTCACAACATCTTGGGGATAAAGATATGATAAATAGCAAGCCTCAGGTCCACTCAAATAGCAACTGATCCTGCATATTGATTCAGGAAAAAAACCACATGAACAGTATCTACGTTGCATTCAGTTTTTATTATGTTAAAATATTTCCCAATTACAATTTAATCTAGTTTGACATCTCATGTTTTAAATAGAGAATGGACATTTGAATAGGGCACCCAGAGTTTCTATTTCCAT
>CM053592.1:15210964-15221656 GCA_028646515.1 Pseudochirops corinnae
GGCTGAGGAATCCATTCCTGCAGGGGTGGAATAGTTGCAAATGGGAAAAAGAAACCCTTGACTAGTTCTTTATTTACTGATTTGTAAAGTGAGATGTTTTGAATGCTGTTCTAACATGGTAAGGATCTGCACAACCAAGTTGTAAGATTTTTTTTGTCAGCATTCTAGTTGTATTTTCACACAAACTGAAATTTTTGGTCCTATTTTGGACTCCCTTTGTGAGAGATGAGCTGTCAAGTGAGTTTGTTCTCAAAAGAATCTGGATCTCCTTGACTTGCGGACTGATCTTGAGTGTGTGGAAAAGTGTCAGGCCTTGTTGGAGTCTTGACAGTGGGAAAGCAGGTGTTGACTGGCATCGTCTTGGTACAGGACATCTGTCTATTGAACAGCTGACAGCTCCTGGCTCCTTGGGACTCTTCCAAATAATATTACTGATCATTAGGTCTTTGTGCTCTGTCCTGGCTCACCATGTGATATTGAGGAAGTCATTTAACTTCTGAACCCAGCTTAGTCATCTGTAAGATGGGAGATAGCAGGGGATGACTGATGACTAGGTGGCACAGTGAATAGAGGACCTGAGTTCAAATCTGGCCTCAGACACTTAACACTAGCCCTGTGACCTTGGGCAAGTCACTTACCCCCAATTGCCTTGCCCTGCCCTCCCGCCTGCAAAAAAAAAGGCAAAAAAAAAACCAACCCAAGAAAAGATGGAGAATAGTACACTCTCTTGAGAATGACCAGGAGGAAGGCTTCATAAACCTGCAAGAACTTTATGTAAACCCAGATTATCATGAGAAAAATCAGTCTAAGTGCCTGTAACTTCCTTACCTTTTTGTGTACTAGTAAAAGTTCAGGTCTCTAGAGTTTGGAAAGAGTGTTTCAGACTTTCTAAGGTGACGTTTTCATCACAAGGGGCCTTTATGTGAAGATTTTCCATGTGGATGCTGAAATATGCCAGATTCTGAATGAACAGAATTTGGGAAGGACAGGATGTTATCTGGAATCTTATGCAGTAATTTGACATTTAAAATGAATAATACAGTAGTGCAGTGCCATTAGAAAATGGAAAAAAACCGACAATTCCCAATTCTGAAAAGTTGTTCGTTGTCATCTTAAAGTTGATAAAACTATTTTTAAAATATTTAGACCAACTTTGAATTTTTGCATGGGCCAGAGGTATATCTAGAATTGTGTCAAGTTGAATGTGTAACTTGTAATACTTGACTGTATATAGTCAGTCGCAAGAGCACGGTTGCTTTTCCTTTGGAGTAAGGGAAAGGGTGGTAAACATGGGTTCAGCTTGCCACAGTATTTTAAAATAGAGCTTGGGTTTAGAAGGGAGTATTTGGTATTGGAGTTTATTGCTTTCTGTCACACTGGCCTATGATCTCCTAAGCCTCCAGAAATCTGTTGAGTTTTACCCTCCTCAGGTGGAACTGGTTATAGTATCCTTAGCTATAGAGAGTTGTGGAGGTCTACATGAATCTCCTGGAGGCTTATGGAAAATGGCAATGGTTAATAAATAGTGCATCTTCTAGAGTTGTGTTGTGAAGTGGGCAGCATCTTCTGTAAGGGCTGAGGAGTAAGGGAACAGTGAAGGCAGGACACCTCAGTGTCTTCATGTCGCTGTGAAAGCTGCACTTACTGTAGCACAAAGGGACCTCTTGCTAGCTATTTAAATCCTGTTTAGAAAGATTTTGGGGTGTCCCAAAAGTACTGTCCCCAAGTACAGACATTACACACTTTTTAAAAAATAAATATTGGTTTTAAATATTGGTTTTACTTCATTACATGTTAAAATAATTTCTAAACTTTTTTTTTTAAGTTTTGATTTCCAAATTCTGTCTCTCTCCTGTTCCTGAGACGGTGGTCAGAGATCACACATGTTGCAACCATGTAAAACATTTCCATATTACTCATTTTGTACAAGATACTTGAGAAAAAAAATAGTACGGCATTGTACATTTATAATCTCAATAGCATTTTGGTGACACTGATGTGTTTTGTCCTAGTTAGAGGCTGAAATCTACCTTAATTTTAGAGCGAGCCTGCTTCATACGCCATTTTCCTCTGTCTTTTGCTTTTTGAAGTTAAAAATGAACATCAACATGAACATTTCTATATATAAATAACAAAGGCTTGATACTGTGAATTTATTCCTATGGCTCTTGGAGTTTCTTTTAATGTGTCTTCATCTGAAAATATCTGATATAGAAGAACTCATTTGCCCTTTTATAGGTCATGGCAGCAAGTACGCAAGGTGCCAGGTTGAAGCTAAACTAAGGGGTGGGACTTCCCTAGCACTAGCAGATAATCTGGAAAGGAACCCCAAGTAGAGTAATGTTAAAGCAACTGTCAGCCCAGACTTGTACAAAATTCAGAAGCCAGTGGAAACTAGGAGAGGAGCTTGACCAGGGGAAGTAATGTGAACTCTGTTAAGCATGCCAGGAACAAGTTGGAGCTCTGAGGGGGGTAGGAGGGAGGCCTAGTCCTGGTCCATTGGAACTGGTGCGTGTGTATAGTACCCATTGTGTGAGGGCGCTGTAAGAGCACTAAGTGCTTGTACAAAGTTACTTCAGTCCTCAAAACAATCCTGAGAGGTAGGTGCTGTTAGTCCCATTTTACAGTTGGGGGAACTGATGAAAGTTAAGAAAGTTGTTGCTCACTCAGGGTCACATCTTGGCTGAGGCCAGATTCTCTAACTCCAGACTGAGCACTATCTGCTGTGCTACCAGCTGCTTTGGTGGGAAACATCTGTCCGTCCCCTAGATGGACAAGGGGATCGGGAACCATCCAGTGAGCCGTCAGTAAGAGGGCCAACCCCAGTGTCTGCTAGGGTGCCCTGTGAGAGGCCTAGAGCAAGTGTGACCTCCCATCCCTAAAAGAGGCCAAAGGCTACAGCTAGGATGGACCCACCTCCTGATTGTGGTTTGTGGAAGATGAGTGGTCCATCAGGAGGCACAAGGCAGAGACTGAGCGGAAGTGGGCCTGAGTCCCTCTGTCTAGAGTGGCAGTAGTAGGGGCAACCAGAATACAGAGGGAGCTGGCCCTAGTAGGTCCTAGGCACTCGGACCTAGTCTAGAGCGTTAGAGGGGATAGAACCTGGCTCTGGCAAAGGACCCAAGCTCTGATTACATAACGATAGGAAACTGAAGGAAGACGAATACCATGAGTCAAGAGACTCCAAAGAAATAGAGCAGAAAAGAACGCTTCCTCAGAAATTGCAAACTCAGTAAGACTGTGATTGGGAAGAAATAAGAATTCTGGGGGGGAAAATTGGATGTAGAACAAATCGCTTGGAACAGAAGGTGGAAAAGGTTTTCTAGGTGGCAAATGCAGTAAAAAATTGAATAAGCTTGTTAAACAGTTCAGTGACTCCAGGGTAAGAAATTGAACGAGATCAAGGAAAAAGTAAGGCGTTTACTCTAAAAACTAGAAAACTTGTGTGAGAAATCACTGGACTCTGAAAGTCATGACCAAACAAAAACCTATATGCCACGTTTCAAGAAATAAGATGCTAAAAGAAAATGCCCCAATCTGTTGACCAGAGAACAACATGAGAATAAGGAACCCCAGGCTGAAAACACACGGGAATGTCATAGCTGAGATTCAGACCTGCCAGGTCAAAGCAAGAACTGCAAGTAGAGAAAAAAAATTCAGGTACCAAGGAACTAAGGTTCTCCAAGATTCGGAAGGGCCTACCGTAGAGATAACCTTGGAATATGCTACTCCAAAAGAAGACGGTCAAGGGCTTAAAGCCAAACAATTTGCTTTGCAACACTGAGAACTGGAGAAGGAAATGGCAAGCCACTCCAGTGTCTTTGTGAAGAAAGCCCCAAATGGGGTCAACAAAGAGTTGGACATGACTGAACAATGACTCAAAAATTAATGATGGAGGAATTGCATCTTAACAGGAGGAGTGATGTCCTTTGAGACACGGCCTCGGTGTGGTTTTCTTCCTTTTTAAGAGAAGAAAGAAAAAGGAAGAAGGAAGGAATACACAGAGCAAAAGAAAATAAGGGACAATGGAGAGGATCTTAACTATTTTGTGAAATTGGGTTATACAAAAAAGGCATGCAAGGGTGGAGGAAGGGATGAGGTAGAGTGGACAGTCTCATCTGGACTGACTGAAGGAGGGTTGAACACAATTTGGAATGTGAATAAATAAATGTGCCTCTTACGAGGCACCCCAGCAGACACTGGGCCCTCTTACTGAGGCTCATCGGATGGTTCCTGATCCCCTTGTCCATCTAGGGGGGTCACAGCAGGGAGAAGGGATGGTGAAAGTGGAGGTGAGGGTGCAGTATAAGAAGGAACAGTAAAAAATAAAGCAGATTGTAATTGCAGAGGGTGCGATTAAATGGGATTAAAAGTAAGAACCAGGGTTTGGTGAACAAAGAAGAGCCAAAGGAATCAGAGCAATGCTAATCATATTCCTTCTCTTTTACTTATGTATAAAAAAGGGATGTACTGGAGAAGAAATGCAGCCAAGTTGACCCAGTGTCAGGAAGAAGTTCAGTGAACTCCCTTATAAAGCTCTTCAAACAGATCTAGAAAGTACACCAAACTGAATCCTGATGGGGAAATCTAAGACAAGTCATTTTTTGGGGTGGCTAGATGGTGCAGTGAATAGAGCACCAACCCTGAAGTAAGGAGGATCTGAGTTCAAATCCAACCTCAGACACTTGACAACTAGCTGTGTGGCCTTGGGTAAGTCACTTAACCCAAATTGCCTTGCCTTTCCCTCTAACACCCCCCACACTCCCACCCAGAAAGTCATTTTTCCAGCCCTGGTAGATATAGGGAGACAGAGAGGTCTATGGACACCATGTAGGGTTTGTCCAAGGAGCTTGTCATGAGTGGAGGATTCTAGCATGGGAGAGGCTGTGTACCACAGTACGAGGGGCATAAACCTAAAGTAGGGCATCTTCAGACCCCTACAAGGGCACCTTCACGGGAACTCATGCCCAACAGTAGCTCTATTGCCCACTACTCAGTTCAGGGTCATAGATCCAGAGCAGACTTAGAAGGGCACCTGCGCCCAGTGATCAGGAATAGTCTCAGATTTTTGGCTGGGTACCAGGAAGAGCAGATTTGGAGGCCAGAAATGACAGTGTGACGGCTTAGACCCAGAGTAGGATGGGGTCTCCTAGCTTCTTCTAGCCTAGACTAAAGCCTATGGAGCAAGAATCCCAGATGACAGGAGAATCTACAGTTCAGTCACTCTGAACCAGCAAAGCTTTCCAGTTGACTGATAGGGACAGAGGCCTGAGTATTCAAAGTCCCATCTGGAATTTGCAGAATAAGTTCCTATTCATTTTTAGTTTTCAACATTCATTTCCACAAGATTTTGAGTTCCAGTTTTTCTCACCTTCTCTCCCCTACCCCCCACCCCAAGATGGCAAGCATACTGAATACCCCTTCCCCCAGCTGCCCTCTCTTCCATGCCCCCCAGTCCCCCGTACTTTCTTCTAGGGCAAGATGGATTTGTACACTCCTGTATGCCTGCATATCATATTTCCTGGTTGCATGTAAAAACAATTTTTAAACGTTTGTTTTTAAAATTTCTGAGTTCCAGATTCTCTCCCTTCTTCCCTCCTCACCCACTGCCATTGAGAAGACAAGCAATTCAATATAGATTATGCATGTATAGTTGTGCAAAACATTTCCATAGTAGTCATATTGTGAAAGACTATTTACCTCCAGCCTATCTTGCCCCAACATTTATTCTATTTTCTCCTTTGACCCTGTCCCTTTTCAAAAGTGTTAGATGAACTCCTACTTTTTAAAAAAATTCAGAGGGAAAAATGGGGTGGGGGTAGTGGTATGGGGAGCAATGCCTGAACCTCACTCTCACTGGAGTTGAGGGAAATATACATACATAACATACATATATATATATGTATATATATATGTATATGTATATGTATATGCATATGTATATGTATATGTCTGTGTGTTTGCGTGTGTATATGAATGGTCTATAAAAATGTAACTTATCCAATGAGGATAAGGAGGGGAAGGGAAAGAGAAATTTTGTGTGTGTGTGTGTGTGTGTGTGTGTGTGAGAGAGAGAGAGGGGGAGAAAGAGGGAGGGAGAGGGAGAGAGAGGGAGAGGGAGAAGGAGGGAGAGAGGGAAAGAGAGGGAGAGGGAGGGAGAAGGAGAGAGAGGGAGGGAGAGAGAGAGGGAGAGGGAGACAGAGAAAGGGAGAGAGGAAGAGAGAGGGAGGGAAAGAGAGGGAGGGGGAGAGAGGGAGACAGGGAGAGAGGGAGGGAGAGGGAGAGAGAGGGAGGGAGAGAGAGAGAGGGAGAGGAAGACAGGGAGAGAAAGGGAGAGAGGGAAAGGGAGAGGGAGAGAAAGGGAGGGAGAGGAAGAGAGGAAGGGAAAGGGAGAGAGAGGGAGAACAGACACAGACATTGCATCACAAGATCGTTTTTTCCTTCTGTATTAGCTCCCAGGTTCATTGATCATCTTTATGTGGATTATTATCAGATCTTCTTATTGAACCTTAACCTCTCACCCAAATTCCAGTCTTGCATTACCAGTCGCCTATTGATTACATTGACTTGGTTTTCCCATAGACATCTCAAACTCACTATGTCCAATACTAACTAAACTCATTCTTTTTCCCCTCCTTCCAGACTCCCTACTGCTGTTGAGGGGCCACTACCCGAGTTCACAATCTTGGTGTTGTCCTTGCTTCCTTGCTAACACTCACTGACATATCCAATCTGTTACCAACCCATATGGTTTCTACCTTCATACCTCTTGTACACATCCCTTACCCTCCAGCCACATGGCCATCATCCCACACCTGGACAAGTGCAATAGCCTTCTGGTTGGCCTCTCTGCCTCGAGTCCCTTTTATATTAAAGCTTAAAGTTACTAAATGGGACCCAGACAACTAACCTGTAAGGTGAAGTCAGTCAATCAAGAAGTATTTTTGAAGTGCCTCCTGTCTGCCAGGCCCTGTGCTGGGGATCCAGAGAGAGGCAAAAGCCAGGCCCTGCCCTCGAGGAGCTTACCGTGTAAAACCTCAAGCAGTCTAACCTGAAATGGATCGAGTTGAAATATTCTGGGATTATTCTGGGGTTTAGCTTAGGCTTTGATAACTTTTAGAATGTTTTAATGACATTTTGAGTAGCTGAATTTAATCTAGAAAGTCAAGGCAATGTTAAACACGGTAATCATTTTCTTAAAATTCTACTTTGGTGGTTTGACATAATTATGGGCATACATTCAGTGTTTTGTACACCCTGTAGGGAATGGAAAGCCTTGAAGTAGAGGGAAAAGGGATCTCCAGGCTCAGTATTTGGCCCTTTGGTCAAGTCTGAATTATTCATTTACTTCTTTATACAAAATGATCAATTAGTCTGTAAAGATTTGAAGTTGGCTAAAATATTCACTGATGCTCAGTCTTAACTTTTGTACTACTTGAACTCTGTTTAGAATTTTGTAAATTTAGCCAGATTTGCCTTTAAACCAATAATACTCATAGAACAGTGCTGTTACTGTGTACCTTACCTCAATCAAAAAGCATTTATGGAGCTCCTGCGGCCTAGACTGACTAGAATAGCTTGGGTGTCCTGAACCCTCTCCCTGTCAAAGGACCAGTGGAAAGGAAAGGTGCACTGACAGTAGGTTTGGTAAACTTTTATCATGAACATGTTTAAAAATTTCTGCAAAGCCCCGCAAACCTAACTTGTACCTTTGTAGAGATTGCAATTACTGATATGGAACTGATTTGCTGAGTTAAGCAGCTGTGAAATGGAAATAACCAAATAGATGAGAACTGGGACTACAGACGTACACATGAAAAATTTAAAGCTAATTTTTGAAATGGAACTAATTAGAAAATGAATATTATCTCTACATATGTATACATAAATACACATAAATATGTGTATATATACACATACATATATATACATACATACATGCATACATGCATACACATATTTTTTCTTGCCCCACAATATAGAGTAAAAATCTGGTAGCCTGTGATTTTCTTGCATGTTTCAAAAGTGTTATGCCTATAAGGACCTTTGTATATAGAAAAATAAAATCATTACTTGAGAGTTCTGGTTATTGTTGGTTTTTCCATATCTTCTTACAACCTACCAGCTATTTTCTGTTCTGTTAACATTAATTAACACTTTAAAATGGATCAGAGGTAATTTCTTAAGCATTATTTGTGTGTGTGCTTTTAAAATGATTGCTTTTTCAAGTTAGAGTTTCTGGTCGAGTAGAGATTTTAGGAAGTACAGGTGTTTTGTCGTTGATCACAGCGGCCATTCCCAAGGAGGGACTTTAGAAAGGTGAATATGGAAAGTGAACAGACACAATTAGAGAAGTGGAGATTGCTTTATTTTTGTACTTGTTCTTTGGTGCTTAATAAATACTTTTACTACCTCACACCTATCATATTGGCTAATATGAGAGAAAAGGAAAATGACAAATGTTGGAGAAGATGTGGGAGAATTGGAACACTAATGCGTTGTTGGTGGAGTTGTGAACTGATCTAAATGTTCTGGAGAGCCATTTGGAACTACGCCCAAAGGGCAATCAAACTGTGCATATCCTTTGACCCAGCAATATCATGTCCAGGTCTGTATCCCAAAGAGATCATAAAAAAGGGAAAAGGACCCACATGGACCAAAAACATTTAGAGCTATTCTTTTTGTGTTGGCAAAGAATCAGAAATTGAGGGGATGTCCATCACCTAGAGAATGGCTAGACAAGCTGTAGTATATGAATGTTATGGAATACTGTTGTGCTGTAACAAATAACGAGCAGGCAGATTTCAGAAAATCCTAGAAAGACTTGCTTGAACTGATCCCAAGTGAAGGGAGCAGAACCAGGAGAGCATTGTACACAGCAAAAGTAGCCCTATGCATTGGTCAACTATGATTTAGTTCTTCTCAGCAATGATCCAAGACTGTTTCAAAAGACTCACGATGGAAAATGCTATCCGTATCCAGAGAAAGAACTACGGAGTCTGAATGCAGAATGAAGCAGACTATTTTCACTTTTTTTCATTTGTTCTGTTTCTTCTTTAGCAACATGACTATGTGGAAATATGTTTTACATTATTGTGCATGTATAAGCTTTACCAGATTGCTTTCTGTCTTGGGGATGGGAAAAAGGAGGGAAGGAAGGAGGGAGAAAAATTTGGAGCTCAAAACCCTTCAAAAAATGAATATTGAAAATTGTCTTTATGTGTAATTAGAAAAAAATAAAAAACTATTAAATGAAAAAAATTTTTTGATTGATTGGAAAAGGGTCTAAGATACAAAAAGATCACCCTTATGTATGGCCATGCAGCCTGTGTGTCAGTGTCCCTGACTCTCTGACCTCTCGGGCCTTGGTTTCTTCATTCCTAAAAGGAAAGAGCTGGCCTAGAGATGTTCAAGCTCATCTTTAACTCAATATTCTGTGATTCTATAAGCATTGGGGCATCTTGCAACTTGTATGTGGGTCCCCTAGACAAGCTAACCTCAAATTCAAGGTACTTCGTGGGCTTATCTTTGCTTAAAAACAGTTTACTTGTCCCCATGGATGAGTTTGCTTTTGTTAGTTTGGAAGCACAATTAGTATAAGCAGACTTTTGAAATAGTAGAGCACATCAGAACTCAAGTCAAAGAATCTAGGAAGTGATATGAGAGAGTATGGTAAGAAAAGAAGCAACAAAACAGTTTTACTTTCAAATGGGCAGCTAAGTAGCACAGTGGAGGGAGTTCAGACCTGGAGTTAGGAAGATTCCTCTTCATGAGCTCAAATCTGGCCTCAGACACTAACTGTGTGACCCTGAGCAAGTCACTTCATCTTGTTTGCCTCAGTTTCCTCATCTGTAAAATGAGCTGAAGAAGGAAATGGGAAATCACTCCAGTATCTCTGCCAAGAAAACCAAAATGGGGCCACCACTGATAAATGACTGAACAACAACAGCTCTTTCACGCTGGCCCTAAATTCCCAATGGGGTTTCCCCTGTGCCTTCTCACTTGGCTGCTGCTGGAACTCCTTGTCCTGAGGATACACTATACTGATTCTGGTGGGAGAGGCCCTCCCACCAGATACCCACTCATGCTCTCTGCTTCCCCTTCCGCAGTTTTCTGCCCCTTTTTCTGGGAATAGACGTTTAATCCATACTGCCATTGCTCCTCTTCCCTTCTGGGTCTTGTCTGCCTTGGGTTAGAATGTAAGCTCCTTGAGGGAAAGGCCTGTCTTTTGTGTTTGCATCCCTAATACTTAGTACAGTGCCTGACAAATAAGTATTTGCATGTTTTATCATCTATTGCAATTTATCAAATTGGAAACAATTTGATTTTGATCATACATGTGAGGTCCTGTAAAACACATTTCCACACTGGTCATGTTACAAAAGAAAACACAAACATTGTCTCCTTCACCTATCAATGTTTCCCAAAGAAAAACTGATTCCATACTCCAGGAGTTCAGCTCTTTGGAATATAGAATATCCCAGCTAACAAGTGCCATTGGGCTAAATCTCTATTCAAACCTCCCTCCCTGCCCCCCCACTTAAATTACCACTCACTTCCTGCAGAGTTTCAGTCAGAAACCACAATCTGACTTAAGGTTAGAAAGTCCTTGTGGCTTTCTGTTTCCTGTCCAATTGGTAAACTGATGAGTTGCATCGGTCAACAGCAGTTTAAAAGCTATCCTTTCGGGGG
>CM053592.1:15222156-15261881 GCA_028646515.1 Pseudochirops corinnae
GTGGTAGGATTTTTAGTGTTGATGTTAGTAAAACTTTGGAAACCTTGGATACAATACCATCTCAGGGAAAGCATTGAAGGAATTAAAAGTCTATTATTTGTGCTGAAGGAGGGAATGAGTATTTGTTGATTAGGAGAAAGAAGGAAGGGGTTTGGATGTTTCAGATCCTATAGTCAAAGAAAGGAAAATATGCTTAAAGTAAATTAAGTATCTTGATTTTTAAGTTTGTGCACAAGAGGAATGTATAAATGGCCTTGCTATCTATCTATATTTAACTGTCTTTGTCTCAGGATCACAGATTTAGAGCTGGCTGGGACCTTCAAGGTCAATTAATTCAACCTCTTAATTTTATTTTAAATTATTTTTTATTTGTGTCATTAAATATTTCCCAATTACATGTATAATTTTTAAACAATCATTTAAAAAAATTTGAGTTCTAAATTTTCCCTCCTTCCTGCCCCCCACCCCTCCTTGAGAATGCAAACAATTTGATTTTGATCATACATGTGAGGTCATACAAAACACATTTCCACATTGGTCATGTGACGAAAGAAAACACAAACAAAGTAAAACAGTAAGAAAGTTAAAGAAAGTTTGCTTCAATCTGCATTCGGAGTTCATCAGACCTCTCTGGAGGTGGAGAGTGGTCTTTCATCACGGGTCCTTTGGAATTGTCTTGGATCATTGAATTAGACTATAAGAGCTAAACCTTTCACAGTAGATTATCCTTATAGGATCAATGAGTATTTTTCAACTGTGTATCTGTCTTTATTTGTGTGAAAAGTGTCTTGTAATTTTCATATAATCCCTAGGTTTGTCTTGGCAGGTAGACTCCCAAGTGTTTTATATTGTCTGCCATTATTTTAAATGGGATATCTCTGTTTCTTCCTGCTGTGTTTTGTTGGTTGTATATAAAATGCTGAGGGGCTTATTTTATATGCTGAAACTTTGCTGAAATTGTGAATCATTTCAACTCATTTTTCCTTGATTCTCCAGGGTTCATAGTTTTGTTTCCTTGTTGCCTATATTATTCCTTCAGGTCCTTTTTCTTGCCTTATTGCTATAGCTAGCGTTTAAGCACGATGTATTTCTAGCACATTTCTAGTACAATATTGAAGAATAGTGATAACGGACATCTTTGTTTCACTCTTGATTTTACTGGCAAGGCTTCACATTTATCTCTGTTACAGATACTACTTGCTTTTGGTTTTAGATGGATGCTATTTATCATTTTAAGAAAGGTTTCATTGATTTTCATGTATTCTGGTGTTTTTAGTGGGGATGGATGTTCTATTTTGTTAAAGACTTTTCCCACATCTATTGATATAATCATATGATTTTTATTGTTTTGTTATTGATATCACCAGTTAGGTGGACAGTTTTCCTAATATTGAACCAGCTCTGGAGTTCTGGGTGAGAGCTCCTGAAGCTTCTGCTGCTTCTGTTGCCACCACCTAGAGCCACTAGTGGTGTTTAAACTATGTGGGTTCTGGGCTAGTGTCCTCTCCTGTGTTATAGTTAGTTGTCTTATGCTGGACGCATGTCTCATTCTGACCTTCTGTTGGCCCTGCCACTCCAGAACTAAATTTGAGGCATTACTTTAAAGTTGTTTGGAGGGGAATGTTGGGAGAGCTTGACTGAGTGCTTCTCTGCTCCACCATCTTGGCTCTACCCCTGCTCACCTCTTAATTTTAAAGATGAGGAAACTGAGGCCCAGGGAGGTCAGGGAGCTTGCAGTTAGAGGTCAAAACAGAATTTCATTTTAGATCTTTTAACTCAATACATCATGTTTTCAATTGTATGGATTCTTTTTTTTTTTTTTTTTTGCTTTTTGGAGGGCAGTTGGGGATAAGTGACTTGCCCAAAGTCACACAGCTAGTAAGTGTGTCAAGTGTCTGAGCCTGGATTTGAACTCAGGTCCTCTTGACTCCAGGGCTGGTGCTCTATTCACTGTGCCACCTAGCCACCCCAATTGTATTGATTTTTGAGGGTCACTTTTTTCTAAATAAGGAAAAAGCTTAAAACAACTTCAAATAACGGGGTTGGCTAAATTGTTTCTTCCTAATAAGTGGTAGGCAAGTTGGAAGTTCTAAGATACTTCTTTGATTAGAAGTATGAAGGGAGGCTTGGGAGCATTAGAGATGTGACTAGAGAAAGGGAAGAGGTGAAGAAAGGCATTCAAGGATGTTGCAGGAGGCAGGGTGGTTACTGAGCACAATTCAAAGCTCTCTCCTTTGTCAAAGGCCCCATAACATGCTACATTAAAATAGCCACAGTGGAAAAGGATGCTCTAATCACTAGGCTATAAGACTCTCCAGTCATTTTTTTAGCCATTTATTTGGGGTGTTACTTGGGAGATTTGTTTCTTAAAGGTTCAAACTGGAATAACATTTGTACTTAAAAGAATGATGATGGTTATTATGAAAATGGAAGATATAATTATGATGATTTTATAGTTTCTCCACCACATCTTCTTAAAGGAAGTCTTTGTTGTTGTTTTTTGGAATGCTTTAGTCTGAAATGAAAATCATATAAACAGAGTTAGGATTTTTCTAGTAACTAGACAATAGGCATCCCCTCATATTAAAGAAGGCATTTCTATAAACATACTCTCAAAGGGATGTTATGTGGAACAATGAATATAATTCAGACTCAATCTTATTATAGACATCCTCCTTCCACAGTTGAATGGATCTGAGATCTTGCTGGCATAAGTCGTCCCTTCACTGGTATAATCTGTACCCCATCTATGCCCTCTCATCGAATGCAACTCTTCTCCAAGTCTTTCAATAAATTCTGTGTGGAGGATATGCTAAAATATGCTAAAATGCTATGCTATAAGCTAAATATATGCACTATGCTAACAGCCATCTTCTGTCTCCTTTAATGTGCTCTGATTATTAAGGCAACACCGAGGCTGCCGATAAGTAAGCCCAGGACTCGACATAAGGGGATGCTTGCATGCTTTTTCACTCATTCAGTCGGTTAACTTCTTTTCTTCTTGTCCTTTTTCATTCATGCATGTCCTTGATATCTCTTTTACGCCATATTCAGACACAAAGTCTGCACTGGTAATGTGTTGTCTGCCTGTGCCCCTTGTACAACTTTTCACACATTTGCAGACAAAAAAATATATTTTTAAAAGTGGCCCAAGCAGTGACCAGCAGTCTTATAAGTCTTATGCTGGGGCAGAGAGAGGCAGCAGCCTAGCTGGACTCTCCCAGCATTCCCCTCCAAACAACTTTAACACGATGTCTCAAACTGAACTTTGGAGAGCCAACAAAAGGCCAGGATGAGACTTTTTCCAGCCTAACACAACTGAGGAAGTCAGCGGTCTGTGACACAAAGGGGGGGCTGGACTAGAGTACACACAAAGGCTGCACAAACAGGGGGCCCTGGAGGTGGCTGTGATGGTGGCAGCAGCATCTTTGGGTGCCCTGTGCCTGGAGATGGTAAGGAGATTAGAGAACTGGTCAGAAAGAGATTACAGGGATTACAGATGACAGATTACATTTGTTGGCACTGGGTGCTGCCCACACACTATTATGGGTCATAATTCCAGGGTAGAGAAGAACACTTGTGGTTGGTCACAAAGGGACAGGGGCCCAGATCATAGTTCCAAGGCAGAGAAGAACACTAGTGCTTGTGGCCATAGGAGAGTAGAGGATCTGGTCACCATTCCAGGCTCAAGAGGAGTACTAGCACTTGTTGTTGCAGAGGAGATGTGGCCCTTTCTGGATAGAAAGCAGAACACAGACTAGGAAAGCGGTGACCACACCTCTCCCAGAATCACACCACTTTGGTAGTGCCAAAAACCTGTGGATTTTCAAAACCGGTTCTGAAAAACACAAAAAAAACTGAAAGCAAAGCCCAACTTTAACATAAAGTTCAAAGTCAAGAAATAGACTGGAAAAATGAGCAAATAAAAAAGAACCCAATCATAAAAAGTTACTAGGGTGGCAAAGAAGATCAAGACACAGACTCAGAAGACAATAATGTAAAAATAGCTACATGCCAAGTCTCGAAGAAAAATGCAAATTTCACACAAGTCCAACAAGAATTCCTGGAAGAACTAAAGAAAGTGGTAAGAGTGGTAGGAAAAAAAATGGGAAAAGAAATGAGAGTTTGCAATGAGAAATTGCAAGAAAATTATGAAAAGAGAATTAACAGCTTGGCAAAACAGGCTTTTAAAAATACTGAAGACAATAACTTCTTAAAAAACAGAATTGACCAAGTGGTGAAAGTGGCACAAAGATTCACTGAAAAAAATGACTCCATAAAAAAGCATAATTGGCCAAATGGAAAAAGAGGTACAAAAGCTCACTGAAGAAAATCATTCCTTAAAAAGTAGAACTGGGCAAGTGAAAGCTAATGATTCCATGAGACACCAAGAAACAATAAAACAAAGTCAAAAGAAAGAAAAAAAATAGAAGAAAACATGAAATATCTGTGGAAAAATAACTGACCTGGAAAATGGATCAAGAAGGGATCATTTAAGAATTAATTGAGCTACCTGAAATCCGTAATTAAAGAAAGAGCTTAGACAATGTATATCAAAGAAAGACTGCCCTGATATCTTAGATCCAGAGGGTAAAATAGAAATTGAAAGAATCTGTCAATCACCTGCTGCTGACCATTGTAAACAACTTAGACTATTAGGCTTTTGGACCATAGAATGCTTCTCAGCTCAGTACAAGAACCACTTTGGCAGGTATGCCAGAGTGGCTGCAATTCTGGGTATGGAAATAATATCTTTTAAACTCAAGATTATTCCATACAGCATGATGAAAAATAGTCTTTTGTGTAAGGACTCACTAAAGCCTCTTCCATTCTTAAAATCACTACTGTCCCTTAATATCTTTGATGTATAAATCTTGTAATGTAGGAGTATAGACTTTGCCTTCAGGATGTAGAGCAGAGTTCACATTATTATTCCTCCTTAATAACATGACTTATTTTGGGGATATGACTATACAATTTATGCAGTTACATTATAAATATTGTACTTAATAAAAAGACAATGTATAGAACTCCATTATTGGTGGTAGAAATGGAAGTAAATACATGGGAACATATCACTAGGGCTACCACTAACAATATAAAAATTATAAATGAGTACAGATTACTTTAGGAATACATGTAAGCTCCATGAGGACAGGAACAATGTCTTACCTTTTTAAAAAATTTAATTTTTTTTTTCAGGTTCTCTTCCCAACCTATATCCCCTTCCCTCTTTCCTCATTGAGAAAACAAAACAAAACCTGTTACAAACGTACATCATCAAGCAAGACAAATTCCCCCAAATTCTGTGTCCAAGGAAAAAAAAAAGCTTAATTCTGCCCTCTGACTCCTGCAAGTACACTGTGTTTCATCATGGGTTTTCTGGAATTATGGTTGATTCTGGTGCTGATCAGAGTCCCCAAGTCTTTCAGAATTGTTTGTCCTTGCAACATTGCTGTCACTATATCTAAACTCTGGCTCTTCTTGACTCCCCCGCCACAGTCACCTCCAGGATTACCCTGCTTTACATATTGTATGTAGCCATTCGCATGTTGTTTTCTCCATTAGAATGTGAGCTCTGCACAGGCAAGGACGGCCTTTCTTTTTATCTTCAGTGCTCAGGATGGTGCCTGACACATAGTAGTAAGCACCTGATAAAGATTTATTGACTGGCCCAACTGACAATGTCTTGGATGCTGCCATGCATTCACGTACTCCTTTTGAACCTGTCTCTGAATCCCTTTCTTACTCCCTCCAATAAATGCTTTTAACTTGGGCCTAGAGCCTACAAGGATTCTCTTCTTTCTCCTCTGCTCCTCCTCTGCTCCTGTACACTGCCCAAGAGAAGAGAGAGACTATAAAGGAAGTAGGGGTAGTCAAGAATGTCAAGTACTGTAGAGGATCAAGACCCCTCAAAGCAGGGCTAATAGAAAATGGGCTGAGAAAAGACAAAGTTAAGCCAATCAAGAGTGAGAACTGTGCTTACCCAAGTCATAGTAAGTGGATATGTGGGTCATGCCCAGGGGCGGCTTAGAGGGATACAGATGCTGCTCTCATGGAAGTCCCAATTCCATGTGTGCTACTGGGACTTCCCCTATTGATGCTGTGAGTCCATTTATATATAGACAGGAACTGAGGGGAAAATCCTATTCCTTGCTTGCTTCCTTCCTTCCTTCCTTTCCCCCTTCCTTTCCTCCCTTCCTTCTTTCCCTCCTCCCTCTCTCCCTTCCTTCCTCCTTTTCTTTCTTCTGCCTTCCAAGGTAGAGAGGCTTACAGAAGTATAGTATAGAATACAATGGCCTTACACCACCATCTGACACAGTGGAAGGTAAGATTCAGGTTAAAAAAAGTTTTAGTTTTAAAATTTTTATTTGTTGTACTGTATTTATAGTACTGTAGATTTTATGTGTTGTGAAAATGAATATTGTCTGAAATAAATTCTTTTATTGAGATGTTAGGACAAAAGGTCACAGAATTCTAGGGCATTACTAGTGAGAAAAAAATGTTTTTCATATTATCAATTGATTTTGCATACTGCATTTTATGGGTTATTTCATGGTTACTGTGTTAGGAAAATTGCATCTTGTTTTGTTATAAAGAATTGTATGCAGAAAAGTGTATTTTCAGCAATCTCTAGTGAAAGATTATAGTTTTTGGTGGTCGTGGGAGCCTAACTCCCTATTACTCATAGGTTCAATGTATCAACATTTGCTTTTTTTTAAATTTTCAGGCCATTTTTAGGTAACATTACTGGGAAAGCTGAGGATTATATCATATTATATTATATTATATCATATCATATTATATTATATTATATTATAGTCATTATCTAGAAGGGAGTACTTTTCTCTTCAGGAGTAGGGTATAGCAGCAAGCACCCTAGCATACCCAGGATGGCTGCTAGTGCAGGTTTTAAGATCTACTTTTCTAAAGAAAAATAACTCAATATGGATTAACAATCCTACTTTAACCAAACATATCATTTACTTAGTTCAGGGGGAAAAGGCAGCACCCTGAGCTTCAGAGAATACAAACAGAAGTTACAAGCAGACAAAAAAATACAGACAGAGAAAGAGATCAGCAGAAAAGGCTTCCAGCTGTCTGACCATTACGTTCATACTTAGTTACCTGAGAGGGAAGCACCAACATCTGGGTTTTCAAAGCTGGGGGTGGGGTGGGGTGGGGCTCAACGGCTGCCCAGAGTTTCATCTGGCCAAATCACACAACTCTTCCCAAAGTGAGCCCCAAACCAAAACCTCACATCAGGGCATATAAAGCCTTCTCCTGGGTCAGAGAATGTCACAGCCCTCTTGACCCACTGCCCAATCACAGAGTAACAAGGTGTGGGCATTCCTGAAAAACAAGCCTCCCACCACAGGCTCCACGTGATGACATTCAGCCTATTAGGGGGCAGAGTACATTTTCAAATCAGGGATGGTTCTTAGATTCACTTAAGCCTATCAAGCGGCCAAGGGGCAGGGAAGGTCTTCAGATTCCCATTACATAGGGATAGAGGGGACCAGAGGAGCTCAATAGCGATAGTGATGCCAGATAAAAGAAAAAAAAGTTTCAATGAACTATTAAAAATACACAGAAGAGAGCAGAAGGAAATTCAAAAGGGAGCACATATATGCAAAACAGTTGCCATCCTGTTAAATTTAACATATACTATAAACAAGCTACACATAACAAATCATTTCTCAAATATAATCCTTTCTCTTCTTTACGAATAAAAAGGTTCATGCTTTTGATGTTGACTAAACTTATAATAAAAAAGAAAATTTAAAATAAAAAAGACCACAAACTTTACTCTTAGAACTCTTCTTGCTGAAGATTTGACCTGCTCCTATGTGTACATCAGGATTATTACACTCTACAAAGTTTGCCAGTATTTTAAAATCTTGAGGTTTTGTCAAATGGCTATATCAACACAAAGCTGATATGTGCAACCTTGTTAAACATTAAGCATGCTTTTGTTTCACATCTCAACTGAACCTATCCCTTTCAGAACAAAGGTTCATTATTATTTTGCTGGAATGATTTCTTCCACATGAGGAAGGAAACTGTTAACTATGATGGAAATATTAAGTAATTCTGCAGGGAAATGAAAAAAGAAATAAGGTATGCATTGGTAGCAAACTTAATTTTTATGTGTTCAAAAGTAATGCAAAATCTTAATTCTCTCGAAGGAGAAATAAGCTCTGTACCCTTCTGAACCCTGACCTATCTGATTAATCTTTCAGTTAAGTCAACAAGCCTGTATTAAGCCTGTTACATTCCAGGCAAAGTCTGTTTGTGACGGTTATACTGTACAGTCTTAAGTTAATGAAAGGTCATGCTTTGGGTTACAGTAGGTTGGCCAAACTTTTGTATGTAAGCTGATAAATAAAAATAATGGAGAGAAAGCACTTCATTTTGAAGTGTTAATGAATTCAGCCTTCATGAAGGCTTAGCATGGAGGTGATCCTGGGCTCTCAAAGGCATTAGAGTGCAAGTTCTACCAAAATGGAAAGACATTAATTAAGTAAATCCTCAGCGATGGTGTATTCCACAAGACTTATTTTGACTGACTACAGCCCATTTATGATTCTCAAGGGTATGAAAGACACTGTCAGAAGGAAGCTAGAAAACAGTGATAAGATTTACAAAGCTTTGGGTGAGAAACTGAAGACTTTAGGGGTGGTGTCTCTTTTTTAAAAAAATTCATTACTGCCCATAGAATACAAGGACTTTGAAAAGAGAGAAATCTGGGAAGTGAATAAATAGCTGGTTAAGGGGTTATTATCAGAGAATAGAATTTAGATTTCTTGGCTGTAGCTTAAAACATAAGAATAATTGACTCAGCTACAGATAGAGGACACCTAACAAGGGCGAATAAAATGTTCTCCTAGAATCTTTGTAATCTAAATAAAAAGAAATTAAATGGAAAAGAAAAGGGCATGGAGAAAAATGAGTGCATATTCAGTAGAAGGTAGCTAGAATGCAGAAGGACGAAGAGTAGGGACACTCCAAAGCACAAGAGACAACAATCAAGATCTAGCAATAGAAGTCATTGTCTCCTATTGTCCAGACAGGAATGTGCAGAGCAACAAGCAAGATGGGTGAGAGGTATTGATGCAAAGCTGCCATCATAGACCACTGAGACTCAGTGGAATGAAGCTCATGAACGGATATGGCGCTAGTTAAACCTTATTCAAAAGAAAGTAGGATTGTTAATGGATGGAGTAGCAATGTCTATTAAGGAGAACTTGTTAGGAAATACTGGAAGGGGGAGCATGGTGGAGAGTGCTTGGGTGAAGATCAATGAAGTATCCAGTAGAATGATATTGTCTTTGGCATATACCACAGAACGCACGGACAGAAGCAGGGCCCCCAGCCAGTGCATGGCAGAGGCTGGGCTTGGCCTCAGTGCTTCCAGGCTTGAGAGCTGCTCCCTCCCCACCACCCCACACTGGGCTCTGAGAGGCTGATGGAACAAGTGAAGGTTGGACACCCAGGCTCAGAGTCAAGGTGTCTGGGCTCTGCTAGGGAATCTTGGTGTGCAGGGAACATGGGCCATAGCTCCAGAGAACACTCGGGGGCCTGCAAAAAAATTCTATCATGGCCACGCCTCCCCTCATGAGGAGTCACTCAGACTGCATTGGAAGTAGGAGGATGGAGCACTAGGGGGTCATTCAAGGACACTTCCTGTCAGGCTGAGGAAGGCCATCAACCTCACAGAGGCTCTCAGAGCTAGAGAAAACAGCTTGGAAGACAACTCAGGGCATGATGTAGTTGGGTGCTGGTCCCAGATAGAAGGTCAGGAAATCAACCAAATCTGCCTTGACCCTAGGAAGACCTCTACTGGGACAGAAGAGAAAGGGTGAGTGGGGGGGGGGGGGTAAATCACTTTTTCTTTCTGCTAGCAAGTCTGCAATTAGAGGATTAGTAGTGATGCCCTTTGGGGACAGTGATAGAGCCTCAGACTGGGAGGTGTGGGAGCACTGTCCCAGCCACAGACTGAGGAGGTCATGGTAGACTTATTGGGTAGGCTCATCAGTCTGGGCTAACAGATGCTGCTTCCTCTGCAGTCATATGACATTGAGGGTTCCTGTGCAGGAAAGTTGGTTTCGTCTGTAATTGCAATATATGCGATCACCTGTCTGTCTGCTAGGCGGCATGGCTTTTCAGCCTCGTTAACTGTGTATATGCTAGAGGACAATGGGGGCACATTGTCCATTTCTCCATATGATCTAGCATCAAGGGTGTCTTGTCATTCTTCTGTGAGCCTATGCATTTCGTATTGTGCTGAACTTTGTGTCTTAAATTGCTCACCCAGGAAGACCATTCTGCTCCTGTAACCCCCTCTGTCTGTTCCATTCTTTCTGGAACCTTGGTATTAAGGAAAGTACCCACTTTCTGCCAGTCATGTTCACTCCTTCTTTGGCTCTGGGTTCCCCTCCAGACTTCTTTCTCTCCCGTGCTCCCATCTGGTCTTCTCCTCCTGCGCTTTTTTTCCATCTCTTTTTTATGTGCTGTCTTCCTCATTAGACTGTAAGCTCGTGAGGGCAGGGACTGCCTTTCTTTTACACACATCTGTAACCCAAGCACTGGGCACAGAGCCTGTCACAAAATCCGTGCTTAATAAATGTTTGTTGACTTTTGTCTTTAGTTTAATGTATACTGTGATTTCATGCATGCTGTTGGTGATTCCTGGTGTTTTACGTTCTTGAATGCATTCCTTCTTGCGGCACAGAGTTGTGGCGTGAAGGGTAGAGATGAGGTACTTGCATGTTCTTGGCACAATGTAACTGAATATTATGCCAGTGTAGGATGCTTTGATGTTCATCGATCAGATCACAGATTTAGAGCCGTGTGTGATCTTAGAACAATTTTGGTCTGACCCCTTCTTTGTGGAGGAGGAGCTGAGGCTTACCGTAGCTCATGTGGGCTGACCTGCCCACAAATCACAGAGGCAGATTTTCATTGGTATTCCATGTAATTTGCCAGGACTGAGATTTGTAAACTGGGAGAATATTAAGGGAGACAGTGGGATTTTTTGTTGATCAAAATACAGGCCCAAAGCAACGAGAGCTTTGCTAGTTGCTGTCAGATGCTCAGAATAAAGGTGGGAATGCAGGTTGCGTGGTGGGGAACAGTGACCTTGCTTCAGTTTACTTCTTGTTCTGGCTCAAAACCATGCATGTGTTACCCCAGAGAGCATCTGAACACGTCTAACCCTAAGTGCAAACCTTAAAGGGCTGCAATCAGAAGGCAAGCATAGAAGCCACAAAGCAGACTTGATTGAGCCTGAAGTCACTCTGCCTGGGTGCCTGGAGCTGAGCTGGATGATTCTGGTAGTAGAAGCAGTGCCAGCACAGGCTGCATGCCTGGCATTCCCAGGAGAGACCAGAAGAGCCTTTTCTAGCTGAGACTCTGCCCCCAGTGATGGCCAGTGAAGCAAAGAATACAGTGGAGAAGCTGTGCCAAGTAAGGAGGTCCAACAAGAGTGAGCCCGTAATGTCACTGGTCCTTCATGTCTGGTGGGGTGGGGGAAGGAGGAGGAGGGGCTGATCGTGCAATTAATAATATGCCCTCAGCTCTTACTTTCCCTGTGCGAGTGCCCCTCCTGCGTGATTGCTGGGCACATCCACTCTCCACTGTCCCCTCTGAGGTATGTGTATCTGTGGGAGGGGGGTGCCTAAGGTGGAATTGTAATTTTTTTTTTTTTATTGTGACTTTTCTCACTATTTTTTCACGAAATGCCTCTGCTTTGCACTAAGGTTCTGGCTCATTAGAGACAAATGTAAACATATTGATGGGAGTTTGTGAGCTACTGTTTTGAGCTGATGCTATTTCCTCAGGTAAACTGCACTGCTGTCCTGGTTCCATGGGCTCCAGATCCTAGAGCTCCACAAGGTTTGCTACCCCGCCTCCTCCTGAGCCCCCCCTAGTACCCTCCACAGCTCATGGATGAACCCTGTGGATGGTAATAACATTCCTGCACTCATGCCTTAACGATGAATATGTTTCCATCCCATCACACACGTCCCATCCCAGTGGTTCTGAACCCACCATTGCCACTGTTCGAACTCCATTCTCCATTTCCTACCCACAGCTCCCTCATTTCCATCCTTCTCCACCTGACCCAGACCCCTACTCAATCCTACTCTAGAGCCATGCCTTCCACTGTGCTCTCGGGAATGCCTGCTCCATAGATAACAAATGGGATTTTATCTTCAACCTTTCTCTTTATCCTCTATTTTCTTGCCCTCACTGAGACCTGGCTCCCTCCCGAGGGCTTGGCCTTCTGGCTACCCTGCCCAACACTGGTTGTTGTACTTTCACTCACATCCCCTGACTCTGTCTTGGTGAGAGGGCTGGGTTTCTCCTGGCCCCCGACTGCCACTTCCCTCTACCACCATCACTCGGTAAACTCTTCTTCATTGAGGTTCATTCAGGCCTTCAGGACACTCACCTTTCTTCATCAATGAATTCAGTGGCTGGCTATTTATCTCTTGCCTGACTCCTGTCCTCATACTAGGGGACTTCAAAACACATACGTATGCTCCCTCCAATACCATAATCTCTCAATTTCTCAATTTCCTCCCCCCTCAACTTCTTCTACACACAGAGATGGCCATGTCCTTGATCCTGCCATCACTCATAAGTGTCCCTTATCCATGTTCATGAACTCTGAAATACTTTTTTCTGATCATAATCTGTTGTCAGTCTACCTCTCCCTCTGCCTTGCAAGCCTTAACTCTGTTCTTCAGCCTTCCCATGACTTCCAATCCCTCCGCCTCTAATTTCTCTTCTAGGAATAACGATTCCTTCACTGGCTACACTCTCTTCCTTTCCCCATCCTAACCCCTTGATGAACTAGTTCTACTCTGTACTGTCTCTTGAGTCCTTTGTCCCCTTTTCTTATTGAAGATTGTGCCCTTCCAAACCCAACCTTGAGTTAATCCCACTACCTACTGCCTCCACTCATACTTAAGTGCTGCTGAATGGAGCTAGAGAAAATCATTAAGCCATGACTGGTCTACTACAAATATAGCTACATAATCTCAACTGGACTCCAGGGCAGCGAGGTGATCCTTTCAAGCCTTCCTCAACGCTTCACAGTGATCTCACTCTGGCAGCATTTCTTCTAAACCTTTTCATCCTTCCTCACACCTTTCATGGCTCCCCTTTCCCCACCTCCTCACTGAGAACTTTGCCTCATAGTTCACTTAAAATATTAGGCAACTCACTATGAGCTCCCTCCTCAGAGCACAATGCTCAGCTGCCTTGACATTGTCTGCTTCACTCCAGGCTCACATGGAGAGATGGGCCTTCTCCTTGCCAGGCCACACTGCTTTATGTGCACCAATGATCTCATTTTAATATCCCCTTTCTCTTACTAATCTTCCATCATTCCTTGTCTACTTGCTGCTTCCCCTTTACCTAGAAACATGCTCCCTTCTCCTCCATCCTTGTAAAGCCCTGCCCCTTGATCCACCCCTCCCCACTGGCTATCACTGACCAACCTCCTGGAGGAACCTTTACAACAGGTGCCTCCCCTCCCTTTCTCTGAACTTTTTGTAGTCAGGCTTCTAACCTCATCATTCAACGCAAAGTGACCAATGACCTTAGTTGCCAAAATGGATGGCCTTTTCTCAAACCCTTGTCCTTTTTGACTCCTCTCAAGGCTTTGCAGCTGTCACCCATTCTCTTCTTGCTGCTCTCTGACCCACGTTCTTGTGACACTGCTCTCCTCTCCTGATTCTCCTTCTCTCCGTCTGACTGCTTTTTCCCTGTCTCCTCTACCAGATCTTTGTGTGCATCACCCTCACTAACCAGGGGTATCCTTTAGGGACTTGGTCTTGGGCCCTTTTCTCTTCTGTCTCCCTATGGTTTCACTTGGTGATTTCATCAGCCCCCGTGGATTCAATGACCTCTGTGCAGATGTTTCTAAGCTCTACTGGTCCAGCCTTAACCTTTTGCTGATTTTCATTCTCATATCTGCAACTGCTTATTGGACATCTCAAAGTGGATGTCCCTTAGACATCTTAAATTCATCATGTCTAAAACGACTCATTATTTTCCCGAGCCCCCAAAGCCCTCCCACCTGCCTAATTACCCTATCGCTATCCCTTCAGGCTCACTGTGACTCCTTACTCTTGTTCTCGCCCCCATATCCAATCTGTTGTCAGATCCTGTGGTTTCTGCCTTGGGAACAACATCTCTTGTACATTTTCCCTTCTCTCCTCTGACGTTGTTAGCACCCTGGTGTAAACCCTTTTCACCCTCACGCTTAGACTACTGCAAAAGCCTGTTGGCCCATCTCCCTGCTTCATTCTCCGCCCCCCCCCCAATTCATCTGTCAAACTGATCTTCCTAAAAGGCAAATCTGAGCCTCATCGCTGTTTGAGTTTGACACCTCCGTACCCCCAATCTGATACCTCTGTATCCCCAAAATTTGGCACCTTTGTACCCCCAGTTTTGACACATCTGTTGTTATCAAACTCCTGTCAAATGGCCCGACATCAGAAACTGATGTGATTCTACCAGCAGATTCTACCATCACAGAAGAAGCCTGGTCATCTGACTGGCACCTGAACCTCCCATTTTAATGTCCTCGAGGGCAATGACCAGCTGACTCCTTCCTTTGTATTCTCAGTGCTCAGGGCAGTTCTGGCACACAGGAAGTGCTTAACATAGGCTTTGATAATTCATTTCTTTTGCGTATTCACACGTATGTATATATGTGTATTCATGCATGCATGTATGTACTCTCTCCCCTTATTAGAATGTAAGATCCTTGTGGGGAGGGACCTCTATTTTGTGTCCTGGCCACTCAGTGATTGGCGCTTCATAAAAGGGGCAGTAGTTGAAGATTAGGGAGCAGACGGAAAGACAGAGTCGTATTTAGGGGACGTCAATGTGCCATCCTGGGAGGCAGCATTGGAAGCCCGGTCTTCCTGATTCCAAGGCCAGTACTCTCCATGGCACCTTGGTAATATGCCTTCAAGCAGCGATGCCAATTAGGAAGCCATTGCAATGGCCCAGGTTAGAGGCACTGAAGGCCTGAGCTAGGGTAGGACTCTGTGAATGGTGAGAGACGCTGTGATCCCCCAGCCGCGGCAGTGGAGGTCGGGGGGGGGGGTAGTGACAATGACACCCCCCTCAACAATATGAGCCCTTGAAGGGTTCACGGCATCGCTTCTGCAGCAGTGTGCTGTAGGGGAAGGATCAGCGGATTTGGGTCCTGACTGTGCCATAAGCTACTTGTGTAGCGAATGTTATCCAAGATTAGTCAGCTTGCTTAGCCCCGTTTCCTTATCTTTAAAATGAGAGGTTCTAGATCTATGATTCTAAGGCATAGCATTAAATTTTGGGGAAACAGCCATTTGCCTTCCCCTTATTTTGTTCCATTAAAAATTAATGCTTGTAAAACATCATAAGTTTTTTATTTTTAATTTAAAATTTAAAAAATAATTCTAACCACCAGGAGGCGTTAGTGAGTAAGTCAGGGCCCTTCTACAGGCCTGCTTTGCAGTGAGGGGCCCCTTTGCTTGGGGCTTCCCCCAGGGGTTAGGTTTTGAGGCCCCCTGAGAGTCCTGCTCCCCCAGTCTTCTCCAAGCAAAGCTATGGTGGTCCAAGTTTGAGCAATCTGTAAGGCTATGAAACTATGAGAGCCAGGTTCCCTTCTGCTCTCCCTAGGCTGGCCACAAGCAGTTCCCTCTGAGGGGCCTGGCTGCCGCTTCCCTTCCAGGCGGGCCCACCACTACAAAGGCCTGCTAGCTTGCTAAGTTTATGCAAGATGTGAATAAAGGTGCAAATGACTCTCCATCCAAATGTAATCTATGTTCCCTTTCGGATATTTAATTCCAGTGGCTGGAACCCTTTGCGCCTTCCAAACTAATTAAGGACTTTTCACCCCTGGTTTAATGCCTTTAATTGATTCAATAGAGCTGCTGATAAAGGTATGAATGGGGCACAGACTGATTCCATTGGCCACCACCCTGACAAAGCCTGGCCACCTCTGTAAAACCAGTGACCCCAATGAGAAGGAGGGGACCCTCTTTATGAACACACAACAAAGAAAGGATCTTGGTAGGAATGGAGAAAAGGTGATAGGTTTTGGGGCTGGGCTAGGAACCTTACAATTGGCTCTACTGAGAAAGACAAGGGTAATTGCCACCCTCTCTAACAATTAAAGAATGTTAATTGTTTTATGGGACCCATCTGTGTCTTGCAGTCTTTGCTGGGGGATCCTAACCACCAGACTTGCTGTCTCCTTGGAAGAGATGGAAAAACTCCCTTTATTACACAAAGACAAGCAAGGACTGAATATCTTTTGGGGATGGTACCAAGTTAACTTTTTGGCTTTAACGAACAGATGCCAAAGAAGCATCCCAGGGGGCAATGGTTTGCAAGATAACAACTTTTCATTTAAACTAACTTTAAGCTAACTCTGAGGGAAAATAGGATTTCTGAGCTCAAGGACATAGAAAGGTGGCTTTAGGCAGATGCAGACTCAATTATAAATGAATACAGCGTAAAAATCAATTACATTGTAGAATCAATACAGTAGAAATCCACACAGTAGAAACTAGAGGTAATATTAATTTCTGTCTTAAAATGTAAAATATCCGAGGGAGGGAAAGATATCAGAGTTTTGGAAAAAATCTAGGACCTTATTAACAAAAAAAAAAAAAGCCAAACCCCAAACCAGAGAGAGAGACCTTGAAAAAGGGGAGGAAATAATAATGATCTTACTTTATCCTCACAACAAACCTTTGAGGTAGGTGCTATTATTATGCCTACTTTATCGTTGAGGAAACTGAGTCAAACAAAGGAGACATGACTTGCTTAGAGTCACACAGCTCCTGAGTGTCTGAAGCTGAATTTAAACCGTAGTCTTCCTGACTCTAGGCATGGCATTGTAGCTGCTTCACCAGCAGCAGCTGAACACTAAGAACCCCAATAACCACTGACTTCTATGGCTATTCTCCCCTCTGTTCAAAATCTTTAGGAGTCATCTCTATCTGTGTAAGGATGTAGGCCTCCTTGATGGGTATCACTAGGGCATGAGCAGGCTTTTGAAAGCCACATTTAGGATGTCTTCGTCAAGAACAAGTCATGCCAGCGTAGACTCATTTCCTTTTCTGACAGAGGAAGAGATGAGCAGGACATTGTGGATACAGTTTACCTAGACTTTAGCAATGGTTTTGATGAATTATCTCATATTCCTTTTTGTGGAAAAGATAAAGACATGAATTAGAAGATAAGACAATCAGATGGATGCAGAATTGGTTAGATTGGCCAGACTCCAAGAGCTGCTGTTAACGGTTCGACATCAGTGTGGTAGGATGTCTCCAGTGGAGCATCACTAGGATTTGTGCTGTCTGACATTTTTATCAATGACACAAATAGAATCAGAGAAAATACACTCTTCAAAGTTGGAAGGAAGAGCTAAGACACTTGATGAAAGGGTCAGGATCCATCCAAAAAGATCCTGAGAAGCTACAACACAAGGCTGAAGCTAATAAGATGAAATTCAATCAAGATAAGTGTAAATTCTAGTAAGGAAAGATTAGCTTCACAAGCACAAGATGGTGGAGACCTGGGCAGATAGCATGTGTTCTGAAAAAAGATCTGTGTAGTGGACTGCAATCACAGTTATTTCTTCCACATTGCAACTTTCCCCACTGTGGTTTTGCTGTATCTTGGGTCGGCATAAGAAACCAAATGGGAATTTTGGGGGAGTTTTGTGGAAGCCACAGATGACACATTAAGGAAGGCCAGCAGACAACACAGAGCCTATGACTAAATACTTAACCCACATTTTAAAATAAGGCACCTGTGTAGATCACATTAAAGAAAAAGCAAAAATTCAGACTTCTTTGGTACGTGGATTTTCCAGATTGTGGGGGCACCGTTCCCCTAATCCCCACAACGTGGAAGGGATAACTGTGTAAGCTCAGTATGAATGAGCACTGAGATGGGGCACCAACAGAGGGAATTCCATGCTGCTCTGCATCCAGGGGAAATCCTCTCTCCTACCAAGAAACATAGGCAAGCAAAACACCCACATCCATCATGCTTGATCTCTGTACTGAGAGGACACATGGATTTAAAGCTGAGAAAGAGGATTTCTCCATCTCCATCCCTTTGACCCTTCCACAGTATATGACATGGCTTGTCACTCTCACCTTCTGGATACTCCCTCCTCTCTCAGTTTCCACATCACTCCTCTCCCATGCTTCTCCTTTTAACTGTCTGACTTTTACTGGATCATCTAGTCTGACCCTCTCATATAGATAAGGAAACGGAGACCCAGAAAACAAAGGGGCTCTCTTGATATCACACAGATGATGAGGAACCTGTCTGGAATCCAGACCCAGGTCTTCTGACAGCAAAATCCAAAGCTCTTTTCTTGACACTATGCTGATGCAAAATTGTAGAAGACTTCCCATGCCTGGCCAAGGAGCCTGCAGGAAGCCACTGAAAGTTTCTGAATATAGAAGAGGGAGGTGGTGATAAGACAGCCAGGCAGCATCAGGATTCACTGGTTTGGGAGGAGTAACCTCTGGGAGGTCAGGCTAGGGCAATAATCTATGCAGGGGACACTGAGGGCCTGTCCAGGGTGGTAGCAGTGGGAATAAAGAGGAGGGGCTAGATGTTAAAGATAGGCAGTAGGTGGAGTAGACATTGGATATGAGAGAGAAAAATCAAAGATACCAAGATTTGAAGTAGGATTATTATTATTTTTTTTGGAGTGGGGAAGGCAGGGCAATTGGGGTTAAGTGACTTGCTCAAAGTCACACAGCTAGTAAGTGTCACGTGTCTGAGGTCATATTTGAACTCAGGTCCTCCGGACTCCAGGGTAGGTGCTCTAGTCACTGTGTCACCTAGCTGCCACCTCCCTGCCCCCTCTAGGATTCTTTCTAACAGAAGTGGAATGAAGCTTGGATAATTATACAAATTATAATCACACAATCTCTGAAAAACTGTAGGCTTATGGAAGGAATAGCCTCCACTGGACGACCTCAATGAGCCTGTCTTGCTCACCTACTGTGTTAAGAGTTATTGCTGCCTTGATTTCTCTTAGTCCTCGGTCCTTTGTAATCTGGCTTCCCACCTCATCAATCAACTGAAACCACTCCCTCCGAAGGGGCCGGGTGTCTCTTCAGAGATAATGGGATCCATCCTCCTTCCTCCTTGGCCCCTCTGAAGCATTGGACAGTGACCACATACATTTTTTATATTCTCCCAGAGATTCATTATACACAGGTCTCTTCCTCTCCTCCCATGCGACTCTCCATGAGGGGCGCCTCTTCTTGGGGAGATCCCTGTCTCTGGGTCTTTCTGCTGGCTTGGTTCTCCTCCCCCACATCTGAGGGGTCCTTCAGAGGCCGCTTTCTGGGGTTATCATTCTTATCACAACCGTTTCACACCAGTGCATTCCAGAAGCTGAGTCAAGGAAGCAGAAAGTAAACACAAGGCAAGCCTAACTAGTTACAGACATTCAGCAGGACACAGACAGATGTGGCCCAGCAAGTTCCTATGGGGGGGGGGGGGGCACAAATGGAGATCAATGATAAAGCCCACTGGGAATAAAAAATCCATCAGGGCCACAAATCAACAGGCCTCCCTGATGCTGGTTTATACTGGATTCAGCAAAGAGCAGGTCTCAGTGCCTTCGGCCCCTGGGTTCCAGGTCTCCATGACAAAGGGCTCCTCTGTGCCCAAGGCCAGGCCAGACCTCTGTGGGACTGGGACCATAGTGTACCGTTAAGGACCCAGACCCTGGTTCTGAGCACTAAGAATGAAACAGTGCCTACGTGCCCACTAAATTAAGAGAAGAGAGATCACTACCTGGAGCACTCCCTGCCCCCTCCCCAGTCAGCCTGACAGAAGACCACTGGGGGTGGGGGAGGAACCAGACAGCAGGGCTGACCAGAGGGCCTGATTGACCAGGCTGGAGGTGACCAGATGGCAGAGGTGACTAGAGTGGGATGGAGTGGGTAACCAGATGGCTGGGATGACCCTGCTGGAAAGAGTGACTGGAGGTGGTCAAGGAGAGGTGACCGGATGGTGGGGGTGACCAGACAAGCAGCTGCACAGCGGGCCTGAGAGCAGGTCTTGCCTGGGTTTGTCCCCCTCCCCTCTTCCAGGATTCTTACCCACACATTGGGCAGAAGATGAATGGGGCAATGTCTTCTTCTGACCTTTGGATCTGAACCCCTCGAGGTGTCCATCAACACTAGGTGTCTATACTGCGTGCCTTCCTGCTCTGCCTTCAGACCTGGTCATTCCTCCAAAGTTAATAAGACCACTCAGATGTCAAACCCCAGAGCCCCACAGAAGATGAGGTGGTGGAGGTGGAGGAGCCAGGCAGGGGAGCGGGGAGCCTTGCTCGGCCCCTGAGCTTTGGGGTTTTGTAACTCCCCTTCAAAGAGAGGCACTTGAGAGAGTTGGGATAGGAAGGGGGTGCCCAAGGCCGCTGCTCCCCCGCTCTCCTGCCTCACCTCCCACGTCCCTGGGCACCGCTTTGAGCCGCCAACATCGCCGGAACCGGCTCAGTGTCAGTTGTCCCTGGGCAGCTCCCAGGGGGTACCCTTTCCTTTCCTGGGAGTTTCCTTCATCAATGGAATCCCAAGTCCATCCCGTCCTGGCCCCTATCATGTTACAGAAAAGGGATCAAGCCGTATTTCAGACACAATAAATAAAGAGACTGCTGTTTAAAGGAACATGGGTGAATCCCAAAGTGAAAAATTCCTTTGTAATATAAATGATCACCCTCCAATTTACAAGTCTCATGTTTTTGGACTCTGAAAATTAGATTTTCTGACAATTACAGAGGTATTGTCAGTGTTCTGAGATAAAGGAGATTGTCAGCAATGCACAGGGGCTTAAAGAAAGTCACCACCTTCACTTTCACTAAAATCCTCTTAAAAGCACTCAGTAGAGGCAAATGACCTTTGGGCCCTGGCATGGATGGCGGGAGCCAATGCAGAGACTTACAGCTACTTGAAGATTGTCTGTTCTGTCAATAAGTATATTCAGTTTTTCTTCTCTTTTCAACATTTGGTCAATATTCTGTGACATCGAATTTTTGACATCAGTCACTTGACTTTTCAGAGTGGAAATCATAAATTCACCTTGACTTTGATTGTACTTCATCTGTAAGAGAGAGAAGAGCGCCTTAGGTTTCTTTTGTATAAATATCATTCATTATAGTACGTGTGGCCATTAAAGGGCAGGTGTGGAAAACTTGTCTCAGGTAAGTGAGACACTCACAAGTTGCAAGGAAGCCAGTAAACATACAATTCCAAACAAGGGCAAAAGCACTGAATTGACTGGTCCCCACCCCAAACCTCTAAAAGAAATTGCCTTTAAGTGCTTCTATAATAGGGCATTCATAACAGCATGTTCAAGAAATGTTGGGTCAATTTTGTATAACTTGATAGGAAGGAGGTAATCTAGTTCTATTCAGGTCGCACCTAAGCAGCTGCACAGGCAAATTGCCACCACCCTTGTACCCAGTCTGTCCCCAGATCCTGATATTATTGGGCTCTGGGCTTTAGGCCAGTGCCTAGTACATACTATCCGCCCCTCCCCTAGTACATACATACATACACCCATTCCCTACTCCTCCTTTTTTCAGAGGCAGCTGGTGGAGCAGTGGATAGAGTACTGGGTGTGAAGTTGGAAAGACCTAAATTCAAATCCTCAAATCTGGCCTCAGATGCTTACTAGCTGTGTGACTGTGGGCAAGTCACAGGGCCTGGCACACAGTAAACACTATATAAGTGCTTCTTCCTTTCCCTTCCCTTCCCTTTTCCCTGGGAGACAGAGAATAGCATAGGGTGAACAAACACGGATCGATCACAATGACCTTATCTTTTCCCTAAACCCACAAATGTAAGAGAAACAATTATTTCTCCCACACTAATAACCAATGATTAACTGGGATGAAGGTTTCCCCTTTTTATTTCCTCCTTCAGAAATGAGCCCCTGTAGGGTATTCAGCTGGTCTCTGAAAGGACATTGCTGATAGATGAGGTTGCCCAAATCCTTATACCACCTTGGGTAGGTCCCTTCCCAAAGAGAAAAACCTTTCAAAGAGAATCTAACCTAGGAGAAATCCTACTGATTTGCTTGGGTAGAGGTGAGTCCCTTTGTCTAGACTGCCCAAAGCAGGGTGCTCTGGGTAAAGATGAGTAAGAGTGACATAATGAGCCATGTGCCCAACCTCTCACTAGCCTATCCCTCGTTATAATATTCATTCTCTCATTAGTTGTTAACCAATCAGAGTTGATTTCCAACTGTCGGGAACATCCACTCTTCCAAAGGCATATATATGCATTGAGAAGCCTCCATGATTCTTCTTTGGTTTCAGAGAGAAAGCTAACTGACCATTTTATTGATTATCTGCTAACAATAATTAATAAAATTATTAATTGCTCAGAAACTTAAACTTTTCATACGTGTGTTCACACATTTTCCTTCTAATTTTATTTGCATTCGTTTTACTTTATGCGGAATCAGCTTTTCAATTTTATGTAACCAAATTCATCCATTTTACACACTATTATGATCTTTATTCATCTGTAATTGTGAAAAGTTTTTCCTCTGCTCTCCTAATTTGTTGGTGATATGACCTTTTTATATTTAGGTCATATCAACTTGGAACTTATTGTATTATATGGTGTAATATATTGGCCTAACTCTAAAATTTGCCAGATTTTTTTTTTGTTGCAGTTTCCCTAGGAGATTTGTTGAAGATTGAATCTTTACCCTAGCAGGTGGGATCTTTGGGTATAATGAACATCAGGCTACATTTTGATTTTTCTACCGATTGATGTTTCTATTTCTAAAGAAGCTCCAGAGAATTTTGATGACTGTTTTTCAGTAAAGTTGGAGATTTGGCACTGCTAAGTCTCCTTCCTTCTTTATTTTCTCATTATTTTCCTTGATATTTTGCCCTTTTGTTCCTCCAGGTAAAATTGTCATTTTTTTGAGCTCTATAAAGTAGTCCTTTGGTTATATGATTGATACGGCACTTGATAATTGAATTTGGTTAACAATGCCATTTTTATTATATTGGCTAGGCTACCCAAGAACAATTAGTGCTTCCCTAATTATTTAGGTTTGTTTTTGTTTCTGTAAAGAGTGTTTTGAGTTCTCTTTAGAGAGTTCCTATGTATGCCTCAAATATCACATTTATCATGCAGTTATTTCGAATGGAATTTATCTCTTCCTGCTAGGTATTGTTGGTAATACATAGAAAGGCTGATGATTTGCATGGGTTTTATATTTTGTTTTATATTTTGCTATTTTGCAAATCATTAATTTTCCCATTTTTTGGCTTGGATCTCTAGTCCTCAAAGTTATAATTATAGTGATAATGAAAGCATCTACAATCAGCCCCTCCACTTCTTATCCTCTCACTTAACTCTTTGCAAGCTGGCTTCTGACCTCATCATTCAGCTAAAGCTGCTCTCTCCAAAGGTACTGAAGCTCTTTGAACTCCCCAATCTACTAGCCTTTCCTCAATCCTCATTCTTCTTGACCCACTCTTCAGCCTCTGAAACAGTGGATCTTTCTCTTCTCCCTGACAATCTCTTAATAATGGCTTTTCACGACACTGCTCTCTCCTTGCTCTCTTCTATTCTTGGCTGGATTTTCACAGGTCATTTCCACTAAACGTGGGTGTCCACAAGACACTGTCCTGGGCCCTCTTCTTACTGGGCCATTCTTACTCTTTCATTTAGTGATTTTATCAGCAACTGGCTTCAATGATCATCTCTGAATGAATTACTCCAGGATCTCTTTGTTCAGCTTGGACCCCTCTGCTGACCCCAAGTCTCATATCTCCAAATGCCTATTACACATCTTGAACTGGATGTCTGGCAGACATCTTATGCTCAACACGTCCAAAGGATCCCTGTTTTCCCAGTCACACAGGCTCAAAAAGGCATCATCCTTACCCTCCCCCCAAACCCAATCCATTGCCATGTCCTGTTGTTTCTCCTTCCAGAACATCTCTTGCATGTCCCCCTTCTCTTTTCTAACTGCCCCTACCTTGGTCTACATCTTCAACCTCTCATACTCAGACCACTGCACTGGCCTGCTTGGTGGTCTCCCTGTGTCAAGCCTCTTCCTCACTTTAATCCATCCTCAAATCAGCTGTCAAATCGATCCTCCTAAAAGACCTTATCACTCCCTTATTCAATCAATTCCAGGGTCTCCCTCTGACCTCTGTGATCCAATATCAAGTTTTGTTTGGCTTGTAAAGCCCTTCATGACCTGGCCCCTTTCTACTGTCCCTCTTTCTTGCCTCCATGTGCTCTGTGACCTGCCTCCTCATGGCTCCTCACAGACAACACTTTTCCTGGCTGTCACTCCAGACTGGATTTCTCTCCCTCATCTCTATTGTCTCATTTTAATGTTGAACTTTAGTGGGAATACCCCACTGCCTAGCCTCCTTAGTGGCTCAGAACTCCTGTGCTCCAGAGACTGGCCAGCCTGACCCCTAGCAGGAGGGATCATGCGTGTGCAACACCACAGGCAGGCTGGGTTCTTTAGATTCTCTCTTTCGGTCCCGTTCATCTGGGCATTTTTATGTTTTTCAATTATTCATCAATTTCCTTTGAGTAATTAGTTGTGTTGGGTAGAATTGGATCAGACAATTTCTGGTAGTTTTCTTGACTTTATTTTCAGTTGTGCATTCTTTTTCATGTTGGGCATTGGCAGCTTGGTTTTCCTCTCTCTTTGACCAGATTAGCCAATGGTTTCTCTCTTTTATTAGTTATTAAGAGCTCCTATAATTTCTGCTTTCAATTTTGTTAATCTTCGTTTTCATCTCCGGTAAAGTCCAGCTTTCTGGAAGGAGTCTTTCCTAGTTCTCCTTGATCTGAGTGCCTTCCCTCTGAGATTACCCCCAGTTTATTGCATCTAGACCTCATTACCACCCAGGTGTCTGTATATTGTCACCTCCACTAGACTGTGAGCTTCTGAAGAGCAGAGACTGTGTTTTGCTTTTCTTTGTGTCCTGGTGTTTCTCACAGTGACCAGAACAACAGTAGGTGTTTAATAAATACTTGATTTGGCTTTGACTCTTTGTGCTTCTTGTCTCCATTTCTTTTGCTTGTTTTATGGCTACAGCAAGCATTCCTGGCACTACGTAAAATAATAATGGCGATTATGGCTATCCTTGCTTATTTCTGATCTTGTTGGACAGTTCTGTAGTGCTTTTCCATTACACATCATGCTGGGTCTTGGTTTTATATGGAGACTTGTTGTTGTGATTGCTGTTTGTCCTTTGCTCTCAGGGAGGACCCTGACATCAGGAAGATGACTTGAAAGTGAATTGGATTTAAATGAGGGAGGGCTGTGCAAAGTCACCAGCCTCCCTCTTTCTTCGAAGCCATCTGGGTCCAGTGGCAAGCTATAGATCAGGATGACTAGAGATGGCCCAGGATGCAGTGGGAGACCTTGGCCTTTTTGTACAAAGGCAGCAGCTATTCAGTGATTAAGGCTGGGTAAGAAATGAAGCAGAGAATGGCCTCTTTACCTAGTAAGAAAAAGTCAATCTGGGAGAGGAAGACCCTTGGGCTTTCTGGGACAGAAGGTCTTCTATCATATGATGATTTATTTCTTTTGTTAAATCTATACCTTGGAATAAAAACTGCATATAGTGAGCATGCTTCTCTCTAAAGCGGAACCATTACTGAGCTCTTTCAACGAGGGCTTAATGAAACACAGCTGAGCCAATGAAGAGGGAGGAATTTTCCGAGTGATGCCATACACTTGGGAGTTAATCTGATTGGATGAATTTGAGCTGCCTCCCCCCTCTAGCCTAAGTGACAAGGGACTGCTACCCAGATAGGGCTGAAGTTAGGGGCTCAAAGTCTCTCGGTCTCTGGGAACCAGAGAGAGCCTCGAACTTCCTCAGAGGTCTCTTTGTTGTTGGGTGGAGCACAGGATCATGGGGAGGAGACAGGGACTTAGCAAGGCCCGGCTCTTTTGGTGAACTGGCTCAGGTCATTGGCAGCAGTGCCAGAGGTGATTAAACAAAAGGTAATGATAGTGCCATCCTTCAAAAGGTGGAGGAAATGAGTAGGGGTCTGCTCTTCTGAACCTGAGTCTACCCCACAAGGAGGAAGTGGTTCCTCTGGTGGGAAAGTTGGAAACAGGGAAGACATGAATACTCTTCAGTTGTGAGAGTGAAAGATGGGAAAGCCAGGCATGGTCTGAGATATACCTGAGAGACTACAAAACATCAAAGGAAGGATAAGCAAGATCCCATGTGTCTTGACTCTTGAGGAAGTCAGTCCAAAATGGATGAACAAATGAATAAATTCTGAAGACACAAAGGGAAATAATTCCTGAGAAGAGGGAAAAGGAGATTGGTACGTATTTGTAGGGAATGTAATGACCAAATTACATTTTGTAAGGATTCTGATGAAATGAAATAGCATTTATTTAGTGCTTACTACATGCAAAGTGTCAGTACTGCACTCTGGAGATATAAGAGCAGACACAATCCTTGCCCTGGGGAGCTCACATTTGAATGGAGGAGACACCACATTTAGGAGTGTATCATTGTCACAAAAATAACTATTGTGGCTTTTTATGTTGAGTCACTTGACAATGCCAAGGACTTTAACATCAGTAGTGTTCTTGGGGGGGGGCAGTGTCTTCATTAGTTGTGATTGTGGAGGGCTGTTGGTGGAGGGCACACCGCTGGGGAGTAACTTGCCAGATCTCTTCACAAAGATTGCTTCTACACAGGTTGTGCTGGTAAATGTTTAACCAATGGCTCTCCCCCCCCCCAAAAAAAGGGAGGTAGAACATATTTTTAGGTTGAATCTGCATCATTAACATCTTCCTCCATTACTTTCTTGATTCTAGACAATCAACTAAACAATAACTCAAACTTGAATTTGTTGTGCTGGCTGACTTCTGAGGTGCAAACACAGTGAAAATTCCACCAGCGGTTCTCAGGAGCCAGGATGGGCTGACTCTAGCTCAGCCCTGATAATCTCCCTGTGCTCTGGCTGTGGGAGGCCAGGCTAGAGGCAGGGCTGCTGCTCTGAGGGTGCAGATGCTTCCAGGGCCTTGGAGCTTACCTGCTTGTCAGCAGCATTTGGTCAAGGGTTGGTGATGATAGCGGGGATGAAGGTGGGAGGCAGGGCAGGGAATAGAGGATAAGCACAAAAGTATGGTATAAATGGTCCTATAAAAATAATGCCCAGCTTTTTGTGGCAGCCAAGAATTGGAAACAGAGGGAATGCCCATCAATTGAGGAATGGCTGAACAAGTTGTGGTATATGATTGTGATGGGATATTATTGTGCTATAAGAAATGATGAGCAGGATGCTCTCAGAAAAACCTGGAAGGACTTATATGAACTGATGCTGAGTGAAGTGAAAAGAACCAAAAGAACATTGTATACAGTAAGAGCAACATTGTGTGAAGATCAACTTTCATTACACTTAGCTCTTCTCAGCAAAACAAGGATCCAAGAAAATTCCAAAAGACTGGAAATTGTATCCAGAGAAAGAACTATGGAGTCTGAATGCAGATCAAAGTATACTATTTTACTTTTTTTGCTTTTTTCTTTTTTGTGTTTTTCTCCTTTTGTTCTGATTCTTCTCTTACAACATGACTAATGTGGAAATATGTTTACATGATTGCCTATATATAACTTATATCAGATTGCTTGCCATATTTGGGAAGGGGGATGTGAAGGAGGGAAGGAAAAAAAAATTTGAAACTCAAAATCTTATAAAAAGTGAATGTTGAAAACTATCTTTACATGTAATTGGCAAAAAAATGCTATTTAAAAAAATGTGCCAGTGTGCTAAAACGCATGAGCTGAGACTTGTGCGCAATGCAAGGCATCATAGCAAGGTGGTTTTGTTTTGTTTTGTTTTCTAAAGTTCTATTTGGGAAAAGAGAAGAATCAAAGCCTGTTCAATTTTCTTTTTGCCTTGGCTTTCTTTTTGAAGGAGACTACTATTTGGGCTGAGAAATGTAAAACAAAATCTAGGAGAAGGAAGAGACCACTTGACTCCCTTTGAGGAGTTAGCTCACCAGGCCTGGGCTGGGGTCCACTGTGGATCCAATCTGTGAAAGAGCATGGGAAGGGTGCTGAGGCATAGGGGAGGGACCAGGATTGTCCCAGCTGTTGTCTCTTATAAAGGGAACCAGAGGGCAGTCTTTAATAGAGAGGATACCGACCCTGTCTTTGATTCCCAGCAACATTTGTTAGAGGCCTCACTAATGAACACCAGGAAAAGTGTCCACATGGCTTCATTGATGCCATTGACTAGGGAACTAGGGTATTTCTGAGTCTGATTATTTGTTCTGTTCATTGATCATCTTAAAAAAAAAAACCCACCACATGCACACTGAGTGCCAAGTAGTTTTGATGATAAATGCTATGTGATGTGGTCTTCAGTCTGAAAGTGCTATTCCCTCTTTATTCCAACTCCCCCTCTCCCCCATTATTTCCTTGGAGAGTCTAGCCTTTTTGTTCCTCTGAATGAATTTTGTCATTGTCTAGTTTTGTGAAGTAATCCTGTGGCAGTTGGGTCCAGCATTTTTAGAGGTTTGTTCTCACAAATCGGGAGTTGGCCAAGAATTCAGAATACAATGGGCTTCTGGAGGGCAGGGGCTGCCTTCCATCTATTTTCGTATCCCCTGGGCTTAGGGCAGTGCCTGGCATTCCAGGTGCTTAACAAATGCTTACTCACTGACTCCCCATCCTGTTTAGCTTTTGTCTGAGTTCTCAGTCAACAATCAACAGTAAGATCTCACTGTGTGCCAGGACCAGTGATTACAAATATAAACAGAAACACAGTCCCTACCCTCAAGGAGCTTCCCTTCTAATGGGGGAAGACAGCACATAAAAGGAAGCTGAAAAGTGGTGGGGGTGAAGATGCCCAGGGTATATTGGGGGATGGTAGAGAAAGTCCTGAGTCCAGACTAAAGAGGAATGAGACATGCCTGGCCTGGATGCCCTCCTTAAATAGCAGTTCTGGGAGAAGCCATACACTCAGGGAGGACCCCAAGGGCTGTGGGGACTTTCACTGGGTAAATTCCAGGGCTGGTGGTAGCTTCATGGGTGAATAAGTTTCCAGAGCATGGACTGTACCCAAAGTTCTCCTCAAAGCTTGTGAGAGTGCCAGTGGGGCACTGGCTACCTGTCATCCCTCATTTTTGCCATGTGACCATCGCCATCTTTTCTTCACTAATGTACTCAGTTTGTAAATTTGTAAATTATTAATAGTAACTTATTATATAAATTAATTTAATAATTTAGGTAGTATTATCATTTTACTACATTGATACAGCCTAACTATAAGCAATGAGTACCTCTCCAGTTCTTTGTGTTCATATATTTCTGTAAAGAATATTTTGTAATTGCATATAAAGTTATATGTGGTATATAGATATATACAATACATGAATGTGTGTATATATATATATATATATATATACACATTCATATGTGTGCAGGTGCTTATATGTATATTTATACACACATATATGGTCTTGAGTGTGTCTCAATGGGTTGACTTCCAGATACTTTATGCATTTTGTTGGAGGCCCAGGGAAGACAAGCACAATAATACATTATTAGTGGAGCTATAAATTGATTTAATCATTGTAGAAAATCATTTGGTGCTATGCAATAAAATGTTCATATTCTCTGATTCAGAGATTCCCCTCCTGAAGCCCATGTTCCAGGGAGGCCCCACAGGTATAGAAAGAATCATCTAGAATCTCGGCTTCTACTGTTTCTCTGCCCATGAGTTCCTCCATCCTCTATAATCTGGCTTCTAGCCCTTCCATTCAGTGTAGACTGCTCTCTCCAAGGAGCCCCAGGCTCTGAGAGGGAAGCTTCAAATACACCAGAGCCAGACCACGTCCCCACTTCCCTTATGTATTGTTTTTCCCATTAGAATGTAAGCTCCTTGTGGGCAGAGACTGCCTTGCTTGTTTTGAATATTCCCAGTGCTTAGCAGTGCCTGGTACCTAGTTACTCCTTAGCCAATTCTTTTTCATTCATTCACTTTTCATTATTTATTCTTCAAGGTTATGGAGGATCTCAGTGCTAAGTCCAGTGGGCTTTGCTCAGCCCTCCCCTGTTGGCTGTCTCTACACCATGATGCTCAGAGATGCCACAACCTCTCCCCTTGGACCCTCTGGCCTCCCTTGGCTTCCTTCTGTGACACTGCTCTCTCCTGCATTTCCCCTCACTTGTCTATGACCCCTCAATCTCCTTAGGTGGATCATAAGGCAATTCCTGCCCTCTTACCATGAAGCCTTCCAAAACCTTTGTCCTGGGCCCAATTCTTTCAGTTCATGTGCTTTTTTCAAGAGCTCATTGTTTCCCATGGGTCCAATGATCATGCCTATATGTGTGACTCCCAAATCTTTGTATCTGGCCTTTCCATGACTCTGGTAATACGGTGTCAATTACTTTTTGAAAGTCCCATAGGCTGTTCAAACAGAAATCATTCTCTTCTCTTCTCAATCTTTCCCATTCCTGTACAATTCTCCAGGGCTGTATTACAATCATGTATTACGTGAATTACTGTAGTACCATGTCTTACTGGTGTGGGGGTTGACTGAGGCAAGGCAGTGTATGCCAAATACTTTGTAAGTCCTTAAAGTACCATATAAATGCTGGTTGTTACCTCTACTAAACGCCTACTCCATACTTCACGGCGCACCTTCCATAGTCCTTCCCAGTCACTCCCATTCACAACACAGAGAGTTATTTTGAACTCTCTCCTCTTCTCACCTCTCCCATCCAGGGACCCCCCAAGTCTCATAGATGCTGCCTTCTCCACACCTCTCCCTGTGACCCTGGCTAAGTGGAGGTAATAAATACCTGCAGTTCTTACCACATACAGTTATATAACAGTATGAAAATCAGACGACATGGGGCTGGTCCGGCTTTTGGTGAAGTCTTAGCACAATGGAAATGCCAGCTATGACCATTATTAACTCGACTAGAATCCTAGTCCAAGACTTCGTGGCAAGGGCTTAATCTGGAGCTCTGAAAGGTTTGCCAGTGAGCACCCATGGTGGCAGATCCCACCAAGGTGGAGAAAGTGTGGATCCAACAATGGATGGCATGTTGCCTGGCCCAGGACAAGCTGGGCCATTGAGGGGCAGGCTCATTAGTAGATGGTGGGCAGCTGATGGATTTTTTTTTTTTTGCAGTTATTCAAAAGGCTCAGAAATATTTTAATCTGCATGGTTGGGGACCCCCCCCCCCCACTGCTGTCCTCAGACCTCCCTCAGGTAAATATCATGCTCTTCCTTTAGGTCTTTTGAATAGGAGCAGAACTCTCCAGCCTATGGTATCAGTGTGTCGCAGAACACCCATCTTGTTACCTTTTCATAAGGCGCACCTTGACACGTTTTTAAAGGATCATGGAGGCAACGACCTCCAGACTGCTTACCATGCATTTCCCCAATATTTGTTGGGAGTCTGCAAGAACTGCATTTGAAGAAGGAAAAGGTTCTTGGAACATCAAGGGATTTTCAGAAAAACTTCTGCTCACCTAGAGAAAGCAATGAAAACACTAACCTATAATTATATCTATTGGAAAATTGCTGAAAAATTACCAAACAATATTAAGGCACATTTCAGGTCCATAGCAAAGGCTTAATGATGGAGGATTTCTAACCCTTTAGAAGCACAATGTCCCTGGGATTTAAAAATGTCTCTAGACTGCCTCTAGACTGTCCCAGGCTTGGCTCTCCTAGCTCTGTAAAGTGAAGGAAGTAGCCTACATGGTTTCTAGTCTCCTTTCTGTCTCTAGCAGGCTGTGGTTCCCTCTAGAGATAAGAGCTCTTCACATCTGAATCTCATTTAATCAGAGAATTTTCAAGTTGGAGGGAAGGCTGGGCAATGTTTAACAATGGACTCTGGAAAAAATGTTTCACAGCCCACTTTTCAGTTTAATCTGATTATTCATCTTTCTCCCATCACTTTCTTACATCTAGACAATTAGCAAAATGATACCTCAAGTCCTGGGTTGGTAGACTTTCCTCATTTCTGAGGCATAAAGGCTCACACTGAAAATATACCACTCATTTCTCTGAGGCTGGTTTGAGATGGTACCAGCACACCTCTGGTGGAAAGGTACCGCAGAGGTGATGCTGTCCAACTTTTTTCATTTTTTCTGTCTTGCCTTTGCATCTCCAGCACCTAGCACACCATACCGCATATGCTAAGTGTTTAATAAATGCTTGTTGTAAGCAGGTAGGGGTGTTATGTAAATGAGCCCAACTGCCAGTCAAGCTAGGTGGGCTGTGTGTTCCCTGGAGAGGGTGATTCTGGGTTGGTGGAGAGAAGGCTGGTGAAGGAGGAGAAGAACTGGTGTGAGAGCTTTGGAGACAACAGACATTCTTTATTCCTGCTTTGAGACTGGCTGCATACACTGCCAGACTCTCTTTGGGATGGACTCAGGGGAGGAAAGAAAAAAAATATACTGGAAAGGGCCAAACATGTAGGGAAAGCTGGGGTCTCTGATTTCCAGCTTCCTTCCTTAGAGACCTTGGGGAACTTCCTTTGTGGGTGAGATCAAGGCCTCTCTTCTGGCTGAGTCGAGACCCACCCAGCCCCATTCCTGGGGGGAGAATGTTTTAATTCTGTGAATCTTATGGTATATTCTAGTCTGTAGACTATCTCTGATTTCTGCTTGCTCTCTGCTAGATAAATGCAGAGTATTATTCATTATTCAATTATTATTGAATAATGAATAATTAATAATTAATAAATCAATCAATTCATTATTCAATAATAATAGTGGTAATAGTCCTAGACTATGTGCCAGGCACTGTGATAGGAACTGTACCACTATTTTCTCATTTGATCCTTACAACGATCCAGGGAGAAAGATGCTACCATCACTTCCATTTTATAGATGAGGAAACTGAGATAAGAGAGGCTAGGTGACTCGCCCAAGGTCCCATGATTAGTACATGTCTGAGGCTGGTTTTGAGCTCAGGTCTTCTGGCTCAAGGCCTGGTGCTCTATCATACTACCAGCTGCCTGAGATGATCTTCTGTGTAACTAGTACGTGGTGGGAAGGTGTCAGCCCTGTGGATGACTCACTATGGTTCTGCCACCTGGGAGCCAGCTGCTTTTGAGCCTACAAAATTGTGCGCCTAGGCACTGGAAGGGTCGAGCAACAGGTCTCTTGGCCAGCCCCTCGCCTCTCAGAGGAGAACAGAGAGGCAGTTCATGGCCCCTTCTCTGGCTCCCCTCAGAGCAGACACCACAGCCTTCTTTTGGGGAGAAGTGAGCAACATTCCAGAGACATCTCTCCGTGTCTCCTTGTGAGCCACACTGAGAGCCCCACATGGCCATCCATCATCTGTACAGGCAGCATACACTTTACACACGGGGAGAAGCGCCATGAGCTGTGGCTGCCCAGCCCCAAAAGGGCTCTGCAGCCTGTCCACAGACTATGGTGATATATATGCAGCACTAGCTTCCTGTCTATGGTCCATCTGTCCCGTGAATATTTAAAACTAGATTCCCTGCTGGAATCTCAAACTCCACATATTCAAAACTAAATTCATTACCCTCCCTCCAAGCCAGCCCTCCCCCTTGCATGGCTCTTTCTGTCAAGGGTCCCACCAACTCTTGAGTAAGCTGGGCTCACACCCTTGGTGTTATTCTTGATTTCTTACCCTTCATCTCATGTAGCCCATCAGAGGCAGAATCTTGTCTTCCTTACCCTAATGAATGAATGAAAGAGCATTCACTACGTCTTCCTGACTCCAGGCCCTGCATCCTGTCTGTTGCATCACCTCATTGCCCTCCATTTAACATGAGGCTCAAGGCAATGACTCATAGACACAACACGTGAGTCACAACAGTCTAGCTTAGTGACCTTTCTATCAGTTCACATTTGTTGGAATCTCTAATTTGAACTATACATTTGTCATTGAAAATGAAGAATGAGCTGGCTCATTCCTTCTGCCTTGTAAGGAAACCACACAGCGTTTGAACCCTGAACCACCAGGGGCCGGGCTCAGCTGCTCCACTATCTCCTTTCTTTCTGGCTCACAAGTAAGACCGAACAAATATATGGTCTATCAATGCTTTCCTCCCGCCAAAATGCAAGATGCTTTTAAGTAACAACAAGCAAGGAACAGCCATTAAAATGATGAAGGTCCTAGTAGTACTCATATTATAAGAAAGTTATCCTATATGACACTGTCTCATTAGCTTCAGATGTGTGTGTGTGTGTATGCACACCTTTCTTTCAATAGGTGAAAGGATATTTGTGATTTCATCTGTTTGAGTACACCCTCTCTCAGTGGAGATCACAATTCCCCCATGCTTCAGTTTAGCCAAAAGGTGGCAGATGGTGGCCAATTCTTCGGGTAAGACTCATTCTGAATTTAGCTTCTTAGATGACAAATACACCTCCAATCTTGCCCTAGTGGGTAGAGCCAGGCTGGGCCTGGAGTCAGGAAGACTCATCTTCCTGAGTTCAAATCCATTCTCAGACACCTACTGTGTGACCCTGGGTAAGTCGCTTCACCCTGTTTGCCTCAGTTTCCTCATATGTAAAATGAGCTGGAGAAGGAAGTGGCCAACCACTCCAGTATTTCTGCCAAGAAGACCCCAAATAGGGTCAGAAAGGGTCAGACACGATTGAACAACCACCACTGCCCAGTTCAGATTTAAAGCCTTTCTAGCTCAGTATAGGATCTGCATAGAATTCCCTCAACCACACAGACATGCACATAGACACAGCTATGCACAATCACACACATACACCCCATCTCTCTCAGATTTATGATTTCACTGGTAAAGATACCAGTCGGAAGACCATGATTCTTCCTCCCTCCAATAGACTTCAGCGCCTGCTTAGAATCTGCTAGAGTGGCCCAGGCAGCGAGAGGTGAAATGTCTGTATGTCAAAAGCTGTGTGTCTGAATGAGGACTTGAACTCAGATCTTCCTGACTTGTAGGTCGGCTCTCTGTCTGCTACACTGCGCTGTCTCTCACATGTACAGATACAAGATATGAACATTAATATGTATGAAACACTTTGTGAACCTTACAGTTCTGGAGGAAGGCTAGCCATTATCATCCTGTCTGCCATGTAATGCATTCTTGGCCAATTTTCCAATTGAAAAGTATCCTGATTTTCCTAAAACTAGTACTGCTTGATTTTTTTCAAATCTACCCTGGGTGATTGAGTCAGATTCCCTTTTTTAGAAGCATTCTCCAGAGAAGAGAGATACAAAAGCAGGGGTAAAGATGAAGTTTAAGACTGAGAATGGCCTGAAATCTTTGTAGACCATGAATGCACTGTTCTCCATCTACTCAATGCTAGTGTCAATGGTCAGGGTCCTAAGTATTTGTAATTTTGGTCTCTGAGGTTAGACTGTTTATTTCACATGTGACTCTGAACATGGAAATCTTACAGAAATTTGATAACTGAAATAAGGTTTTAAATAGCCTAAAACATTCCTTACCTCATCAAGAAATGCACATGGTAAAGTAACATCCAAGGGATTGTCTGTGGCACACAAGAAAGTGATTCCATCAATAAGGAGAGTATGGTAGACATAGCTTTGGAAAAACACATACATTTCCATCATCATTTTGCAGAAATTCATCTACCTACAGTATAGTTAACAAACGAAATTAAGAGAAAGGCATGTAGCGTAATCAAGTTGCCTCTCTCTGGGAAACTCTAGCTGAGAAATAGTGGACACTCTTCCCAGTTAACCCCAATGGGATACAGACTTCACGCTATCTCCAGCACAGAACTTTTAGCTTGTCCCAAAGCATAGCTCAGGTTCACCTCTGAGATGAGCCTTTTCTGTTTTTCTTGAAAGTACTTTTTGATCTAACTGTGTATATATCCTCTCTGCCTCATTGCCTCCTCCCACCCCTTCCCCACTCCCCCACAGATCGTAAGGTTCTTGAAGCCAGGACTACTCCTTATTTTGTCTCTCAAATTTTGTCAAATTTGACATCTGAAAGTGAATTATTTATGTTCTACCCCAAATACTATCTCAATCTAAGCACCGTTTCAAAATAGCCCTGTCAGATGTCACTCATTTGCCTTTAGGGGGGAGGGGTCATATTTTGTGCTGGCTGCATAGAAAAATGCTATTACTTAAGCATTTCTACTTTTGGAAGGGAAAGTCCCCAGCATTAGAACAGGGCATTGACGTCGGCTTGGGAACTTGCAACTTAAGTTTTTGGCATTTATTTACTGTTGGGGATGTGGGAAAAATGGAGGGAGGCCCCTTTGGCATGTCCCCTATGCCTAAATCTACCCAGTCATTCTATCTTTTAATTACATTCCAGTTTTTGATGGATTCTCCACACCAGGAAGGTGGAAGGCAGCCCAGATAATTTAGGAGCAAATTTGTTATGTGGTGGCCTTAGTTTTAATGAGAGGCCATTAACAGTGCTCAGTCTGGCCCAGGGGGGACCAGCCTTTGTAGATGAAGGAGCTATTGCCAAACTCTAGAGTCAAACATACGGGCCAGGAGAAAGCAGAAATGATAAATGTGTCCTTTCCATACATAAATTCTCAGTAGTCTTTAGCATCACGATATACAGTTATCCTTTCCATGTTGCGATTTTCCCCATCGTGGTTTTGATAGATTGTGGGTTGGCACAAGAAGTTAAATGGGGATTCTTGGGGAGTTTTGCAGAAGCCGCAGATGACACAGAATTTAGAAACTCAGAAATGCATAAAATATACATACAGTATTGTATGATATCAACAAAGTATATCTGTGAATCCCATAAATGTACACAATTTCTTCTTTTCTAGTATGAAGGGGCGACCCAAAGATTTTACACGGATTCCCCAGCTTTCAGGGGCACTGCTCCCCTAACTCCTTTGATGGGGAGTACACATGGTTCACTTAATTTTTGTTGATGGTGAACAATATATGTACTCTTTTCCTCTAAAATATCTTTATTTCTAAGTCTGGATATTTGTTGAGAAAAAGTTCCTTATTTTTCCAGACATCAAGGTAGTTGTTACTGTGAATTGCTCGTGTGATATGAAGGAAAGCCTCAATAGTTCAAACTATCTTCAGTACAACTGAGTCAAGCTACAATTAGTCTAATTAAAGTTGTTTTACAGTATTGTCTACTGTGTACCCTACTTTTGAGCGGTAAGATCATTAAGTGAGAGCCACTAAAAAGTTATCTGTGCAGACCACAATCCTAGGACTGCCCCCGTCCCCTTACCTTCCAATTCGGGCTGTGGTCTTCTTCTCAGCTTTTAGAAGCACTAGTTTTAGCACTGATGAAACTGCGTCCTAAAAATAAACTATTAATGCTCAGTCTATTGTAGAGAAACAAATAGAAGATGAATAAATATACACTTGTTCTTCCTTAATAAACGAACTGGAACATGGTAAGTTTAACCTGCTTTGTGAGTAATAAATGTCACATTCATTGTAAATATTCACGTCCACTGGAAGAAAAAGAGGATATAAATCATAGATGTAGAAGCCACACAAGAAAATCCGTCTCAGTGCATTACAACTGTGTCTTGATACGGTTTCTACCATGGACAGGACCATCTAGTCACGCTGTGGCTTTTCATCAGCACCAGTCACCAGGGGGCCAATTTAAACTGGGCACATCGTTTTCTCGGAATTACCAACAGATATCTCAGGCTCTCATCTCAGCCTCTATCTCTGTCTAGACTCAAGGGTTCAACTGAAACTCAGCAAAAAAAAAGCTTTATAATGATTCATTGCTTTCTTCTGTGAAGAGGAAAGATTGCCAAGTGTCCTTCTTATTTCTCTTTTCAAATTAAAATATCAATCACATTTATACTAGCCAGTGGTCCCCAAACCTTTTCCTCTCGACAAGTGCCCTGAAGAATTCTGCACACTGAATTTTGTGTCAGTGGACGGGGCTCTGTGGTGTTTGCCTTTCAAAAAAAAAGCCTCCAATTTTGTCTGGTGTCTTGCAGGCTCACGCTCTCTGGCCACTGGACCCAGATGGCTCCAGGGGAGAGAGTGAGGCTGGTGACTCTGCACAGCCCTCCCTCACTTCAGTTCAGTTCACTTGCATGTCATGGCGTCACCTCCCTAATGTCACGGTCCTCTTGGAGAATGAGGGACAGACAACAGCCCTGCAGGCTCTGGCTGGACCCTACCACCATTTAGGGAGGTTAGCCATTGAAACTGATGAATCACACCCTTCTTCCATCTCCCAGACCTTGGGAGGGAGGGGGGGGGGGGGCTACAGCTCAATACTCTAGAACGTAACACTGGAAAATCCAGGGTCATTGTTAGGAAAATAGGAAGAGGGGGGCAAGGGAGAAACAGCAATGCGTCTACAAATGGAGCCGCCAGCTTCATGGATCCAAAGCTCAAAAGGACCTGAGGCCAACTAGTCTCACCCATTCTACAGATGAGGAAACTGAGGCCTAGGGATGTTGTGAGGTTCCCAAAAGTCCTGCCAAGAGGGTAGGACATAAAGCTTTAAAAATTTTTTTTTAAAAAGATTACATTTAAGTTAATTAAATAAAAAAAATTCCAAATTAGGAAAGGGTCAGAACTATTGCTTTTTATGATAATAATAATAATAGCTAAGATTTATATAGGGTTTATACTATGTACCAGAATATGCTAAGGGCTTATACAAGTTAACATTTACATATGATTTACAACACACCAGCACAGGGCTAAGCACTTTACAAACATCTCATTAGATCCTCACAATAACCCTGGGAGACAGATGCTGTGATGACCCCCGTTTTACAGATGGGGACACTGAGGCAGAGGTGAAATGACTTGCCCAGGGTCACACAGCTAGCAGATGTTTCCTCGGGGATCTTTTAGTTTTATACTGGTTGGTGACTCTTTGCCCTCATTATGCTGTCACTCAAGGTTTACAGAACCAAAAACGATTACCCCCAATTTATTTTGGACTAAACCTGTGGTTTACTTGCACGAGGGCCTTCTTTGAGCATGCACCATTCTGCAGTATGAGGGAGCCCCCTTTCCGCATCCCGCCCACAATGCTCAGAGGCAGGACCTGTGCCCAGATGGGCTCTTTCCTAGACCGCCTCTCCCACACCAGGCACAGGGAGAAGGCTTGCGCCTTCGCTCTCTTCATTCATCCATCCCTCCTTCTTGGGGAGCAGACTGCCCCTAAGCACTGCAGGCCCCCTTTCTCTGTGGCTGATCATCTCACAGACCCACCCAAGGGCCCGGAGCGGAAGCTGCTCAGCCAGGATGGGTCAGAAGTGACATTTGAACCCTGGCCTTTCTTTTTTGGTTGAAGCTCTAGATGCTAAATGAGACACTGTCTGTAAAGAAGGTAGCCCACTGCCATGCATACAGGAGGTGCTTAATAAGTGTGTTTCCTTTTTTCCTTCCTCCCTCCCTAATGCAGGGCAGGCTTAAAACTGCACCAGGACTTTTGGGACATGAAAGTCTAATGAAATACAACGTGAGGGCAGCAGTTGGGTGGATCCCAGAGGCATGCATGTGGTGGAGAAAAAAAATACAATAAACCATTCATTAGCTATATTATATATAATATAATATTATTATATATTGTAATATATAATATACTCTATTATATAGTATATAATATAATATTATTATATATTGTAATATATAATATACTCTATTATATAGTATATAATATAATATTATTATATATTGTAATATATAATATACTCTATTATATAGTATAT
>CM053592.1:15262381-15283507 GCA_028646515.1 Pseudochirops corinnae
ATATATTATATTATATACACATATTAGTATATTATATTACATAATATATTATATATTTGTCCCCCTCAACTATACCTCTGGTCTAGGAGTATGATCTTTATGGATTCAGAAGGAGAGTCATCTCCCTGATGGCTTTTGGGAAGAGGGGGAAGTATCTTTTACCATCAAAGGATGGTTACATAAAAGACCATCACAAGTAATGAATAGTGAGTAAATCCATTTATCCAAGAAAAATGAGCAAATCAAGACCAGAGGACTTATATAGATTAGAATATACCAGAAAAGCAAATGATCTCTTTAACTGGGAGCAGGATGAAACCTCTGTTCACACTAAGAGAGAGGTTTTAATCTCACTCAAGCAAAAGTCCCTGAAGTATCTAGGAAGATAAAGTGGAAATCACTGTTGTGTTGAGGACACAGCCTTCTCTCCATATGTATGGCTTCCAAAGTCTTTCTTTTTCTCCATGTGTCTCTCCTGAAGAGTCTCTGGACACACACAGGTCCCTCTCCCAAGAAACTCAGTACCAACTCCATCTTTTATAAAAGTAAGTAGTATGGCCTCAGCCATCAATCAATTCCTGTCATTTAAAGATAGCCATCATCTACCAATTTTGTGCAATGTCTCCTTCTTAATACCAGTAACACAAAATGCTCCAGCTTTGATCGAGAGCCCAGTTACATCTAAGTAACAGAAAATCACAGTTTCATGTGCTATCTTCTCTTTTCCATAATGTACCTGGAAATGCTCATTTTAATTAGTGTTTCTAAAGTTCAGGATAAAAATAAAACAAAGCAAAGATAAAAAAAAATACACTAGTAAATAGGATTAAGAAATGAGTAATGAGAGAGAGAGGCCAATACTTGTGGACTCCAGAGAGTCTTTGCCAATAGATGACGAATACTTTCTTCATAAGAAAGAAGAGAGGTAATCAGGGTATACTGGGTAGGGTGCTAGACTTGAAGTTAGGAAATCTTGGTTTAAAATTCTGCCACTGACTCTTTACTAGCTGTGTGACCATAGACAGTTTCCATATTTGTAAAGTGAAGGAGTTGGACCACATGACCTGCGAGGTTCATTCTAGTTCTAAATTTATGATCCTATCATTCTAGAACTCAAGAAAAGAATCAATAAATGCCGGACATGGTAAGCATGGAATAATATGATAAAAATTGAAATTGATTATATTTTCACAGATTGAAAATGACTCATTACTAATGTGGGAGTTATTCCTGAGTTAGCTGTCTATATACAGTCAATGGAAACAATTCAGTTTTAGACTATGACACCATAGAATAAGAATTAAAAAGAGAACACAATCACTAAGTACTGACGTAAGTGGAGATAAAATAAAGACATCCTGAATGATGGGTAGGTCAAATAACAAATTATAGAAACAATAAATAGTGTTAAGGAATATGATAAGAATTATACTCTCAAACCAAAGAGATATAGATAAGGCAGTCCTCAAAGAAAAAGAATTACATCTTTGAAAACATTTTTAATACAAAATAAAAAAAAGAAGGGATCAGTGAACTGAGCATGCAATTAAAAAAGAGTAGGAAGTAAACAGATTAATGATTTCCAAATCAATATGAAGGAAATTATCTTTTTTCCTTTTTTTTTTTTTGCTTTTTGGAGGGGGAAGGCAGGGTAATTGGGGTTAAATGACTTGCCTAGGGGTCACAAGTGTTTGAAGCAGAATTTGAACTCAGGTCCTCCTGACTCCAGGGTACTCCATTCACTGTACTACCTAGCCGCCCCTGAAGGAAACTATTTTAAATATTTGAAGAGATATACTTCAAAATTAAATGAATGTAGAAATGTTAAGCAAAATTAAGAGCTGATTCATAAAAAAAAACTAAGAAAATTGATAAACTATAGGCTGAGAGAAAGGAGGGGAAGAGACAAGAGGCAGAGACAGAGTAAACATTTAAAATGGACAGGTGAACTCACAACAGAGAGGGAATAAAGAACTTTAATGAGAAATTACTGCACACAATTACATGTCAAGAAAACAGAAAATTCAAGGAAAGTATATGGGATCTACAAAAATATAAAATGTCAAACTAGGAAACAGAGATCTTACGTGACACAATCTTAGAAAAAGAAACCTAGTAACCAATAAAGTACTTGCAAAAACCCCCAAAACAAACAACTCTAAATCCAAAACTGTGACCAGATGGATTTTCAAGTGAATGTTATCATTTAGAAAACACCTATGTTATAAAAATTCTTCACAAAAATAAAAATATGATGACACTCTACTCAACTGGTTTATGAGACTAATGTGATTTTGGTTCTGAAAATAGGGACAAAAGAGAAAGAATTGTAGAACAGTTTTAGAAAGGAATAGTGAAGTGGTTGGGAGCCAAATTGTGAAAGTCTTTAAATGATAGGAAGAGGAGTTGGAGCTACTGAGAGAAGACTCTGAGAACTAGTATATAAGAGGCTTCTTGGCCATGTCCACAGAGTAGAAGGAATCAAGGTTGGGGAGGAGGAAGCCACTGCCACTGTGGGAGTGGCTGGGCTTGGCTCCCAAGGCCACTCCTTCGGTCAAGGGTCTTGAGGTTAGAAGATGAGGAAGGTTATGGAAGCCAGGAGGAGAGATGCTGAGGGTGTGGTCCATGAGAGGTAGCCAAGGACAGCACTGATTCCCTGATTCCTCTCACCTTCTATTTCAGGTACTGAGAGGTCAAACTTGCTTGTTTTTCCTCCGTTGCTTTCAATCTAGATGTAGTTATCTACCAAAAAACCTTGTTGTCCAACAAAATTGCTAAACTGTACATATTTTATTTTATGCTTGCAAATTGGGGGAGGGAGATAAATCGAGACACATATAGATAGGAGGGAGAGAGATAGAGGAGATAGAGAGGAAGAAAGAGAGAAAAAAGGAGAGAGAAAGACAGAGAGGAGGAAGAGAGACAAAGAGGAAGAAAGATGAAAAAGAAGGGGAGAGGGAGAGGGAGAGAGAGAGAGGAAGTGTGTATGTGTGGGAGTTTAAGTGTGTGTGAGTATAAGGGTGTGTGTGAGTATGTGTGTGTGTGAGACAGAGACAGAGATAGACAGAGGCAGAGAGAGAGAGAGAGAAAACAGTCCTTATTTTAGGGAGATAAATATTTCAGACTAAAACTGGGGCCTTGGAGTTAATTAAAACAGTTGGGCAAAGTGGAAAGACCAGTATTAGTACTACATTGTACAGGTTTGTCAATGAATTCAAAGTTCAGATAGTCTTCAAAATAAAACTGAGAACTGGAAAGAACATTTGACTGCATAGGAAGAGGGGCAGGTATTTTGCTTTCTTTCCATTTTTCTTGGGTGGCCATCTGCCACACCACGCTTTGAAAAGAAAGCCATACTCTTCAGAGGAAAAGATGTTTGATCATACTCAGTAGGTCTTCTGCTCAAAGAGTTAACTGGTAACTCAGCCTCCTCAGCTATCCAGCACCACCTGCTTTTGTAGGCATAACTCTTCTGGATAGCGATATGGAATTATGCAAGAAAAGGGATGAAACCATTCAAACTCTTTGACTCTACAATCTCAATGAGCATAGAACCCCAAAGAAGTCAGGGAGAGAGATGATGTTCCAACATATACCAAAATATTCATAGCAACGCCCTTTTTTTTTTGTGGTGGCAAAGAAGTGGAACCAAAATGAACGCTTATTAATAAGGAAGTGACAGTATTGTTGAGCAGTACACAGTGATGAATGTGAGGAATCTAAAGAAACAAAGGAAGGATTGTATTAGTTAATGCAGAACAAACAATGCAGAACCAGGACACTCTCGGTAATAGTTACGACAATGTAAATTTTCAAGGCCACTATAAGGAAGCCAAACTCAGAGTAATTGAAAAGCTATTTGGAGGTCAGATAATGAAATATACCTCCTTCTTTTTGGTAGAGACTAGTGTCACATGATTAGTAAGTACCTGAGTCTGTATTTGAACTTAGGTCTTGTTGAGTCCAGGCCAATCCACTGCCCCACCATCCGTCTCAGAAGAAAGTCTTTATCAACGAGGGCACGGGGAAGGCTTTACAGAAGATATGGCATTTGTCCTGGGCTTTACAGTATGGGTAAAATCTAGCGTGTGCCAGTCAGGCAGCTAGGTGATGCAGTGAGTATACAGCATCAGACCTAGAGTCAGGAAGACTCTTCTTCCAGAGTTCAAATCCAGCCTCAGACACTTACTAGCTGTGTGACCCTGGGTAAGTCACTTCACCCTGTTTGCCTCAGTTTCCTCACCTATTAAATGAGCTGGAGAAGGAAATGGCAAACCATTGCAGTATGTCTGCCAAGAAAACCCCAAATGGGATCCTGGAAAGTTGGACATGACTGAACAAAAACTACAAAAGAGTTTGAACTTTAGTTGATAAGCAATAGTTAGGCACTGGATATTTTTGAGGAAAAGAAAAATTGATCAGATCTTGGCATAAAAAGCATATTTGGGAATGAAGCCTGGATTGGAGAGGGGAGATTGTTCTGGTATAGAGGATGAGTCAGAGAGGGGAGGTGTGAGAGTCTGTTAGGAGGCAGTGGGAGAAGAAGAGGGGATGGATATAAGGAATATTACACAGAATTTACGGGGCGTGGTGACCAAACATAAGATAAGGGAGTCTAACATAATGTTAAGATTTTGGGCATTGGATACAGGGGTACAAGTTGATATGACAGAGAGAAACAGTAAAGTTTGAAAATAAAGACAAGAATGGGGGAAAGATATTAAGACTGGTTTCAGGCACGTTTACTTTGAAGGCTCAGGAACATTCAGGTCTAGATATACTGTAGACATCTGGATCAAAAGACTAGGGCAGGAGACACAGATCTGGGAGTTAATCAATTGACAAGTATTTATTAAATGCTTACTATAGGTTAAACTCTGTACAAGGCACTAGAGATGCTGGAACCAAGAATGAAACAATTCCTGCACAATGAACTTACGCTCTAATGGAAGAAACAAGTGCATATAAAAATATGTACAGAAGAAATAGAAAGGGAATAATATGTTTGTATATACACATATGGTTAATATAGATTTAAAATACACACGTATACATATACACACAACATGCATACACAAATATACATATATGTATATATTTGTGTATGTATACATATATGTATATACATATATGTATATACACATATATATATAAATATGTATGTGCATAGAGAAAACAGGAAAACTCAGGAGTTGGTTGCATGGGGAATTGCATGGTCATCCGTGCTTATGGAAAATGATTTTATCAGTAGTGCGTAGGCTGGACCAGAGTGGGAAGAGACTTGAGGCAGGAAGACCAATTCGATCAAGGTCAAGACCTTTGCAATAATCTAGGTCAGAGGTGATGGGGCCCTGAATTAAGGTGGTAACTGTATAAGTCTATAGTAACCAATAATGGCCAAGAGAAAGATCTTAGAGAGTAGTTTCCTTGACTATAATCCAAATATCTGGCCAATGGTGCTAACCTGCTTTTGCCTTGTTTATAATTGATAATGGCCAATGCCAACCTGGGGAAGAATAATGACAATAAAGAAAGAATAAAAGAACATACTTTTCCCCATTTAATGAATAATTAGGTAACTGACAGACATAAACAAAACAAAAATATTTCCTTATGTGCCATTTGTTCAGATATTCTTCAGTTTTTGGACATCTCCATAGTTTGGAATCTCCTTTGCTCTATGAAAGTGCTCCTATAAAATTTGTTTTTGAAGCATATGGGTCTTTTCCTTCTTTTATCTCTTTGGGTTATATCCTTAAGTCTTGTTATTGATGAATGGTAGATTTTTAGATATCCTATTGTGTGTCATATTGACAGTCTAGGACTTAACAAATGCCTGGGACACTGAATGCCCCATAACAGAATATGGGAGTTCCAGATATAAAAGCAGTTTGCCCAATTTGATATAGCTTTTTGGTATTCCCCAAAGCACTTAGTGCAATGTTCTATGCATATAAAACACAATATAGATAGTATTTTGGACCAGGCATAACTCAGGACAGTTCAATAATTTTGGCTCAGGATTAGAATACAAAGAGATTCTAAAATGTCTAAGAAAGATGCTTGTATAACATAAAAGGCTCCATAAAGATGCATTGTTTACTTAGATAAATGAGCTCCCTTCTGTCTCTGTCATGGTGGCAATGCTCACTCAAAGAAGTAGGTGGAATTCTCATCAAATCTGAGGGATCCACAGTTCTTCATAAGCTGGGCTTTCTATACCTTGGGTATCTTGGAAGCCACATGAATGGTTCACACCTTAGTGCCTTGGACCAATTAAGTCCTAGAGATGGTCTCGTTGTCCTTTGAAAGAAAAAGCTGCTTAATACAGGTAATACAGATGTGGCCCCTTATTAATTGATGCCTTCAAAACCCCAGAAAAGAAATCACTTTGGGTATGATCAAGTCAGAAAGGACTGAATAAAATAAGAGATAGTATGTCTTACTTTTTGACTTGACTAGAAAGCAGTCATCCAGAGCAGGGGCCACCTGTCATCCTGGGAACCAATAACAGAGGAATTTCAGGCAATTTGTGGAAATTACATGACAGTTTTGTATTAGACAGGTATCCTGGGGTGTGACTGCATTTCCTCCCAGGAGCAGTTCCAAAGAAGAAAACAATCTGGGAATATTGGGCTATCATTGTAGGAGTGCCCTGCCATCTGTCTGTCTGTCTATCTGTCTATGTGCCTATCTATCTGTCTATCTGTCTATCTATCTATCTATCTATCTATCTATCTATCTATCTATCTATCTATCTATGTCTGTCTGTCTGTCTGTCTGTCTTTCGGTCTATCTATCTTTCTAGTACTTGATAATAAATTTTTGATTAAAAAAAGGGGTGGTACAGAGAGAAATCTCAGGTATTCATTGCTCAGTTATTACAGTTGTGTCTGTCTCTTTGTGACTTAATTTGGGGTTTTCTTGGCAAAGATACTGGAGAAATTTTCCATTTCCTTCTCCAGCTCATTTTGTGGAAACTAAGGCAAACAGGGTTAAGTGACTTGCCTAGGGTCATACAGCCAGTAGGTGTCTGAGGCCAGATTTGAATCCAGGAAGATGAGTCTTCCTGACTCTAGGCCTAGTGCTGTATGTACTATGGTACCACCTAGCTGCTCTTTTAATGGCATTCACACACACTAAAATAATCACCTCTTATTTTATTCAGTCCTTTCTGACTTGATCATACCCAAAGTGATTTCTTTTCTGGGGTTTTGAAGGCATCAATTAATAAATCAGTCAACTAGTCAATAAGCATTTCTAAAGCTCCTACTATGTGCTGGCACTTACTAGGTGTTACGGACATAAATACTGACAATGAAACCCTCTTTGCTCTCAATGAGCTTATATTTTAATGGGGGGAGGCAAGTATATATAAAAATATGGCACAAATATAAAGTTTATATACATATATATATATTTATAAAGTAGTTCAATACATGGTAGTTTGAGAAGGAGGGCACTGGCAGTTGAGGGGATCAGGAAAAGGAAAATGGTGAATTCCTTCTGAAAAGAAAAGAGGGAGCCTTTGAGGTGAAGGTGAGGAAGGAATGCATTTCAGGCATAGGAGAGAGCCAGGGCAAGGTCATGGAGATGGAGATGGAGTGTCACGTGTGATAAAGAGTGAAGGCTGCTTTGATTGGACTGTTGATGTTTGTCCTTCATTCTTGAAGAGGACTATGACATCAGGGAGGTGATGCTGTGACTTGCAAGTGAATTGGATTTAAGTGAGGGAGGCTGTGCAAAGTCACCAGCCTCACTTTCTCTTCCAGACCCATGGGGATCCAAGGACCAGGTATTGACCAGGATGGTTGGATGTGGCCCCTGATTGGATAAAAGAGTGCAGGAAGAAGGAGTAATGTCCAGTGAAGCTGGAAAGTTAGGTTGTGGCCAGACTTTGCAGGGCTTTAAGAGCTTAAAAAAAAGCTAAAGAGAGAAGATTCTGTTTTAGGGGGGGGTGTCAAATGACCAGATATGGATTTAAAGAAAATAGGGAAAATAATTTTAGCAGCAACGTGTAGGATGGACTGGAGTAGGGAGAGCCTTGAGACAAGAGAAACCAATTAGGAGGCTGTTGCAATAATGTAGGCAAGAGTTGTGAGGACTTGAACTGAGGTGGTAGCTCTGAGTGGAGGGAAGAAGTCTGATGTGAGAAATATTGGGAAGGCAGAAATGAAGGGCTTTAGCAGCTGATTGATCCTGTGGTGTGCTATGAGTAAGCTACTCCAGTCCATTTTGATTTCTGATAAGCAGAATGGTCCAAATTAGGAAAGAATGTTTGTGTAACATTTCAAACATGGCAATAGGTTTTGGTCTAAAAGAAAACTGAACTTCTCCTTTAGAGCCAGCAGAGGGAACACAGAGCATATCTTTGAAAGAGAATCAAAATTGGACTTTTAACATCCCTGAAAGTGTTTACACAAGGTTGGACAGACATTTGAGAGGACAGGAGGGGAAGTTGGGGGAGTGAGTGTATCACCTTTCTCTTCCTTCCTTCTCATACTTTTCCAAGAATAAGAATCACTTCTTGGCCCAAAGGACTGGGCTGCTGGACTCTCTCCCTCTGCACTAAAAGGGCTTTCTCTGCTCCTAGCCCATTCATATGGTCCAGTTTGGATTCTATCCTGGGAAATTCTGAACATCTAAAAGGTTCAGGCATTCTCTTCCCCACTCCCATTCTTTGACTAATTCCACTTTGAGGAAACATTACTTAAAGCTTGGCTTTTGCTCATGTGTAGGGTTCCCCCAAAGTGGGGAATAGAAAGGCACTTGATAAACATAACAAAACAGATGGGAGAGCAATTTGTTTCCTGTACGCAAAAGAAATGCTTAACACCCAAGAATCTCAGAAGTGCTTGTTAACATACACTTATAATGAGCACTAGTAATAACTACTATTCTAGTTTCTTAGGAAGTTGAGACTTAAAATCTATCAAAACAGAGTATTTGGTGGGAAGGCTGCTGAATCTATCTTTTATCTTTCATCTAACCTCTGCACTGTCCAAACATGTATCTAGGTCCATGCTCTCTGGCAAGCCAGGCCAAGGCTTGGGCTTATTCTCTTTTTGGTGAATCATCTTCTCTGAGACAGAAATGTCCCCTGCTTCCAGTCACCTGTAATAGATGGACCCCAGAACTATTGATTTCTCAAACTCACAAAGTAAACTCTGCAGCTTTTGAAACTGTTGATCATTTTCTCTGTCAGGATATTCTCCCCTCCAGTCTCTCTCCTGGTTCTCTTCCTACCTGTTGGACAGTTCCTTCTCAATCTTTAGTTTTTTTTTTTTAACCATTTCATGGGCTTTAATCACGAGTGTCCCTCAAGGTTCTATCTTGGGTCCTCTTTTCTTTTGCTCTGTACCGTCTCACTCAATTAATATCTCTCTGCATATGTTTCTTAGATCCATATATAGCCAGCCCTGGCATTTCTGAATTTTTGAAATCACAATCTGCATGTCTTGTAGGCATCTCAAATTCAACATGTCCCAAACATAACTTGTTATCACTGACCTCCCCCCCCAACTGACCCTTCTTTTGAACTTCCACATTTCTATTTTTTTGGGGGGGGAAATAGAGGCAATCGAGGTTAAGAGACTTGCCCTGGGTCACATAACTAGTGTCTGGGGTGGTATTTGAACTCAGGTCCTCCTGATTCCAAGGCTGATGTTCTATATACTGCATCACCTCGCTGCCCCTTTCCTATTACTTTGGAGGCCACCCTCATCCTCCTAGTCACCCAGACCTTCCACCTCAGTGTCTCATCCTTTCATTCTTCTCTCTCACTCAATCCATATATCATGCCCTCTGACAAATTTTGTTGCTTCTACCTTCATGATATCTCTTGTATCTCTCTACTTAAATAAGCATAACTATATGGTTCAATGGCTAGAATGCCAGATCTGAAGTCAGGAAGGCTTAAATCTGGTCTCAGTCACTTACTAGCTGTGTGATCCTGGGCAAGTCACTTAACCCTGTTTGCTTCAGTTCCTTCATCTGTAAAATGATCTATAGAGGAAAATGGTGAACCACTCTGGTACCTTTGCCAAGTACATCCCAAATGGGGTCATGAAGAGCTAAACCTGACTGAAAACCACTGAAACAACAACTATTTATGCTGCCACAACCCTAGATCAGTCCCTCAGCATCTCTCACCTGGACTATTACAATAGCCTTTTAATTGTTTTTCTTTTCATGTCTCTCTTAACTCTGATCCATCCTTCACTCAACTGCCAAGTGGATTTTTCTAAAGCACAATTTTTATTATGTCATTTTCCTGTTCAATGAGCTCCAGATATTCCTTATTATCTGCAGGATAAAGATATAATCCCTCCCCCCTGCTCAATTTTGTATTTAAAGCTCCTCATCATGTGGCCACTTTCTCTGATTTTCTAACACAGCATTCCCCTACAGACACTGTGATTCAACCACACTGAGCTACTTGCTCTGCCTAGAACACAACCCTCTGGCTCCTGTTTCCATGCCTTTGTATTGGCTGTCCCCCATTCCCAGAATGCCCTGTCTCCTCATTTTCACCATTTGGCTTCCCTGCTTTTCTTTGGTCCTCCTAGATGCTAATTGTCTTCCCTTTCAGATTACTTTCATATACTCTGTTTTCTACGTAGCTATGTATTAGTGTATTGTCCCCCCTGCCATTAGAACGGATGATTCTTGGGAGCAGGGATCTTCCTCCACCCCATTCTTTGTATTTGCAGTGTTTAACACAGTGCCTGGAAATTAATAAATGCTTATTGACTATTGACTGACTAACTGACAAGGTCATTGCAAAGGTTGGACACATTCCTCTCACGGGTGTTGTTACTTGTTCACATATCATTATCCAAAGAAGCACAAAACAGAAGAGGCAGTTAGGGATCTGGGCTCGTTTGCTTATATGAGCTCTTTTTCTACAGCTGTCCCATTGGATCAATGGCCATACAGCCATACTGGTGGGGTGGAGTAAAGTCTTTTACCCCCACTCTTCCTTGAGTAATCCAGATATGATCTGTGGGTGGGAAGGGAGCCCACAACCGGGAATGAGTCTCACTCCCTTTTAAAGATCTACTGAGTTAGCTCTTCTACCTGATCAGTGTTCATTAAGGGAACTCCATCATCTCAAAGTGCTGAGCTGCATGGGGGTGGCTGGAAGCAGGCAGGAAAGCGTGGTACCTTCATTCTGGGGGTTTGCTACAATTCAACCATCAGTATGATCTCTTTTAACCAAGCCTGAACTGTCATACTCTGGCTCCCTTCCTTTGTCCCACCCATTTCTCTTTTCCTTTTCCTCAGCTAATTATACTGGCTTGCTATCCTGGAATGCTGCAGGCTAGCACCTAAGCTCTGACTCAGAGGATGAGACTGGAAGTGAATCTTGTAGATCTAATAAAAAAGTGGATTTAGTAGAAAAGAAGTTGGAGGAGGGGAACTGAATGAATTTGAGATGATTCTCTATTATGGCAGAAAGGAAACTTACTTAGGGGATATAGAGTTGGGAGAAAAGCATGGGAGAGGAGGAGAGGGAATGGATGATTCTATTCCGCAGTTGAAAGAATGTGAAGAGAGAAATGAACACTGTCTGTGAAGTTGTTCAGAATATGAGCTTTACTTTGGAGAATGGTTTGAGAGTTATTGGAAATGCCAATTCCCATTAAAATGTCAAATATTAGAGGATTCATGGAATACTCCGGATAGTGTCTAAACTATATGAGGCTAAATGAATAGATCTTAGTGATACTCAGGCAATTAGACAGTGATACCCATGAAGCATATTGATGAAGCTCTCAATTTTATCACATCACTCACTTGCTTAAAAATCTACAATGATTTTCCATGACCTGGAATGTCCAGATCCCTCATCATGACCTTCAATGATCTCCATAATGTAACTCACATTAATCTTATCTTCCATTACTCTTTAGCATGTCACTCTTCTAATTAGGTCAGTGTCATCATCCATATGTAGTGTGGCATAAGACCCACATGCAAAGACAATGTAGCCCTTGGGCATGGCTTCTGACATAGTACCTGCCACCTACCCACACCCATTTCTGAGATGATTCACTTTCGCCTGATCTGCCCCTACACTGGCAAATCAGATGAAGAGGATGAAGAGGAGGAGAAAAAAGAGGAGGGATGGGGAGGGAGGGAGCGAGGGAGGGAGAGAGAGAGAGACAAAGAGACAGAGACAGAGAGAGAAGACAAAGAAACAAAGAGACAAATTCAGACACAGACAGACAGAAAGACATGGAGACAGAGATTTTTCCTCAAAAGAAGACAAATAGGAATAATCAAACACCACACTAACTCAACATAAGTCAAATTTCTTTGACTTATTGCTACTATATAGGGCAGTTGAAGGCAATCAGCACCCATGAAAAGTTTTTCATTCCCTCAGGCTGGAGAGTTATAAGACAGACCATTTTGTACACAGCAGCAGGAGCAGCTCAAGAGCTCTCTCACTGGACCCAGACATTTTCCAGCTCATCATCAAAGTAAAATATCTCTTTCAATCAGCAGGCTTCCAGCAAAGCAGCTGAAGTCAGCTGTCTCAGCTGGAAGCATTTTCTTTCATAGTCTTCTATGCCTTCTCTCCTTGTATCCTGTATCTTCTCTCTAATTTCTTTATTTACCCATTTCTCAAATTCATATGTCCCTTATGAAGTAAAACTCAAGAAATCCATCTTTCAGTCAAGTATATCCTTATGCAATTTTCCCAGGGTCCCTAAACAGTTAGTTGATCTACAACTTCTATTTTAAATGTCAAACCTCTAAAACTGTCACATACAAATGGGCTGCTGGGCCACCACCATGCTTAGTTGCCATCGTTACTTCAACCATCATTTCCCCTTTAAACAGGTAGGTTCATCTGTGGTGCACTTTCTCTACCTGGTCCTCAGAACATTAGTGTTTCTCCTCAGCGTTTCATATAAGAGGTTGTTTCTTCACAAGTTGATTTGATTAACTTTGCTTATATAAATTCTTCTCCTTTCAGCAACCAAGCTGTTTCCATATGAAAGGGGCAGTAACATACTTACAACACACCCAACTACTTTCAGACTTGCTCTTTTCACATGCTGTTCACTTACCAATCCACTCACCATGTCCATGTTTTTTCCTTTAATATGTAACTGTCCAAAACTCCTTTAGTTACATCTCGCTCCCTCCGTGTGATCTTCTCTGGCTGATATGCTTACAGAGAACTCCTTTCTCTGCACATTTATAGCCCTTAGTGTCTAGTCAGTGTGGTTCAAGGCTGTTAACATAGAATCAGAGGTCTTAGGTTCGAGTCTTCTCATCTAACACTTGTGACCTTAGGCAAATCACATTAACTGCCTCACTTTCCTCATCTTAGGGCATAACCCTAAATAACACAAAAATACTTTGATTCAAGGTTCTGTTCACACTTGGGTCTGATTATTTGATTCAATCAAACCATGTTTTAAAGTTGAGAAGAATTATTATTTTTAATGGGTGGGATAATCATTGGGACCCCATCCTTACAATTTTAAAATAATTCTCTGACTATTAGCTAACACTATTAACTTTTTGAAGCCATTTGGTAGACTGCATTATGTCATTACACATGAGTTCCTGTGTCATAGGGGTTATCAGGGAACACCTCTTGCTGAACTGGAGCCCACTTATCTGGTAGGATATGTGTGCTGGCTCAATGCCAAAGGGCTCTTGCTTTGAGATAAAACAGCAATCCCTTATTAGTCCATAGGATGGAGGAGGGAACAGCTGTGCTGAGAACCAAAAAGAAACTTTGACTCCAACTTCTTCCACTCTTTCGTTTTCCCTCTATTCAGCATGTCAGGATTGTTTGCCTCCTTCAGACTTCCAGTGGGGACTGAGGTGGGGGGTGGGGAGAAGGAGAATCTGTCTTTCCTCTCCACAGGGCAATGGTGGTGAGATCTCAGATGCCCAGCTGCTTCTTCTGTTTTGTGTTTTGTTTTTTTCTCCTGAGCCCAGGTGACCAAACAGCAACTCTGAAGTGGATATTTCTAGCCTTTGCAGCAGCTTCATGAGTTCGATAGGGGCCAGGTATTAGTTGTCTACCAGGAAATGTTTTCTATAGCTGTGTCCTTCTCAGAGGAGATTACCATTGATGGGAAAATTAGCCACTCATACCAACTTGAACAGAAAATATGAACCTTGTATAAATTGCTTGGTCAGTACAGATCCAAAGGGAAAGTGAAATTTCAAAATTCTGCCAGTTGTTAAAATCTTTCCTGGTTTCAGTAAAAACTTCCCAGGAGAGTATAATAGGAGTGGTAAGTTAAAGATTTTGTGTTAAATATGTACTAATGCATGTGAGTGAGCCTTTTATGTTTCAAGCATTTCTTTTACAGGTCAAAGAAATAAGTATCTTGGCTTGATATACTTTCTACATTGAGTATCTTTCTAGAAAGGAAATTTTCCATCCCTTCTGGGCAGATCTTAAACAAATGTAAACTTTAAGAGATCTTACCCACAGATATAGTTTATGTTCCAAGTATGTGTGAATTCCACTTATCACTCATCACTCCCACTAGATTCTACCATGAGGTTGATAATTAAAAATTTGAAATATAAAATGCTTTGTGGGATTGCTGCAAAGACATTGTACCTGACTCCCATCTATAACATAGTTCCTCTGTATCCTAAGTTACCAACTCGACTTTGGCTTATCTTTGGAACACAACTTCATGTTAAGGTGGGGAGCCCCTGTATACTGGATCAGTGACTAGAAAGAAAACGTTTTTAACAGGAATAAAACTAATTACGAGGAGTAATTTAAGAGTGATGTGTGGGACAAGATGACCCTTGCCCAAAATAAAATAAGCAGAGCTATCTCCAAGTAGAGACAGGAAGGATTTATTTAATTATTTCTTCTTGCAAGAAGAATGGTTTCACTACTAGAGGCAGTCTAGTAGGAGAGGCAAAATATAAAATGCAAAGCTTGGTTATATACCCAAAAGACCACCCCTTTTCCCCTTCCCTTGTTCTGTCCTGTTCCCATTAATTAGGAACTGAGGCACACGATCTTAACCACAAAAATCTGCTGGCATTTGCAAATGAAATGTCAGTAATGTAAAAAAGCAGAAGGTACATGTCTAGTGGACATGAAAACAGACAAAATATGTTGTCAGTATCAACATAGATATGAAAGCAGAAGATGAATGTTCTAACAATATCAATATATATATGAAAGCAGACAATATTTTATGAATCATGGGGATTTTAGGGCATAGTGACCTGCCTGGAGTTCTGCAACAGGATTTCCAATTTTATATTTATACAGGTCAGATGGTGGTCAGTGGAAACAAGTCTAGAACATGCAGGCCTGTGGTTAAATTTGCAGGGTCTATGCTTTTCCCTCCTACGCATTAGCTAAACTTAGCAAAACCTTCAATTTATGACCAGGGAAGTAAGGCAAGGGTTCCAGGCTCCCAGCCCAGGTTACTGAGTCTTTGGTACTTTAATGTTACCTGAGAAATTTTCACTTTTATTCCATTCAGTGATTAAGAAAAGTGAAAGTAGAATTCTTTTCTATTTGTATCTCAACCTCCCCTCACCCCAAATTTATTTGAGTGAATAATTATTTTCAGAGATATGTTAAAATGTATGATTTGCTACCATTCCATAACTATGGTTTTGTATTGTGGAAACTGAGAGTAATTTAATTTTTTCTGTGTAGGCTTGCTTTTATGGTCTCTGTATACATCTGAGAATTTGCCACAATGATAAGCTGCTCTTCAAATGAAGGATGATTTTATTTATTGCCATATTATTCTCTGGGAAAATATTCTCACATCTTTTCTATTAATCTCAGTCTTTATTCATAGTAGAGAAATGATTTCATAGCCTTTTCCTCCTTGTACATGCTAAGAGGTTATACTTGTCTGGTATTTGATGGCCACTTCATAATTGAGGAAAGTAAATTTTTGAATTTGACTGTGTCTTCAGTGAGGACGATTGTTGGTTAGCTTTGACCTTTTCCATGATGCCTCAAAGGCATCTTGAATGAAGTTATCAAACATAAACAACAAACTCCATGAAATCATGCTTCTGCATGTGGCCTCTCTGCTGGCATTTCCAAGAACGGCCAAGTTTAAGACTAAATGATAATTGAGACAAGTAAGAATGATTGATCACTTACAAAGAAGGATAATTTAGCAACCGAAAATGCATAGTTTACTTGTATCACTAAATGACCAAGTGGTTCTCAAAACCCTTAGATTTCTCAATTAATTGATAGACGATTAACCCCTTGACTACTCTTAACTAGCATGACTGATAGGATTCTGTGTGAAACATTCTCATGATTCCATAGGATGGATAAGCAAAAACCTCACCAAATTCATTTCAAATATATTTCTAGGGGCTGGGCCAGGCTCGGGTCCCACTCAACAGCATTTGGCAAGGCTTGGCTCAGGTAGCCCGTTGGGGCAACCCCACTCTCACACTCGCTCTCTGAGCATCAGCTTGGGCTTGGGGTGATGGCGTCCCGCTCGGGGCCCCGGGCGGCGGGCACCGACGGCAGTTACTATCGGCACTGGGAGCGAGTAGCCCGAATGTTACCTTCAAGACTGAGATTAAGAGGCTGATCTTCATTCACATAGGTCTTTGGCTCCTCTTAGCAGCCCAGATGTGTGTGGGGCATCGGAAGCTCCTGTCCTATGATCAAGTCGCCATGCCCTACCAATGGGAATACCCCACCTGCTGAGTATCGTGCCTTCTGGCTTTGGCCTGCTCTCATTCCCCCTGGAACAACATAAGCTACTTGGTGCTCTTTATGATCAGCACGGGGGTGTTCTCCATTGCCCCGCTCATCCATGGCAACATGGAGATGTTTCCTTCCACACAGTAGCTGTACCTCCACGGCAAGGCATACTGTGTCATCTTTGGCATCTCTGCCATCTCTATCATGTACCTGGTGCTGGTAGTGGCTGTCCAGGTGCATGCCTGGCAGCTCTACTATAGTTAGAAACTGCTGGACTCTTGGTTCACCAGTACACAGGAGAAGAATTGTAAATGAAGCACGAACACATGGACTATGGGTTGTAATTGGGGGCGGGCATGGGTCTGTGGAGGGGAGGCTGGGCCTCAGATTGAGAAGAGCGGGAGGGTAGAGGGACTAATTCTCTGGCCTAATAAGCCTCTGGCCTAATAAGGTTGACAGCAGGAGCACACTAGGCTGTGATTCCAGAAACACTTCCTACTCCCTCACCTGCATGTTTGAAAGGCTGTGTTGATGGAGGGCTCTTGGAGTTGGATTTGTCGAGGATTGGATGGTCTGATTCTGTGGCTTGAGCTAATGAAGTTTTGGTCCTTCAGGATTTCCCTTAGGGATGGATTGTCCTCTTCATCTCCTGTTTATCATCTCTCTTACTTCTTCCTTCCATCCCTTCAACTCCTTTCCTGCAGCTGTGAAGACAAGCAGAGACCAAGCAGAAGCTGGTAATAGATTGGGTCTCATCCTTTCTAGGAAGCAAATACCTCTAGGTTGTGGTCTCTGATGCCAAGAATAATAACTCAGAAAGAAATCCAATAAAATCCATCTGTGCCCTGACCATGCGTGCTTTGTATTTGGTGAGATTTGGAGTAACATGAAATACACTTTCCCAAAAATTGTTTTTATCAGTGAGTGAAACAAAGAATAGCAACACGTACATCATAGAGGTCTGCAATTGTGTGTCCTGTAGTCTTTTCTGCCCTACCATGTATATGGGAATGCCTATTTTATTTAGAGCTTATGTTCTGAATAAAAAGGAAAAAAAAGAAATTAAAAAAATATATATTTCTAGTGTATGTCTATATGTATGTATGTGTGTGTGTCTTTGTGTGTGTGTATATATATACACATATATACATATGTGTATATATGTGTGTATATATATATATATATATATATATGTTTGCTCACTACAGGAAAGTGTAGCAATGAGGTGATATTAACTAGAAGAACTCTCCCATGACTTGCATTTTGTCTCTTTATTAACATCTACTTTGCCCCAGCACCCCAAGGACCACGAGACCTGTCCATCTGATTTGAAGCTGAAATTCTGTATGCGTTGTCTCCCTCATTAGAATATTAGCTCTTTGAGAGCAAAGACTGCCTTTTTTTCTGTGTATCCCCAGTGCTTTGCACATAGTAGGCATTTAATCATTATTTCATTCATACAGGGCTTTCTCCCTACTCTATAGTGATTGGTAAGCCAGCATATTTCGCCCATCTTCTCTGTCAGGGCACTTATTGCTTTGTGTTAAGCCCATTAAAAAATAGTGATACTTGAAGCTGTCAAAATGTCCTAGCATATCATATTTCTGTAAGGTTTGGGATAATTTAGGCATTTACTTAATTGGTGCATGTGTCCTTCCCTACAAATGCCTTTAGAGAAGAGGTCTTGTACTATTTCAGAACAGGATGGTCCGTTGTTCACTAATGAAACTGTGATGATTGGGTATTAGTTCTTCTAGTGGTTTGCAGTACTGTAGTATGAAGTGAATTTGTCCTCCTGAGCTAATGATGCTCTGGGTGAGATTTTTTTCGTTGGAATCACTGCCCACCATGAGGAATTTAAACAAAGAGCTTCAGCAACAGCAACAATAATATTGATAGGGTTATGACAATAATGATAATAGCATTAATGATGATGTTATTAACAATAGTGATAACAGTGTGGTTAGTAGCTGTAAAAATAATGGTGATAATAATAACAATAGTGCTTTTTAATAATAATAATAACAATAATAGCAATAACAGTAACCAAAAGGGGGTGTTGTGAGGATTAAATGAGAAGACAAACATTTGTAAAATGCTTAGCATAATGCCTGCCACAGAGTAGGCACTATAGAAATGCTATTTATGATTATGTTTGAGATTGTGATTAATTATTATTCTTGTTAGAGTAATAGCACATTACTGTATGTATATATGTATGTATATAACATTATGTATGCTATATATATACAGTATATAACTGTATGTATATATGTATGTATATGACATTAAACATTAAAGTTTATAAAACACGTGGCAGATATTTCATTTTGTCACCACAACAACCCTGGGAGACAAAGGCTATTATTAACCTCATTTTACCCATGAAGAAACAGGCATATAGCAGTTAAGTGACTTGCCCAGGGTCACATACCTAATAAATGCAGGATGTGAACTCAGATCTTTCTGACTCCAGGTCTGGTGCTCTATCTTCAGAGCCACCCAGCAGTGAAGCAAGAATGATGTGTGTGTGTGTGTGTGTGTGTGTGTGTGTGTGTGTATATATATACATACATACATACATACACATATATATGTATGTATACACACATATATCACTGGAATAAAGTTATCGTGTTGATATTGATTTAAAAGAAAAAAATTCTCTTTCATGGAAATGAAAAAAAGCTAGATTTGAGTGCTAACTCAGACATGTCCTGTATTCTACTTTTTGTTCATTAAAATAACCACTGTGATGAAAACATTTCCTCTTCAAAGGACTGAATTCCTCCAAGATCATCTTTCTCCCTTATTTCATCAGGCTTTAGTCCATGCTTGACAGCTACTGGAGACACATTATGAGTTCCATTTTTAGGCTGCTAAATCCCCCAGCAGCTATCTTTGTAGCTGCAGTAATCTTTGGTGCCAGGAAATCCTTTTCTGTTTGAATTCAAACCTACAGGATGCCTCCAATTATAACATCCAGATTGGAGCTCTTTCTTTCAGTAGCAAACCAAACTAACTATGGAAGAAGAGAGGAATTTTCTCCCACCTGTTTCTAAGGACAGTTTTCGAAGCATCTTCTTTGTTAATGGTCATTGGTGTCTACAGTCATTGATGCAATGAGGTCATTATATAGGGATGTAATTTTCTCTGCTACAAAATACTTTAAGAAAGATGCAGTGGTAATCTCCCCAAAGACCTGTTACAAGGTTTTGTTGTGGCATGGAGGTGACCTCACGCTTCTCTATATTATACCAGAGAAACACAAACTCTGTCAGGTTCTACTATGTTAGAAAGGTTTTAAGTACAGACTGTTTATTTTCTGAGAGCCAAGCTTAGCTGTGACCTGAACTGCCAATCAACACACATTTAAACACCTGCTAATGTACCAGGCACTGTGCTAAGAGCTGGGGATACAAAGAAAGACAAAAGATAGTTCCTGTCTTCAAGGAGCTCACAGTCGAATGGGGGAGACAACATGCAAAAACTATGTACAAACAATATAAAAACAGGATAATAAGCAATAAAGTGAAGGCTCTAGCATTATCAGGAATTGGGAAAAGCTTCCTAGAGGAAATGGAATTTTAACAGTGACTTCATTGTAAGAGTGGAAAGAATTGAGGATAGTCAAAAATATCTTTCCAGGACCAAGGAATAGAAATAAATACATAGAAACCTTACTTCTATACATCCTGAAAGCTTCCTTTGAGAAACAAATGGGAAGATGTGGGCAGTAAGATAACTAAATAATGTCACCTAAAATGGTATCTGTTCTATTTGAACAGGTAGGAAGCAATTTGTACTAATATGGAAGTCATTCCTTAATAAGTTGAATGTGTGTTCAGATGGTTGCCCAGTCTTTAGAACAAAGGTAAAACTTTGTACAAAATGAGAAGTAATAATAAAAATGAGAAAAATGTATGTTATGAAGACAACCCCATCTATTTTGACAAGTTTCTGATGGTTAAGAATGGTAGATGAACAAACGAAAGGACCAATTATAACCACTTCATATGGAAGTTGTAAACTAGATATAGGTAATTGTCATAATGAAGAGACTGAAAATGACTTGGGTTTACAAGCTTTGGACTTTGTACTTCCACAATATGTCTTACTCATCCTCCGCTCTCTACTGACTTGACTACTTGCATTTGTTTTTATAGACACATTTGTTACCAGATTTTTTCCCTTCTTCCCTCTTCACCCACCTCCACTGGGAAGATAAGCAATTCAATGTAGGTTGTACATGTGTAGTTATGCAAAACATTTCCATAGTAGGTATATTGTGAAAGACTATATTTCCTGCCATCCTATCCTGCCCCCACTTATTCTATTTTCTCCTTTGACCCTGTCCCTTTTCAATTCTAACTACCCTCTCCCCCAATCTGCCCTCCCTTCTATCATCCCCCCTCTTATCCCCT
>CM053592.1:15284007-15294179 GCA_028646515.1 Pseudochirops corinnae
GTCTTCTTCCTGTTCCATGCTTTGATCCTTTTTGTCCTCAAAAAAGGAATCTATGGTAGGATTGCGTTTCCTGTGCTTGCTCATGTTGCCAGTCAATTACTTGACTTTGGAACTCTTTGCCACAGTAGAACTCTGCTTTCAGAATGGAGAGAGCTTTGTCCCAAATTGCTGGAGTTTTCACAGCTGCCAGAGCAATTAGGAGGGCTCCCTCTCTGCAGCCCCCATAGGCTCTGGCACCTGGCCACCCACCCCAGGATCTCCACCCAAGACAGTGATCCAGAGCCAAGCAGGTTAAAGCAAGAGCAATTACCCTCTGAATGGTCACTTGGTCCCCCTACAATCTGCAGGCCAGGAGCTCCTGAGGAAGCCACTCGGCATAGCCACCTCACCTCTACCACTTATCGGTCTGGGAGCAGGGGCTGGACTGTGCTCTTCTGTTCAACTCCATTCCAAGAGAGTTCCACACTGACTTTTTACTTTGTCTTTGGTGTTTATGGATTGAGAAGTCTGGAAACTGCCACAGCTGCTGGTGGTTCACTCTCCTGAAGTCTGCTCTGGCTGCCACTGGTCAGGGCTGCCCTGGGGCCAAAACTGCATGGCTTGGGGCTGGGTTTGGCTTCCAGTTTGATGCAATAGCCCCTTCCTACTGGCCTGCTGGCCTGCCTTCAGTGGGAGATTTGTTTCTCTCTGTCACTTTGTGGTTTCTGTAGCTTTAAAATTTGTTTAGAGTCATTTTTTACATGTACTAGAGGAGGTGGAATCTGGAGCCCCTGGGAAGTCCTGTTTCCACTGTCTTGGCTCCACACCCCTACTTGCATTTTTAAATAGCCTCTTAAATAACCTCAAGTATCTCCCCATTTTAACTGAATTTATATCTATATGTGTTTCCTATTCCCTGAATTTACATATTATATATACATATATACATATACATGCACATATAAATATCTCATACACACATATCATACATAAGACAAACTGAAAAAAAGTAGCGGTTGTAATTATGGCCTCAGAAATGGCAATGATGAAAATAGACAAGATTGAAGGAGGTAAGTAGGAAGACTATTTGTGCTTAAAGGCACAATTACATATGGATAATTACATAATATCAATACCTAATCTATATGGTAATAAATGCTTCATTGAATAGCTTACTGTGTCAGACCTTAAAGCAGGATTTCTTATTTATTTATTTTGAGTGTGTATTATGGATCCCTTTGGATCCCTGTGGATCACTTACCAGGTCTCCCCAATTTGGTCCCATACTCAGGTACAGAACATTGAATGATCAGCCTCTACCAGTGAGGAGTCTTATGAAAAAGACCTTTGAGACATAGCTCACACATGGAATAAAACCTTTTACTGATTTGAATCCAAACATAACAATCTTTTTCTACTCTTTTTTTCATTATCATTGACACCTTTTTGTTTAAGTCATTAAGTTTTAAAGTATATATATATTTTTCCTTCATATGTACAATCGGCTTCATAGTTCTTGCTTTCTCAGTGGGATTGGGGATGGGGTGGAGGAAGGGAGAGAATTTGGAACTGAAAAAAAAAAGAAAAATTATTTAAAAATAATGTGTATGTTTATTTAGTTTGGATAGTCTTAAATTATTCATAGAATTTCTCTAATGCCTCGTTTTTCTGCAGCAGATATAGGCACAATGGTTTGCAATTATTTTTGTAGCAATGGTTTTTACTCATGCCTCCTGGGCATAGGCTGAGAGATTGAAGAAATATGAGGAGGGCTGTATTTCATGTGCATGTGCTTGGATTTGACTCCTGGTTGTTTTGCAACTTCATGTCAAGGAAATGATGGTCCTCTTAACCCAGTTTTGAGTTTCCTTTTGAAGTGTCTGTAAGTTGGAGGCCACCCAGTTCCACCTCTCTAAGGGTCAAGTAAAGCATAAGAATCAGAACTGACATCGCTCTTGAGTGCTGTGGAGTTCTGCACAGAGACTTAGTAAGTTGTGAACCTAGAATAGCCAGAGAGGGTTTTAGGGCTTATAAGGTCCAATGAATGTGCCATAAACCAGAAACAAAGTAAGATTCATCAGAGCTGGATGCAAGACTTCCTCTCTACCTGTTCCCTTAGAGCTCTTGCTTAAGGAAATGTTTGTGAGTGCTAAAGAAAATGTCTAATAATTTCTTTTTCATCTTCACTGCCCCCTCCCTTTTGCTAGCTGTCAAAGCTGGTGGTGATGAAAAGAGATTTGAACCAAACTATAATGAACTCTGTAATCTGCTATTTGGAAGCCCTTTTATAGATTTTTGTTTGTTTTTTTCTGTGCTGCTTAACTCTCAATAAATGAATCTTCATTTATTCAATTCTAGAGGCATTAAATGAATCTTCAAATGTGTCTTCAGATCCTAGGAATGGGATATTGTGCAGAGAATTCAAACACAAGATGGCGGCTCAAAGAGCAGAGATGAGAATTTCATAGTTTTGGTAATTTAGAGGTGGGATATGATTCCAGATTACATCTTAAGACCTCTACTGAACCTAGAAGCCAACTCAACTATGGCTGGAATTGGGAGAGAAAACATGCAGTGGAAGAGCATGGGAGTTTACTCAAACATAATTGGAGTACCATCTGGTGGTCAAGTCATACATTGCATCTCTCAGCTGGTGAATGAATTAATCACATGACATAGCAAAAACAAAAACAAAAACAAAACCAGGGAAAACAGGCCAGAGAAGAATGGATGAAGCCATGTGCTAGCACCTACTAAATGTACCATCACTTACCTTTTCATGGTGGTCTTTCTATAAATTTTTCTCTACATTGCAATCAAGAGAACCAAACATCCTAGGAAATGGTATTCTTCTTACCCTTATCAAACCTGCTATATCCAATAGCTCCTTAATTTGCCTCCCTAAGGAGCTACTGATGATCTGTCTCTCCATTTTTGCCAACATTACATTCTAATTTAATTTAAGCAAGAAGGTCAACATTGTAATAATTCCACTGGAGAAGGATCTTGTATTTGGAGAACTACCACTTAAGTTAACACTGGAATTAACTGGTTGATTTTTAGCAACCTCTTTTCAGGATGTGTACTGTCAGCATAGTTTTTGATAAACCAGTGTTATTTCCAAGATGTAGTAAAGTATGGAGGATGACTTTGTCATTGTTTTTGTTTTTTTCTTTTTGGAGAGGGGAAGGCACAGCAGTTGGGGTTAAGTGACTTGCCCAAGGTCACACAGCTAGTCAGTGTTAAGTGTCTGAGGCCACATTGGAACTCAGGTCCTCCTGACTTCAGGGCCAGTGCTCCATTCACTGTACCATCTAGCCACCCTGAGGAGGACTTTGTCTAGACCATTATTAACAATAAAGAAAAATAAGATTTGTTTTCAGTTTTATTGTCCATGATTTTCTCATTTTATACTACAATTTGAAATGCCTTTTTGGCATTTAATTGTTCATTTATCTTCCCACATATATGGAACATATACATATATGCATGTGGATATATGTGTATTACATATACTATATGTATACATATATGCACACAAAATAGATGGAAACACTTTTTTTTTCCCCAGAGAAGGCTCTGTTAGTTGGAGAGATCAGGAACATTCTCATATAGAAGTTGGTGTTTGAAGGAAAACTAAAGATTCTAAGAAGGCAATAAGAGAATGAAGTGCATTGACTGCATAGGGGACAGCTTGCATAAAGATATGGAGAAAGGAGATTGAGTGTTGTGTGTGATGAAGAGTGTGACTGTCAAGTTGGTTGTAACTTAGAGTGTGTGAAGGGGCATAATGTGTCATAGGCTGGAAAGAGAGGTTGGAGTTACATTGCAAAGGGTTTAAAATTTCAGAGAACTCCTACTGGCAATTCAGAGCTAGTGGAGTTTACTGAGTGATGGAGTAAGAGAGTAATAATAGGAAAGTGTGTGGAGGATAGATTGGAATGGAGAGAGACTTGAGGTTAATTAGGAGGCTTTTAAAAAATGCAAGTTGCCATAGGATAGGGAACAGGGGATAAGTAAGGGATATTGTGGAGGCAGAATTGAAAAAAGAAGTCTTTTTTTTTTTTTAGTCAATTGGGGTTAAGTGACTTGCCCAGGGTCACACAGCTAGTCAGTGTCTGAAGCTGGATTTGGACTCAGGTCTTCCAACTCTAGGGTCACTGCTGTATCAATTGAATCACCTAGCTGCCCCTAGAATTGAAAAAAATCGAGCAACTGATTAGATGTATGGGGTGAGTGAGAGTGATGAATCTGAGGTTATGAACCTGGGTTACTAAAAGCATGGTGGGGCCCTCAAAAGAAATAGGGACATTCAGAAGAGAACTAGATTTAGAGGGGAAGATGCATGTTGAATTTGAGACTTCTATGGGACATACAGTTGAAGATATCTAATAGTTGGCATGTGGGAGAAAGCCTAGGGCTAGATGTATAGACACACATACACATGTAATCAGAGTTGGGTATCAAATACAATAAAATTAACAAGTGGGTCCAGTAGGGGCAGAATTGGGGAAGCTACAGTGATAAGCACAAGAAAGCTTTATTTCAGAGAGTATAACATAAAGGCATGAAGGTTAAAAAGAGGGAAAAAAGTGTAATTTGTAGTTTGAGCATGGACAAGAGAGGAGGGTTGAAACTATGAATATGACCATTCCTTCCTTCTTTCCTTCCTTCTTTCCTTCCTTCCTTCCTTCCTTCCTTCTTTCCTTTCTTTTAAGTGAGGAAATTATACTTCACTTTGCTCTCAGAGTTCATCAGTTCTCTCTCTGGAGGTAGATAGCATTTTTTTTTTCATCATGATTCCTTCGGAGTTGTTTCAAATTATCATATTTATCAGAATAGCTAAGTAATTCACAGTTGATCATCATTAAAATATTGCTGTTACTGTGCTCAGTGATCTCTTGGTTCTTCTCACTTCATTTTGCATCAGTTCATATAAGTCTTCCTAGGTTTTTCTGAAACCATCCCCCTCATCATTTCTTAGAGCACAACAGTATTCCATCACAATCATATACCACCACTTGTTCAGCCATTTTCCACTTGATGGTCATCCCCTCAACTGTCCATTTGATACAGTAATATTCTGTCACATTTCTATGTGCCTACTATGTGTCGGGCACTGTGCTAAGTACTGGGGATACAAAAAAAGACAAAAGACAGTTCCTGAAAGAAACGTGTGAAATTCATCTCACAGAATCCTTACTTCCAGGCTCTTTGTCATTCAACTCTTTCAGTAGCATTGTATCCCCACCCTGCTCAAATCTTTCTTCTGCTCATGGTTTTTCTCCCCATCTTCGCTATGGAAGTCAGTTCATGGAAAACTCAAAGGTTAATTCCTTTATGCTAAGTTCCAAATAATTTTTGAAGTGTAAGATTTAATGTGTGAATCTCATGTGAAGGGCTTGTAGCCTTTAATAAGGATCAAAACCTTCAGTTAAAGGAGTAGAGTTGTAATATGGGATGTCCCGGCATGGTGTAGGGAAGACTTCCTTCTGAACATTGGTCTTCCTTCGTACTCCTGAAGTCAAACCATGTAGGCTGCTTATTTAGACCTAGCAATAGTCACTAAGGATATGAAAAACCTTTGTTTTTCATTATTTTCACAATATATTAATAAATAGACTTATTATCTATCATGGAAGTAACATCACTGGATAGACTTGTAGAAGTATATCATTAGTCAGATTGTTGTTGTTGTTTGTCCTTGGTTCTTGAAGAGGACTATGACAACAGGAAGATGATGCCATGACTTGCAAGTGAATTCGATTTAGGTGAGGGAGGGCTGTGCAAGGTCACCAGCCTCACTTTCTCCTCCAGAGCCATCTGAGTCCAGTGGCAAGACATAGATCAAGATGACTAGAGATGACCCCCCCCATCATCAGCCATGTCAACAAACATTTACTAAACACTATTAAGTAACAAGCACCATGTTAAGCTCTGGGGAAACAAATACAAGAAAAAAAAAAGACAATCCTTGTCCTCAAAGAGCTTACATTCTAATAGGGAAAGATAACATGTAAAAAGGGAGCTGAAAAATAGAGGTAAAAGCAGGAGGGGATAGACTGAAGGATGGTTGATTTGGGACCTTTCTAAAAATGGAGGTTGTTGATGTACAATATGGTTAATGAAATAATAAAATAAGGAACTGAATAGAAAAAGTCAACATACTTTTAGTAGTTTCCAACTTCTATAGTTAACATATTAACAATGATTAAAAAAACCCACAAACCCCAAACCACAAGTATCAACCTTTATTAGGAAGCAAGGGTGAAATGATCCAGATGAGAAAATAAGACTTTCTGAGCAATTATAAAATTATTGAATCACAGACTTTGAGAGAAGGAAGAGACCTCAGTGGCTATCTAGTCCAATCCGCTCTTGATAGAATCCCCATTACAAGATAACTGACAGGTGGTCATATAATGTGTACTTGAAGTCCTTCAAGGAACCCAGCATCTTTAGGGTCAATCCCATTATATTTTTGGGCTGCTCTAATTGTTTGGAAAATTTTCTTTTCTATATAGCCTAAATTTATCTTGGTCATTCATTATATTTTTTGTGACCCATGAAACTGAACAAAATAAATCACCTCTCTTCTATAAGACGACTCTTTGAATACTTGAAGATAGTGTGTCTCCTCTGAGTCTTCTCTTTTGAAGGCTAAACTTCTCCTGCCCCTTCAAATGCTCCTCAACGCATTTCACTTTCATAGTTTTCCTCCTATGGACACTAGATACTGAATAATATCTATGTTGCCCCATGCTCTGGAGGAAGTAATAACCTATAATTATGATATACACATGCTTCCATCTCAAACTACCTCTGCAATGAAACACTGGTTTCCCAGAAGATGGCTGCTACATCTCCCCTCAGTTATCTAGGGGCAACCAATAGTGAGTGATTTTTCTTAAAATAGCTCATAAACCCCGACCCATGTACTTTCTCCCGTTGAGCATCCTTTGATGTCAACTAGCTACCAAACTTAAGTTGCCTTTTAGGAAATTTTATTTACTAAATTGGTATAGTAATGACACTTGGCACAAAACATTGCTCCCAAAAGTCTAGGACCTCTTCTCCTACTAGTACATACATTGTTGGGGATAAAATGAACTCAAGATTGGAGTAAGTGATGTAGTAAAAGGGGTAAGGTCTTAGTGTCTGGAAGTTCTTTTGTTGGAAGTCTTTCTCCCCTCTTGATCCTTCTAGGCATTGTTTAACTTTCTGCGAGACTCTTGGTAGAGTCGTGAAGCTGCCTTTCCTTTGTCTGCTTTGTTCTTACCTCCTGATGGTATTGCTGTCAGTCATTACAGTTCTCAGGATTCTATTGGGATACTGATGAGAAGTAAAAAAATCCTCTGACTCTCTGGAGTTTACAAAGTCCTTCTTTGGTCATGAGGGAGGGAAGGATGCAAAAGGTTTTACTCTTGCCCCTTTCCAAGTGATTCCCTCTCAGGAGCTTGACTGGACTTTCTTCTCTTCTTGGTTCCTGAACTGGCTTATTATTTTACAACACACCCACAGGGCATGGAATGGTGTACATTAATTGAATGCCTTTTATGTTTTTACCTGATAGAGATATCAGGACTAGAGTATTTGGTTAATTGTCTTAAGTAGAAGGGGGTTGATTGAACTAATCAACTCCCATCCTTACCTATACAGTTCATTTACCTCTATTACTCATCTTTCACTCACATACCATCATGAATGTTATTTGTACATGACAGGTGACAGGGCATAGTGAATCTGGCCTTAGAGTCAAGATGGAAGTCCTATGTTCAAGACTCCCATATTGATTATGTAACCCTGGGCAAGTCACTCAATTTTTCAATGCCTAAGAAATATATTAAGAAAGGGTGGCCAATCTGCTTTGGCGTAGAGAGTTTCCTCACTGGGAGTTTTCTGTGCTGTTGAGAATTCAGGTCCATACCAAATACACACACACACACACACACACACACATATACACACACATATATAAAATAAATGTATGGGATACATATATTTTGCACACTTAAAATCTGAATATATTTAATATTGACATTAGTTAGATTTCCCTGCAATTTTATGCACATAAAAACCATTCTTCCTTACACATGCAGTATCCTGAGATCCCTGCTATTTATTTCTTATTGAAGAATTCATTTCATTCTGTGCCTTTCTCCTTCTCTGACAACTTGTTCTCCCAATTGTCTAAAAGTATCAATTAAGTGATCAGTATCTCAGTGGTCATTAAGTGATGTTTATATATTTTTAAAAGATTATTTCCCTCGGTACTAGAGTGGTAATTTCAGAATTGAGAGAAAGGTTTGTTAATTTGGCCTCCCCAGGGTGGCAATGTCATTACATGTTAAGTTTAATTTAAAATGTAATTAGACCTTCTAAAGAGTCCCACAAGGGAATTTCCACCGACTGGAATTGAGGCTCCTTCCCAGCTCCTAACTTCATTTAGTTCAGAAGGTGGAAACTTCTAGGGATCTTTCTGCCCAAAACAAAATCAAGCAGACCCTGTGGCCAATTGATCACCTTCTTTACCAGGCGTTGGCTGAGAGAAAACAGTCATTATAATATATAATGAGGTACTTTAGTACTATGAAAAAAATGGCACCCTCAATGCTGAATGAAAAGAAAATATTAATTAGCATATGTCAACTAAACAAAGAATTTCCTAGTCAATCCAATTGTCTTGTCTTCTTTAGAAATATATTCATATACAAGGTGTCCCCAAAGTCTTAGGGCAGTTTTAAGCCATTGAAACTTTGATTTTTTTACCTATTACCTTTACCTAGTAAAGTTTTAATAGCTTAAGACTGCACTAAGACTTTTGAGATATCAAGTACACACACATCTGTGTGTGTTTGCATTTGTGTTTTGTGTATACACACATATATTCCAATGTTGAAATAATGTAATGCTGATTTTTAATATTTTTTATTTTGATGTTATTTTATGTAAATTATACTTGTATATATATGTTTTATATTTATATAATATATAAAGTTATAATATACTATTTATATTATTTATGTATGTTATTACAGTTTTATGTTATGATTTTAATGTTATTTTTTCAATTCCTCGCTTTCTCAAGATAATTCTTTGACCTGGATGCTACAGTTTTGCCTAATATCAGTTTTGTACCTTACTTGAACTTACAGGCTTCCAGGTGATGAGTGATCATGTCTGAATATTATCTTCCTCCTCTATTTATATTATATGTAAGTGTATATATGTATATATATGTATATATGTATGTGTGTATATATACATATACATACATACATATATACATATATATACATACATACATACACATATATATTTTCCTCTGATTTAACCATTCCTGCCTGTGACACCATCAATGACACTCTCTCCCATCTTCAGCATGTTGGGGTTACCTTTGAATTTTCCTTCTCCCCCACTTTATAAACCTGGTTACTAGCTCTTGTAAATTCCATTTGCAGAATATCTCTCCCATCTTCCCCTTTCTTTTGGGTCCCACAGACACTTCTCTAAAACCTTGCCAACTGCCTGGACTATTGGAATGGCCTTTTAGCAGGTTTTCCAGCCTTTTCCCCCTTTAACCCATCCTCAGGACAATTGCTAGAATAATCCTTCTTACACAGAGATCTATTACACATAAATCTGTTAAAATTTAGAGTAAAGGGGGAGATTAACGTTAAAGCATCACTTATTAGTCCCATACCAATAGCTTAAAATAGGAAGCATTGGAAAGAGGTATTAAGTAGATTTCTTTTCTGGGGAGTTTATATCAGTTATCGACATTAGCATAGTAGAGAGAAGAGGAAAGTTTTGGGAGCAGAAACAAAATGAATGGGGACTTCTGGGAAACATTAATGAGTGGTTCAGTCTAGATCTAGGACTTTAGGAAACAACTGAATCTACTGGTGGCTGATTGACAGCCAACAGGAAACCCACAAGCATTCATTGAACATCTACTATGTACCAGACAGGCAGCTAGATGGTGCTAAAGTGGATACAGTGCCAGGCCTGGAGTCAGGAAGACTCATCTTCTTGAGCTTAAATTTTCCCTTAGACACGTAATAGTTGTGTGACCCTGGTTGAGTCACTTAACCCTGTTTGCCTGAGTTCTTCATCTGAGCTGGAGTAGATGATAGCAAACTATTCCAGTGTCTTTGTATTTATGTATATGTTCACACAGATTTATATATGTA
>CM053592.1:15294279-15313485 GCA_028646515.1 Pseudochirops corinnae
CTATTTCATATATATGACTATAAAAGATGTATATCTCTATCTTTAAAAAAACTATATATTTCAGAAGTCCACAGTTTCTTATACACTACTCTTTTTTATTTGTTTACTGATGACTGAGTTTATAGTAAAAATAAAAATTAAAAACTTGGTATAGAATTTGTGTGACTGTATATGGACCAATGCATAAGTAGTGGCATAGAGAATGACTTATTTCATGTTATTTGGCTTACCTTGGTTTTCTTATATGTTCTGGGTCAGTTCTGAAACATATAGTTGGGGAAATATATTTATACTTAGCCACTTATCTGCCTTCATCCAGAAAGAAGAGTGTTAAATCATTTTTATTTCTGGAAGAAAAAATAATCTACTTTCACAGGTCAAAAGAGCATGTTAGTTATGGCTTTATTAGTCAATTAAGACAGATATATAAGGGCTGCCTAGTATATAAAAACAACAAATATTATAATTACTGAATCACATATTACAAAATTGGTATCTAAGCATTAATATCACTTAACTTAACTATGATTTGTAGATATCTTAGTTTGTGTTCCTTTCCTAGTCCTAAAATACATTAAATCCATTTTTGGACTTATTCTAATTGTGTTTTTTTTAAAATCAGTGAATATGATATATTTTTTAGCCTGTCACATGTAAAGGTTTTTAAAGTAACAAACAAAATAAATAATAGGAAGATTCTTTAACAAATGATTACAAATCTTTGGTAATTCATAGCTTACCTTACTTTCCCCAGGAAAGGTAAGTGTTCCAACAATTTGTACTTTGGCTCACAACTAGAATAGAACACTGTCAACAAAACACTATTGTTAGTAATACTCAAGCATCAGTCAGGTACAAAACAACAACAACAAAATGTATGTTATCTCTGCAATACCTATGCATTAAGTAATGTCTGGATTTGAGAATACTGAGTCAATGTGTTAATAGATCCTTATCTTGAACTTGAACTCCATTCAGGAAACTGGACGATGCCTTGTCAAACCAATGGCTCAATAGTATTTAATTAAAAGAATTAATTTTTTTCTAGGTGATAATGTCCTGTGAAATTAGAGAGTGACAAGTAAAATGATGGGGTCAGAAAAATATGATGCGAATGTTGCTTCAATTTTGTCATTTATCAAAAAAATCTTTTAAATGATTCACTTAATCTCAGTAAGCAGGAATAAATAAATAAGTAAGATTCATAATAAAGTCACAAATAAAGACATAAAATCTGATTTAGACTTTGGTAAAAAAAATCAACAAAATAATAATTTGTTGTTTCATATCTTCTCATCCCTTCACTCTCTGTATTTTGAAAGTTTTTTCATGCTGCTCTTTTTTTTAGTCAGAATATGTTGTCCTCATTCTGCTCTTATGTGGATTATTTCACTAGTATTTTCACATGGCTTTTGATGGTACAGCAAAATTCCCTTACATTTTTATATGATATGGAATTTATTCAACTGTTCTTCAATTCAATCAAATTGTTTCCAGGTTTTTCACTATTGTAAACACAAAATAAAATCATAAATATAAAAATAATTTTAATACAATATTGAAACTCAAAACTATGGTAAGAACTTAGTCCATATCAATAAAACAAAATTATCATTACAAAATAAATATTTTTAAAATAAAATAATTTGTTTACTAATACTGAGAAAGAAGCTATGGATATTTTTGTAACAGCATCTTTTTTTTCTTCCATTTATAAAATTCTTGGGCTATAAAGTTCTAGTTCTCTTATTGGGTATGACTGATTTTGTAACTTTTATTACCCAATTGCTCTCCAAAAAGTTGAATCAATTTATAGCATCACCAATAATGTAAAAAAAATTTCTTCTCCTAGGTCCATTAATGCTGAGTCTTATGATTTTAAACTATTTTTTTTTTTGCCAATTTGATGAATTCCTTTATCAAAGTTGTTTTAATATGTATTCACTTGATTATTAGACTTTGAACAATTTTTTTGAATGACTAGCCACAATTTGTGTTTCTTCTTTTAAACTTTGAGGAGTGGGTTACTCTTGAAAATATACATCAGTTCCTTAAAGAATTTCAGTATTCAATTTTTATTAAATGTGATCACCACATAAATTTTTCATCAGTCTTATTTCTCAAGTCTAGATAATCAACATGACAATAAACCAATGATTTGTGGCATTTGCTTATGTCTCAAGTGTCAATCCTCACTCTGAAGTCATGGAACAACAGCAAGAAAGATCAGAGAAGTTTAAAAAAGGAAATGCAACATTAGAAGAAAATAATAGGAATAAAATAATTAGATCAGAAACCAGAGATAGCAATGCAGAACTGAAAAATGTGAGTAGTAGAGAACTTAGGAGGGACATTTTCTTGAAAGGAGAGGCTCTGAAAGAGAAAATGACGGTTTTAGAAAACGAAAGTATAGAAGTGGAAGAAAAAATGACAAAAGAGAAGTAAAAGACAACTAGAGAACAAACAGATTTCTACATAAGCAATTAAACTTAAAGACAAGTGGCAAAAAGATAATTAAAAAATCAAAGGTCTCTAAAAAGAATATACAGCTTCAAGGAAATCTGAATACCATATTGCAGGAAAATTTAAGAAAACTGTCCCAAAATTTTGAATAGAGACAACACACCTCTATTTGAAAGAATCCACAGATCACCAGGAAAAATTGCTTGAAAGTCCAAAGTGGTTAAATTTTACAATTTCAACAAGAAGTAACAAATTCTGAAAGCATTTGGGAGAAAGACCTTCAAGTATATAGAAAAGGAGGTTTGAAACCCCAATTATTACTCCATAATTTTGAGAATTAAGAATGTAATACCATATTACAAAAAACAAAAGATTCTCACCCCCAAAATGGCATTTTGCAAACATGGGAAAAATGGACCTTCAAAAAAACTAAGGCAATTGAAACTTTACTGCATAAAACAAAAGAGCATAAAAGAACAAAACATAATAAATGAAAGCACAAGAAAATAAATAAGTATAACTCTCAAGAAAGAAATAAATTTTCTCATGTGTACTAGGCAATTGTGAAAAAAGAAAATTAACCTGAGAGTTAAAAGGAAAGATAAAGAGGAATCACAAGGGACAAATAAGAACCTCAGGGGCTAAAGATATAACAGGAACTTTAAAAATTGGGAGAAGGGAAGGCTGAAGAAGTGAATTAATACATTAGTAACTCATGTACTAATGTAGTTACTTCCTATTAAACAATTCAACGTCTTTTCTAAGAGGAATAATGCAGTTAGAGGACATGCATATAGGTAGAATGGAGATAATGGAAAAGGTGACCAGGAGATGCAAATATAGAGACCCCATCATGACTAAAAGAGACATTTGTATTGGAATCCTTTTGCACTTATGCATTCTTGAAGTTGAGAATGTTGAATGTCCAGAGCCCTCTGTAGTCTCAGAACATGATAGTTGTCTCTCCTGGCTGCTATCACTTTTATTCACTCCTCTTCCTGGTTGCTTCTAAGTTTCCTGACCATTCTGGGGCTTTCTTGGGGAAACCCTCAACTGCCTTTATATATAGTGTCTTGCAGGCTACAACTATCTAGTCTGTCTTTGATTATACTGGGAGACTTTTCAGCTTTTTTGTCTGAGTGTGGACATTGACTTTTAGGATGAATCCCCCTTTTGCCAATGGGGTTCTGGAAATAATTCAGAATCCTCCACAAACTTAACAGCTGGCATTGTCAAGACACTCTTCTCATATTTCTTGGTCCAGTAATTGAGATCACCAGTGTGCAGAATATATTCCCCATATATTTCTGGAAATGGTTTCATTTCCTAATGACATATTTTATTCTTTGACTGTTAAACTGTTACATTAGTTGAAATTGTAATCTCTTTCTCTTTGAGATTCTTTTTCTTCGTCTTCTCTTTTTTGATAGTTTCACATAATTGCCAGAGAATCACTGAACTTTGCAGATAATAAGAGTTGTGCAATGTTCTTGCTTCAGGCTAGTTTACATAGTTTTCTTATTAAGCTACACATTGGCCTAGAGCCCTTGGTGCTTCCTCTAAGATATGTGATAATTAGATTGTGCAATTTGCAAGCATTTACATCTTATAGGGGGGTTTTTAGGTCTTGTATATTCACTTTTGTAGATATACTTTTTTTTTTTAAGTCAGTGCTTTTTTTAAAGCTTCTCTATAATTTTCCAGTGATTCCCTTCTTCTTAAGATATTTTCCCTTCTAACAAAGAATTAGAATTAAGCAAAATAGGTGAACTCATTGTCCAAGTCTGAAAATGGATCCCACTCTTAAAGTCTGCGGAGAGGCAAGAAGCTTTCTTCACTTATCATTCCTCTTTTGAAGGTATTCTTGATAGTATTTTTCTAGGTGCTCATAAATGAATCCTTCATACTCTGGTAGGAATTATATCTTTCATGAGTATCTGTATTTTAGTAGGGGAAATGGAACCTTTTTCTCAAAACAGGAAGAGATTTACTCAACAACATGCATTTATTAAGCACTTTAGATGTGCCTGGCACTGTGCTAAGCCCTGAGAATACAGAGAGATGGTCCTTACCCTGAATGAGATTACATTCTGATGGGGGAAGACAACAAGGTTGGGAGAAGACTGAGGTCTGGGAGAGGAATGAGAAAGGGTTGGCTTGGGCACAGCTCCTTTAGTAGAGGTTCTAGGAGAGCCATCCAACTAGAGGGAGAGGGTATTTCCAATGTGTGAACTCCAGGGGGGGAGTGAAGCTTCAGGATGGAGAGCTGGGCCATGGTAGAGGAAATCCAGAAGGCAGCTTGGAGATTCCTGCCCCACCCCCCCCACCCAAAATCTGGTAATTGTGGGAAACAAAAGTCTCAACTCTTCTTCACTATATCATTGTTTAGAGTGAAGAACACTTTATTTATTTATTTTTTTAAGCTTATAGACAATGTGAAGAGATCATGGGTATGGTTCCAAGAAGGAACACAAGTACTCAAAGGATCACATGATATGCAGTTCATTACTCACAGGCATGAAACGTGTTGCTTCTCATCCTTGTAGCCCCCTCTCAACTCTCCATGCATGAATTGTGGCTTGGACATACAATGCATTGTGGGTCTTTCCCTATATCTGATTTTTGTTGTTGGGAAAATTCACAGGGACTAAGTGGGAGGAGGATCTTAGAGACATTCAGTCAGTGCATGGTCTGGACTACAGGCCTTCTCTTACTGATGTCTCCTTATTGACTCCCCATTATTGGCCCCAAGGACATTGTGATTTGGAAGGTTTGCTAACTTTCCATGTCTGGATTAGGCAAGTTTGCTAAAATGAATATAATCAATAGACTCTTGCATTTCTTGTCTAAAGGTAGATGGTTCAACCAGTACTGGGTACATAGGAACATCCTGGTATATAGTTGGGTCAATCAGTGGTCAAGTGTAGAGTCACTCCACTCTGCTAGGGCTTAGCTAGCCTAGTAATAGTTCAATCTTCTCAGATGGATTGTGGCGTATAATTTAATTTTATTATACTCTGAGAAATCATCTAAGGGACTGATTCAGAGACTCTTGATATGACAGGGGTTTGGTGCATGCCTAGATTGCTTAAAATGTCATTATCCTCTTAGGAGATTCTGGGCTCTGGCTTCTGGGAGAATGGAGGACGACAGTGTACATAAACACTTTTTATTGACCTATCGTGTTGTTGGAAGCAGGTTTCTGCCAGTTGGCTGCATAGTTAGAAATCTTTCAAATGGTCTGACTACTCAGTGGTGGTGGGGCTTTGTGCTTATTCTTACCATATCTTTGAAGGGAATATCTCTTTGTAAAAGCTAATCAAATATCAAGTGATTGAATAGAATGGAGGTGCTAAGTGCTGGGCTCTAAGAATGGGGATTAAACTGTCAGTGGAGTCTTGAGATGATGGCATAGGAGAAAGATTGTGCAATTTCCTCAAAGTCTTAGAGAACCCTGAGGGCGAGTAACATGTAACAGGCTTGGTCCTGATAGAATGATGCCATTTATGAGAAAATTTGTATTGTGCCCACAAGAGGGCAGTGTAACCTACAGGTTTGTTGTCCCATGTGGTACCAACACCCCGCTTCTATCTCAGTTGACCAAATGACCTTTAACCTGTACTCACATTGATAGGTCTGGAGGTTGTCCTCAGTGTGTGTGTGTGTGTGTGTGTGTGTGTGTGTGTGTGTGTATGTATGTGTGTGTGTTGGGGTGTAGGTGGTAGTCATGGCCCAACCAAACATCAGTGATGCAAATTCTCCCAGGAGTAACCCTGGTATGTTGGGGAGTACATTTTTGTTACTTGCCTCTGTAGTTCCTTAGAACTTGTACGAAATCAATCAGTAGTAACACCACTGATTCTTAAACATAAAAGACTAAACAATGAAGATAGAAATAATAAACATAACATTTACTCAATAGAATAAATGAATTAATGAAAAAGCATTTATCAGGAATTTATTATGTACAATGCACTGTTCCAGTTACAAATGCTGGGGATACAATAGAAAAGTAAGACAGTCCTTGCTCTAAGAGGGCTGTCATTCTCGTAGGGAGAGATAACACCTAGGAGTTTTCCAGCTATAAGTCAGATGGAAATGTCCCATGATCTTTAGGGTTTAAATGGTTATATACCTTCTTGCATGTTATTTCCTATTAATAAAACCATACTGAATCTTATGTAGCACCATTTGACAATTCCAAGGACATTGGTGAAATTGTTTTTTTTTCTCTCCTCTGTCCCAAACCTTTAGTGGCTATGGTTGCTAAAAAGATAGCGACTGCATTCAGCTTCAGAGAAGGTTCCAGGTCACATTTCTACAAGGGTTTCTTCCATGCTGAAAGCAGAGCTGTTGGTATGGCAGTAGTTGTTGAGCAAAGCTACTAGTTTTCTGCTCTCAAGCTGATAAAACAAGGACAAGCTCTTTTATATTATAGCCACTCTTGACAGGGTGATGAGAAAGTTGTGATTTTCTAGCACATAATTTATTAACATTATATTTGTTCAATGACATGCAGTTCTCCTAAATGGAAGCATTTAGGAGTTTAAACTGAACTGAAGGCTCTTCAGGTTGGCTCTCTGGGCAATGCAGAAAAGCCCAGATAGCTCTTGATTCAATAAGCTTCTGTTTTCTCCAATCAGCTTCCAGCAAAGTGAGCTTCTCCAATAAACAATCCTCATAGCAAAATAGATGCAAAGCCTGTCTTTCTCCCTCTTAAATCAAAGAGGAGAAAGGAGAGCAACCAGGTGCCCCTGAGAAGTCTCCTCTCCCTCAGGCACTAGAGAACACCAAACTCAGGCAACTCTGTACCCAGCAGCAGAGTTCAGATCATTGTGGCTAAAAAACTTTCTCAGCTAAACCAATTTTTCTCTGTACTAGAAACCTGCAAAGCAATATATTTTTTCCAATCAGCAACCTCCCTGAAAATTAGCTTAGGAGCCTGCTGGTCAGCAGTCAGCTGCCTCAACTAGAAATAGCTTCTCTCATTACCTCCTATGCTTTCTCTCTCTGGTTTCTTGTGACTCCTCCAAACTTACCTTGCTGCTGCTGCTTCCATCTGTCTCTTTCTATAACTTCTTTGGCTCCTAATGCTTCACATCAGTGTCTCCTCATAAGAAATGATTCATCTCTCACTCAGGATGTGAAACTCAACAATTTCACCTCTCTGTCTTATGGAGAGTCCTTATATAACTGTCCTATAGTTTCCAGTTATTTGATGTGTGCTCTCTCAGTAATAAACTTTAAAATACTAAAAAAAAAAAAAACAAATCAAAAACCAAAACAAAAAACCAGTCACATACTAATGAGATGATGGACTAAAATTCCCTGATATCATCCTGTGTCATTGCTTTGCATTCAAACAGGACCTCTCATTACATTCAGTTCTCTATTTGATCCTCAAAAAAGAATATTTCTTTTCAACATTTCATTAGAAAGACTCTGTGCTTTTTAAGTCCCCTTTTACATATGAAAGGGGCTTTATGGTCTAGGCTTGACTTCAGGCCGGTGGTCTTCTGATAATTTAAGCTTGATGGAAGATCAAGTTGGAAGGATTAAGAAAGGAGATTTACTTATCATTGGGAAGATATTCCACAAAGACAGGCATTGAGGACAACGCAAGTTGATGCATCCTGGTGAAGCATCTTCTGTCTCTGAGTTATCCACTGAGATCCACCGGTCAAGCTTCAGAGTAAGGCTGGAGCTCCTTGAATTTGTTTTGTATGTATGCAACCAGGAAGTCATGTTAGTCCTCTGAGCCAATCAAATCTCAAGGATATTCTCAAAACCTTTTCAGGAAAAACCGGCCTAACTTGTATGGGGGTAGGAGGTTAGAATTTTTACTCTTACCATATTATCTATATCTCTTCTTCGTTTCTCAGTTAAATTTTAGGGAACCACCCCCTACCCCCCAGTTATCCATATGCGTTTCCTCTCTCTCATTCTCTTCCCTACCCTTTACAATCTGGTTTCCAACTTTCTCACAGCACTGAAATTGTCCTCTCACGAATGATCTCTTAATTTCCAAATATGATGACTCTTTCTCATTCTTCATTCTTTCAGACCTCTCTGCAGGATTTAGCCCTAATGACTACCCTCTCTTCCTGGATACTCTCCCCACTCTGAGGTTTTGATACATAACTCTCAACTGATTCTCTTACTATTCTTCTGATCTCTTTGAATCTCCTTTGCAAGCACATCAGCAATATCATGCCCTCTAACAATGGGTTCTCCTCACCGTCCTGCTCTCTGTCTATGCTCTTGCTCTCTCCTCGTGATCTTCAAGTTCCCATGGGTTTAATTATCATTGTTATGTTGACAAGTCCCAGATTTATATTTCCAGACCTGAGTCCCAGTCTTATATTGTCAACTGGCCAATTGGGTATTTTGATCTATTTATGCCACAGATATTTTAAATTACTATGTCCAGAACTAATTTTTTTTGTTTGCTTTTTGGAGTGGGGAAAGTAGGGCAATGGGGGTTAAGTGACTTGCCCAAGGTCACACGGCTAGTTTTGTGTTAAGTGTCTGAGGTCGCATTTGAACTCAGGTCCTCCTGACTCCAGGACCAGTGCACTATTCACAGCACCACCTAGCCATCCCTAAGCTCACTATTTTTGCTCCAAACCTATTCCTATTCTAAATTTCCCTCTGTTAAAGGTACCACCATTCTTCCAGCTACCCAAGTTGGCATTTTCCTTGTCTCCTCCTTCTCACTCCACATTTCCATTTAATTGACAATATGATTTTCCTTTTTTCTACTTTCTTTTTAAAAATAATATTTTATTTCTCCCCAATTACTTGTATGAAGGGAATTATGATTTTTATAATAATTAATGTATGTGTAATGAATATGCTATTAGATTAGATTTTTCAGAATTGCCTCTCTTGTGAACCAGACTTATGATGTAGCTTAAAATGATCAATCCAACTTTGACAAGACTCATAGTCACTGCCTGTGTACCTGAAGTGAAGCGAATCAAAGACTGTAGAACCTGTTCCCGTCACAGAACTCTGGTCCTGTGATCCACCAAGTAACGACCCCAAAGACTTGAACAATGCTGCTCCAATAGAACTTCAGGACACCTGTACCTTAGTGATTGTAGGATTTGTGGACTGGTCGTGGGAAACCACTCTGACCCTAGAGATGACTGTTTGTAAATCCACCTTCCCCCTCCCTTCCCAGTGGTGATTTATGTATATAATCTCTGTCTTCACTTCAGTAAGGTGGGATGTATGGGACCCCTAAATTGGAGCAACACAATTATTGGGAGCTTCAGTCAATGACAGATAAACTGGACGTCCCCTAAACTCTTTAAGGGTACTGGAGAACTCTGGAGGTATGTGTATGTGAAATGTAACATCCCTGGTCTTTGTGCAACGGGGGCCAGGGTAGTCACTCTTAACGCACATATGTTTGTATGTGTGCGTATACACACACATATATACATATGTATGTACTCATAAGTACCTATACACAGCTATACATGCATATACATATGTACACACATGGTATATACATACATACAAGGCATAATGTGGCCTTTAATGTTCACCGAACTCTTGGTGCCTTCCCTTTAAAATCACTTTGTATCTGATTTACGTGTGTTTTGTGCATGCATTTATGAGTATGACTGGGTTTTGTGCATTCCTAGTTTACCTACAATGGAGGCTGCCATGTGGGAGAGGGCAGGACCTGCTTCTGGGAGAAGGCATCCTATGTTCCCCTGTCACATGGCTGTGAACAGCCTTTTCATTGACTGCATGACTGGACCAGGCTGTGTCTTTAAAACTTCCAGACTGGCAAAGTCTTGCTCTCTCTTTTCCAGCAAAGGGTAAAGGTTCTGTTCCCCCAAGCACAGATGCTATGAACTAAGCTGGGGGGGTGGAAAGAATGGCTACTAACTGCCCCTTCCCCTTCCCTCTACCCCTAGTCTTGGGCCCTGTGGCTCTGAGAAACAGGCTCTAGATTTTGGGTGGTTTCATTTGGCCTTTTCATTTCTAGCACAGGCAGTGGAGTCTTTGGATCTGGGAGCTCAAGCTGTGATGACCTTGGAAGCAGGAATCCAGGTTGGATGATGCTGCCAGCCCAGTAGGGATGCCCTAAGAATTCAGAGCACTAGGATACAATCCCAGGCCTGGGTTTAGACTAGGAACTTGGTGGAACGGTGCAATATAGGATCAGATCTGAGCTGTGAACTAAATCTGTGTCCCCTCTTCAGAGACTGAAGCAGTGAAGGGGGAAATTATGCCCCTTTCCATGTTAAGGGATGGAGAATTTTGATTTTTGCTATACTTTTGAACTAGGTTATATGTACATATACACATATGCATATATACACACAATATAAACACACACTCATATATACACATACATGTATACACATACATGATGTATAGCTCTGTTGAAGTGATGCTTATCAGGGACTCTGTGGCACTATGGACTTGCCCCAAATTCTGTCCTGTTTCTAGCCATTATGGTTTGCTACATTCATAAAGAAGCATTATGTCAACTTAGGGGAAGTAAACTCCCCATTCTGACACTCACTGGCTCATTAAAACCCCATCCTGGTCCTTTCAAACATCCTCTTGAGCTGACGCCTTGCATTAAGGAGTTTCAAAAAGGTCCACATGACATGAACCTTATATAACCCCAAATTTATAAGTGAGCATCACAATTGTCTCTCTGATACAGAGGTTTTGCAAATTCAGGCATCAAAAAAAGACTAGCGTTTTTCTCTTGTAGGTCTTGTCCCTAGCTCAAGTAAATAAAGAGGGGAAAAACTAGGATAAAATAATAAAAGAGAAGGGAAAAAAGAAAAGGAAAATCAGAGCTTCCCATACCAGAGGAAGAAACTTGGATCTCACTGAGCTCTCAGAACATGTGCGGTTATAGTCACAGGGACTTGGGGTTGACTGAAATTCTTCTGTCCAACCCCATTCTCAGGTGAGAAATCAAAATGTCCCAGGGGAAAAGTCATCCCTGAGTCCCTTCAGCACAAAGGACTGACTGGAGGTCTGGGTAAAGTCAGATGTAGGTCAGATCAAAATTTCTCTGGGGACAACTGGAATTCCACACACAATTACCTCTTAGTCAGTATTCCAAAAGACATCTGGAATTTCTCCAAAGGATCCCTACAGTGGCATAGGGCAGTCTAAATGGAGTTTGAAGCTCATCCCACTATAGGGTAGGCAGGTACAGTTTAAAAACAAACAAATGACCCCCCCCCCAAACCAGGGTCAGACAGTCCTAAAATCCCCCTGAAGGGGATTAAGCAATCATGGTTCATTGAAATCAGCCCCTCAGAGCCCCGCAAACTGAGATGATATGTAGGTAGCCATAGCTATAGGAGAAATAGTTTTTTTTCTCTCCCAACCAGTAAGCAATTTGAGGGCAGGACTGTTTTTCATTTTTGTATGTATGTGTCTTTTGGAACTGCCCAGCGTGGTGCCTACACACAGTAGGCACTTTGTAAATGTTTGTTGAGTAACTCATCTGAGTTTAAGTACTGGCTTTGAAGTGTGACAACAGGCAAGGCTCTTAAGACTCAGTTTCTTCAAGTTTAAAATAAAATTAATGGTCATCTCACAGAATTATTGTGAGAAGAGTACTTATAAACAAGTGATAATAATAACAGGTATCTATATAGAGCCTACTATCTGCCAGGTACAATTTATAATTATTATCTCATTTAATCCTCCCTACACCCCTGGGAGGTAGGTGTTATTCTTATTATTCTTATTATTATTGTTATCTCCATTTCACAGATGAAGAAACTGAAGCAAGTGACTTGCCCAGGGTCACTCAGCCTATAAGTATCTGAAGTCAAATTTGAACTCAGATCTTCTTGACTCCAGGCCTGATTCCCTGTTCATTGTATTGCTTGATGTGCATACGAGGCTCAAAGTGAGGAAGGAAGACTTGGGTTTAATTTCTACCTCTAACAAATCACAACTGTATGACCCTGGGCAAGTCACTGAACTCTGCCTCAGTTTCCTCATCTGGAGCTGGAGAAAGAAATGGCAAACCACTGCAGTATCTTTGCCAAGAAAACCCCAAATGGGGTCATGATGAGTTGGAAATGACTGTAACAATTAAACAATATATGTACTTATATATTTGTATGTTTACAAATATGTGTAAACACGTATGTAAACATGCAGAAAATATACATGGTGGAACAATTACTTAATCTAATTTGATAGAGAGACTTTCTTCCCTGGAGTTCTGAATTCCAATGAAGTGGGAGGTTCAGACTCCTTGCCACCCTTCTCCCTCTCTCAAGAAGATGGCATGCAAATATGAGCTATTTTTAGAAAAGAAATTCATGTGAATTGGTTTAGAGAGAGGTGTTTCTAAGTAGATTTGATGCATTGTACAGGTAGTGGGGCTGAATAGAAGATGAATGTAAGCTCAAGTGAAGAACATGTTATATTAGGTGAGAAATTCACATAAATGAGTTGGTCTAATGTCCCAGCCCTGCCCTCCCATCTATTCTGAATTACGATGCTGCCATTTAGGTACACAGTATTGCTTCTCTTTATTATCAAAGAAACTATGCAGTGTTTAGTTCAGAAGTTTTTTTTTCTCTTTCTGCATGTTTTTAGAAGCCAAAGAATGGACTGCAAAGTCCATCCCCTTGAGGAATAAACCATTTCAGTCCATGACCTTTTTTTTTCTCTTCTGACATGGAAATTACTGGGAGGAGTGAATGGTGCCTCCTCCAGTTCTCTCAGCCAGGGAAATCTGACATAGTGGGTATTTTTGAGGCATAGCATGCGACCCTTTTGTCCTTCCAGGCCCCCAGTAGATGTAATTATCTCTTCTCCTGTATTAAGATTGATTGCATTCCTAGCATGCCCCAGATAAGCTACAGAGGAGGATGTCAAAGAGTCTGAGATTGGCAGAGCGTGAGCACTGCTTTATCATAGATCTCAGATATGTCCTCAAACACATTTCACATCTCTTTTTGACTGACATAAGAGATTAGACCAAAATTCCTACGAAAAGCTCTGACACATTAACTCGATGGGGCTGGGTTCCTTATGGAAGGGAGAGATGAGAACAGAACGTAATTTAAAGTAAATCGCCATTTTCTCAGTATCTCAGGGAAAAGATATGCAGATTCTCCAAGAATAACCCTTTTAAAAGAATCTCCCTTTTTGGAACAGCTTTCTGAGACTAGGGGCTGTAGAGTAGATGCCAACCTGCATTGGTAGAGGCGATGTTCCTTATGCCCGTAAAATCACAGATCTCATTCTAGATAGAGAGATAGATAGAATTACGCACAGATGATTAATAATGGATAGACACACATCGATGATAGAATCATGATAGACTGACAGAATCATAGATAGAAAGAAAGAAGGATGGAAGAGAGAGAGGGAGAGAGGGAGAAAGAGAAAGAGGAAGGGGGAGAGAGAGAGAGGGAGAGGGAGAGAGAGAGAGAGAGAGGAAGGGAGGAAGGGAGAGAGAGAGAGGGAGAGAATATGATTGGAGCTAAGAGTTCAGTACCTGAATCTCATACTACTTAGGATAATAAATAACATTTATATAGCACTTAAAGGTTTGCAAAGTGCTTCACATTCCATTTTATCCTCACAATAGCTCTGCAACATAGGCGCTATTTTTATCCCCATCTTACAGATGGAGGAATTGAGGCAGACAGTGGTTAAGCGACTTGTTCAGGGTCTCACAGTATCTTCCCAACTTCAGGTCAAGAGCTTTAACCATTGTGCACCCTAGCTTTGGGATATGAAAGACGCCAGAGCCAAGACTCCTTCTGATCCCTGGGTTTACGGATTCTGAGTTTGGGTTTGTTTTTTTTCCTTGAAAGTACATAGCAGTACTCCAATCCAGAAATGCTGCTGAGGTCAAAGCTGGAGATGGTGGAGACTGTGACCAAGTGTTAGAGCCACATGCCTAGTTCAGGGACCCTGCAGAGTGACTCACCCAGTAACCATGCTATGTCTCATGTGGAGCTATGTGGGTGAATACCTGTGAATTCAAGTCAGGGGAAGGGGGTGGGAGGTAACCCCAAACAGGCACTACATCATTATTTATCAATGTGTCCTATTCCGTTGTTAGATTCTGAACTACCTTTTCCTCTCACAAGAAGAATTTCATGGATAATTAAACAAACAGAAATCATCTTTCCCCTGGAATTCCTAGACACCAAGTGGCTCCCTGGTTTAGACATTAGGATCATATTTATTTCATAGAGAGACAGGTGGCGCAGTGACTAGAGCATTGAGCTTGGAGTTCAAATTTAGTCTCAGATGTTTACTAGGTGTGTGACACTGAGCAAAATCACTTATCCTCTTCCTCCTTTTCCTCATCTGTGAAAGGGCAGTAATACTAGCACCTGCCTTCCAAGGTTGTTGTAAGTATTAAAGAAGATAATAGTACTTTGTAAACCTTAAAACACAACACAAATCGTGACTTCTATTACTGCTGCAGGGATCTGGAAGGGGAGAAAAGCACTGGATATTTTGTTATTATGTATTTTTATTTTTTATTGAATTTCTGACAAGAAGAAAGCATTAATTATGGTTATGCATGTTTGCCCATTTCTGTGGGAGTTGACTCTGTCATGCCAAGGTCATAGGACTAGAGCTTAGTGTAACAGGACAAGTTCAGGGTAAAGGTGGGTGGGATTTGCTAGAGGTAAGCGGGGCTTAAGAGCTGAATCTGATTTGGTAAATCTACAAATACTTCCTGACATAGAACAGTTCCCGATATAGTGAGGTCATGCTGCCTTGCAGAGAGAGGGAAGCAAAGCTGAGGGATAGAATATTGCTCATTTCTGAAAACCAGAGAGGTTGGTGCTTCCAGTCAGCAGGTTGGAGAGCAGATACAGGAAGACCAAATTTGGCGTCTTCCTTTCAAATAAGAAGTTGCCTGTAGCACCATCTGGTGGTCAAGTAATATAAGATTCAAATCATCCTTTTGTTCCATCATTGGTCCGCCATTTTTGCCCAATCATACCATGTCTTTTATAATTCTTTTTCATCACTTCTCATACAATATTCATCAATGGTATGATGATGCAGTCCACTCAAGCCCCAAATGTGTCTTTACGTTTCCCTTTGTAACATCTACATTTTTGATTCTTTTGAAATGATAGTCTTCCATGATTTGAAACCTAACAGCCTCATGGGAAATATTGTCCCTTGAATGACATGAGTAGAAGAACTCATTATTTTCTCCTTCCATCTCCCCACTACCTTCCCTCTCCCTACCAGCCTAGTCCTTTTCTAAACATCTCCTTTCTTTTGAGGAAAGCAGTATTCTTGTATTCACTCAGATTCTCAACCCCAGGGTCATCTTCAACTCCACACTCTCATTCCATATATCCAGGCAGCTGACAAACCTTGTTTTCATCTCCACAGCAGCTTGGGCATACTTTCTCTTCTGTCCACTCATGTAAACACATCCCAGTTCAGGATCTCAACCTCTCTTACCTGTTTTAGTGCATTAGCTTCCTAATTGGTGGACATGCCTCAAGTCTCTCCCCTTTTCAATTCTTATCCTTACTGCTACCCCAGTTATGCTCTTAAGCACAAGACTGATCACATCATGCCCCCTGTTCAAAAAAAAGCTTCAATGTCTCCCTATGGCCTTGAGGGTAAAAATACATACTCTCCTGGAATTCAAAGGGCTTCCCAAGCTGGCTCTGGCTTCTCTTTCTCAGCTTATTACACAATACTCCTCTATGTGCCCCTTTTGTTCCACTTGGGCTGTCCTACTTACAAATCTTTATAACTAACATTAGATCTTCTATCTTTATGCCTTTCACAGGCTGCTTCCCATGCCTCCCCTAAGAGGTGGAGACCTCTTCGAATCCCTGTCTCCCTTCAAAGCTCAGATCTGATGCCAGCTCTTACATGAGGCTTTTTCTTTTCTCCCCAGTGACTAGTGGCCCTGGCAACTACATGGTACTGCATTTGTTTATTTGTGCTTATGTTTCCCTACATGATAGAATGTAAACTCTCTTGCAGCAAGAACTGATTCACTTTTTGTGTCTATCCCCAGCCTCACACAGACCCTGGAACCCTCTAATAAATGCTTGTTGTTTAATTAACTGATTGAAAAAGCCATAAGTACAATTGTGTCTGGATAAAAAAGACAGAAAGGAGGAATAAGGAAAAAAAACCACTTATAATGGGTTAAACTCTATTTTCACCAGATGTTAATGCCTATTTGTCCCCCCATTCTTATATTTATTGTTTTTCTCCCCTTGTATTTATTTCCTATATATTTTGCCTATGCTTACATACGTGTACATTGTCTACTCCAGTAAAGTATAACCTCCTTGAAAACAGAAACTGTTATGTTTTTGTATTACCAACCTTTAGATAGTGCCAGATACATAGAAGGAGCTTCATAAAATGCTTATTGATTGGCTGATAGACCCCCTGACCAATAGTTGCTTAATTCCATATGAGAAAACAAAAATCATCTGAGTATTATTAGGTTTAAAATATCTCTAATAAGTAATCATACCCTTATGGGTATTCAATCTCATTTGATTTTTAAACTAGCCTGTGAGATAGGTAGGGTGAGCATTATTATTTCTAGTTTAAGGGTTCAGAAATCAAGTCTCAAAAAAGTCAAATGGCTTGCCCAAGAATCGAGTCCATCATTAAATATTTGTTCTGAAAGGAATCTTAGAATTTATCTAGATCAATCTCCCTGCTGTATAGATCAGTAAAATAAGTAAAAGAGAAGGGATTACCAAAGATATAAAAAGGGCAGAGGGAGGACCTATTTGTACAAAAGTATTTATTGCAACTCTTTTTGTAGTAAGAATTGGAAATCACAGGGATGCCCATCAATTGGGGAACTGGCTAAACTAGCTGTGGCATATGATTATGATGGAATATTATTGTGCTATAAGAAATGACAAGAAGACAATTTCAGAAAAACCCAAAAAAGATTTACATGAACGGATATAAATTGCAGTGAGCATTGTACATAGTTAACAGCAATATTGTATGACAATGAACCGTGAACGACTTAGCTCTTCTCAGCAATGCAAGGACCTAAAATAACTCTGATAGACTTGTGATGGAAAATACCATTCACATCCAGAGAAAGAACTATGGAGTCTGAATACAGATCAAAATATACTATTTTCTCTCTCTTTTTTTTTTTTTGTTTCTCATGGTTCCTCCCATTCGTTCTAATTCTTCTATACAACATGACTAATGTGAAAGTATGTTTAATAAGAATGAGGATGTAGAGCCTATATTAGTTTGCATGCTGACTTGGGGAGGGAAACAGAGAAAATTTACAACTTAGGGAAGTGAATGTTGAAAACTAAAAAGAAATTAATAAAAAAAGAAAAAAAAGACATATTTTTATGTTCAGGGAATTAAAATATACTTGACATCTTGCAATTGAGGTTATTGGCTATGTCTTGTACACGAGAGCAGGGCCTCTGATAGCAACTGTCCTTGAGAAAGAGAATGGAAACCTTTCTGCTTTGGGGAAGAGCCATGATGAAATCTAACGGTAGAGCCTTGGGGAGATGTTGAAGCATTCAGATGGCCTGCAGCTGGTTCCAAGGTGGCTTTGATTGGCTGCAGTTGCTGAGCTGAAGGCACCTTCAAAAGTCTTAACCAGCCTCAGCCAGTATCCCTCCAACTGTTCCTTTGGTGGATGTCTGATCTTGGTCTGACTGCTTCTCAAAGAGGTTCCAATGAGAGATAATGCTGGAAGAGGTTTTTGGTCTCTCCTCTGAGGCCCCATGTGGCCCCATGAAAGTGGACCTCAGTCCTTGTCCTGCTGTTGTTTTAGGTGACAGAGATTTCCTCTAAGAAGATCCAACTTTGTGAGTTTCCAAAGATCAGGAGTGTGAACCTCCCCAGGAACTTAAGATTACAGGAGTCTGGTTCTGTGTGTGTGTGTGTGTGTTGTGTGTGTGTATGTTTACAACTAGCCTTACACTGATGTTCCAAGCAACAAGAAGTTTTCTCATGAGTGACATTTGGAACCCAGCCCAGTGGTATCTGAGATAAGGATTCATTTAGCAGCAATACTGCTTTTGGATCTAAACTTGGTGAGACAGATGCTATTGAACCCATTCTCCCTAGAGACAAAAGTGTATGTATAGGGGTGTTGAGTTGGAGGGGGAGAGAGGAAACATTTGGATTCTGAAATTGTATATCTTTGAAGTAACAATCGCTTTGTACATGCTAATTGATATTAGGTGATTAAATGCAACTGTACACTATTCAGTTAGTGGCACCTAACAGAGGGGGGAACATAACTGTTGGGGTCTCAAACTGATGGTTTTAGTGACAGGAAACCCCAGGGGTACCCATAGAACCCTGAGATATTGCAGGTCTCAGTCTGAGTGAGCGAAGCCAGGGCATAGTCACTATAGCTACTCATGCCTGACAGCTTTTTGTTGTCTAGTCAAAAAGTCAACGAGCATTAATTGAGCCCTTACTATATACCAGACGTTGTGTTTGAAGGTTCCTCTGTAGCTCTTTCTCTTTTAGAAGATTATAGTCCACAAAAGTTTTGCTCTCCCCACACAGCCCAAGAAGTTACAGTCGCCCTAATGTTTAATTGAACTAGGAATAACTGAGGACAGTTAAAACAACCAGTGGGGCTATCTCATAGACAAAGACTGTAACTTCCTAGTAGTCTCTTGAATGAATTGTTTGAGTCTGACTTGAAGGAGGCTATTGCTGGATCTTTCTTTACCAGGCTTAAAGAAATGACTCAGGACA